>CM023453.1:144532723-144646774 GCA_013339765.2 Haemaphysalis longicornis
ATATATATATATATATTAATATATATTCTCTATGTGTGTGTGTGTGTGTGTGTGTGTCTGTATACGTAAACGATCACAATGGAAACAAGAATATTTATTGACTAAACGTTTTCGTCCGTACGTTCGTCGTCCTTTATCAAGAATAATGTCTTACAGAATGTAAGTTTCAGGACTCCCGGGCACAAACTGCTACACCCCTGCAGTGACGTGATCCCAGCGGTCGGAGTGCCAAGACAGTGTAATAAAACAATCTTTTAGGCAAGTTTTAAAATTTGCAATGGGTATAAAGGAGTAATTTATATCAGAAATTTCAGTTTTTTCAGTATAAAATTATCCGTCAGTTCGTCTGTGGTGACATCGAGCCCCAACAAAAACATTCTTCGCAGAATACAAATGGGCTGGGGTGCACTTTGTAAAAACTCCCACATATTGTGAAGTAAGCTATCTTTATTACTAGAAAGATTAATTTACATCGAATGCGTCCTGCCTGTGTTGACATTTGGAGCAGAAGGTTGACGCCTCACTTAAAAGCTTCAAAGCAAACTTAGGTCTGCTCAGAGGGAAAGAAAAGCAGAAAGCAGTAATGTTAAGGAATCGGAAACAAGGTTCCTGCTACGGAGAACAAATTAGTGCATGAGATATCATAGTTAAAGTAAAGAAAAGGAGCTTCATGGGATGACCACGTTGTTAGGAAAAATGACAACCGGTGGTCCACCAGGGTCACAGAGTGAATACAAAGTGAGATGTCTAGAAAAAGGGGAATACCAATGAGATGATGAGAGAAGTTATAACGAATTTTGGTCGCGAACAATACAGTCGAACATCGGGGGACAGGAGTGGTCGGTGGCCAATAAAACAGGCTTTCATTCTGCAGTGGACCTGGTGGGCTGTTTATATATTGAATAATACTAGTGCACACAATAATTAGATAAAGGCGGTGGAAGTATAAATACCAAGGTTGGGATTCATTTTCCACTAACGAAAAAATATTTCGCCAGAACTGGGACTACAATTTAGCGCTAGCTGCCGCGCAGAGTTCGAGCCGGACGAGCTTTCTTCCAAGAAAATATTGAGATTTTATAGCTATTGCCGTCTGAATCGATTGGAAAGTTTTAAACTCTTTCAGTCTTCGACTTTTTTGCCTTTGGTACAATGTTAGGGTAGCGTGAGTGTCACGACTTTCGTAAGTACACGTTTCTTTTTATTTGTCTCATTCTTCTCGCTCAGCCAGCTCTGAGACTGTGGTCTGGCATTGTTTGGAATTATTATTGTTTTGAGGTTATATAAAGTTAGTGTGTCGGTGCCATAACACTACACATGGAGGGCAGCGCCAGCATGCTATCAGTTTTTCCTGGAACACCCGAAAATTCGTAACGGTCTTCTCGCGCAACATGAGACTGTGTTCTTGAATTTTCGTCTCGGAAACGAATATTTTGCAGGGTCCCACATGCGGCTGATGAGCCTAAAATACGTGTGTTAACTTGAAGTTCTTTTGTGTTGGTATATGTGTCTTGCTGACCAACACAGTACCTCGCTGCTGCAAGTGCGCATTTGCCACGCATTAATTTCACCGCCACGTCCAGGATACACCTTGTCAACACGATATATTTCCAAGGAAGATACATCTCCATACAACGTTTGAGGAGACACAACACAGGGCACCTTGCCTAATCTTGGCGACGGTATTGGCGACACCCCGGACACCCACCCCCACACATCAATTTTATCCTACCGTCAGGATGTGTTTATAGGTGGAGGGTAATAAAACACGAACAGTGGCGGTGGGAGTCGTGGTCAACCGTCCGATGGGATCCTCGACTGTTTACCAGGCAGGGATCTTCAGCTATCAGGGAAAGGCTGCGGGAAAAAGTACCCTTTTCACTGCTTTATACTATGTCATATGGTATTCTGAAAAACTCCTTAAAACGTGCTCGCTCCCTGAAAAGGGGTCGCACCTAAGTATGTTTTGCTCCGTTGCCAATCTTTGTTTTTCCTAAACCGAAACATGACTCTCGATTTTTTGTTATAGAATCTCGTGCTACAGCCCATCCTCTTGCTACATCAGTCTTCTTGATTCCAAAATATCTTGACGGCATAATTGGAACGTCTTACAAGGCTAAAAAACAAAGCACTGGTAAGATCGTTGACGCAGTTAACAGCAAGTAGCAGGCAACATCGCTTCTAGCACAAATAAGAATGTTTGATTTGGACATCAGAGTCACACACCACCGGAGCCTCAACAGCTCGCAGGCTGGGATCTCAGAGCCAGATCTGCTGAACGAAAAAATGCGGATCTTTATGAGGGCTTGAAGGATCAGGACGTCATGGCCGAAAGGCACATCACTATCCGCAGACACGAGTGGAAAATTCCGACCCAGCACATCATCCTGACCATTCACAGCTCGGCTCTTTCACAATATATGAATGCAGTTTTATCCGGTGCTGGCTCCGTCCTTAGCTCCCGAAGCCCCCCGACTGGTTTAAGTGGCAGCGGTTCCGGCACGATACAAATCCCTGCCTATGCCAACTGCGCCACACAGGACCACCCATTGACAACTGCGGCTCTGCTTCCCTCACTTGTGCTAAGAGCAGAGGCCCATACGCGGCGTACTCCGGGAAATGCGAGAAATTCAAGCTAGAAAAGAAAATAGGTAACATCAAAATCACCTGAAACATCGCCTTCCAACAGGCACGGAAGTGATTCCCCTCTTTCCCTCTGGGGAAGTACGCCAATGCAGCTGGCCTCGGGGAAGAGCGGCGTCTGTTTCGCCAGGGGCTTAGCACCGCGAATCGAACTTTGTCCCGCCGCCCCCCCCCCTTCCTTAGCCCCCCCCCCCTCTAGGGGTTACCGCAAGCAGCCCAACTGGTCACAACACCGCTTGCTGAGACATCAGTGGTTGTGGTGCCAACCGTCACCGCCGGGACCCACGCCGCTCTCGTCCTGGCCTCCCCTTCCTCCAGTACGTTAGAGGGTGCTGAGGGCATATATACCGGGCGCCGTGCATCGGCGCCCATCGCCGGCGCACCGCCAAAGCCACCTGTAGCGCTTGAAGGAAGGTCAGACAATGGGGTGCCGAGTCCAGAGTCTGGTGCGCCTTTAAGGTATCTTTAAAATCTTGTAATATATCTATAAGTGAACGTCAGTTCCAGCATCGGGTAAACGAACTCTCTCGCTGGGCAGATTAAAGTGGTTTCGAACTTAACCCTACTAAAGGCGCGTGTGTGTTGTAGTCTGAAAGATACGCGGAGTCAGGTCTAATCCTGACATAAATTTTAATGGTAACCTTGTAAAATTGGCGCGCATTCAATCTAGAGAAAAATTCTGAAAATTGAGCAACCCTACAGACGGCCCCGCCGAAGGAGGAATGGCTCCACGAAGAATTAGAGCTATGAGGCATTGTGCCGGATGTACGCTTGATGCGAATACAATTTACCCTTATGGTAATAAGCCCCATCATAGTGTTTCGCATGAATGTTTAAGCCGGTTACTGCTAACAATGAATCCAGTAAGCGTCATTATTGAGAATCTTGAGCTCCCTTCTTATGAGATTTGGATTGTAAAGCGCGTTTCCACAAGAGCTGGTGGCTTTTCGAGTTACGTGTCAGTGAGCGTGGGAGAATTCTACCAATATGGCCCGCACAGGTGAGTGCCAAATGCTTCGATGAAATTGGACTGACTTATTGATTGATTGAATGTGAGGGTTTTACGTACCAACGAAAAAAGCGATGAGGCGCACCGTAGTGGTTGGCTCTGGATTAGTTTTATCCACCTGGGGTCTTTCGCAACAACGAAATCTCAAAAAGTACGGGCGTTTCATTAAATATGGCCGATCACTCTTGCAATTTAGGGCGTCATAGTCGCGATGTGTGTGTTTACCAAATGTTCTTGCTTTCACAAAAGTTTGCGAATTACCTTGGCCTTGTACCATTTCATGCTTTATCTTTACGATCGCCAATGTCATCGCAATATTTGTAACAAAATTAATGCCGGAATACGCTTGCCCTACAACTTTCTGAGAGTGCTCAACTGTAAACGCATGAAAGATTTCAGAGGATTCAGTCATCGGGAAGGCGCTACTACCGATAAATAAAAATGCAGTCCGTGGAAGCCAAAACAAAAGGATTATCTTTTTCACGTCTTAGAACCATCCGTCGCGAACAGGCTTTCAGCCACAGCGGAAGCCAACTGCGAACATGCCGAATAACAATAAACTCTGCGATACATAGTTTTCTTCAATCTTTCTGAACCGATGCACGATGCTTCTGCCCGCGCCCCCAGTCAGAGAAGAGCAGGCGACGTCGCCTCTGGGCCATACGCACTTCTTTGAAACATGTAAATTTGTAAATCTTAAAAAAATGGGCAAAGCTGAAGGGGACGTGTAGAATGTATTCCCATGCCCACAGGATGGTATTGTACAATTCATAGACAATGACGAAATGCGAAGAAGGAAGCAAACCTGAACGGTAAAATGAGAGAGAATCAGTTGCATTTATTCAACACTGCCAAGAATAATTGGGCCGCCTTCCTATTCCACAAAAATATTTCTTGCTGACAAAACGCACTTAAACATAACATTTCAAAATTAAAAAAAAATACTTTCAAGAGTGTGGACAATCTTTTAAGATGAGTGCCGAACTTCTCCTATTTTGAAGTGTGACACGTTACTATGCGCTGACGCTGTAGGTATTAACAAACCTCATAAGGGCTACGAGCGAACAAATGGCACTTAATGGGGATCTCATCAGCGTGCCCTCGAAAGCGATGCCAAACTTGTAGCCTCTCAAAGCAGTATACGCCAATTTCAGTCCATGAATTATATTGTCTGTTTCTCAGTCTTGAAATTTCGTCTGACACCAAGACAGTACAAGCATTCCTGATCATAAGCTGTACCATATTACGTTTATCACTGGACTCCGCTTGAGCCCATGGCAAAGATATTGATTTCGTTTCTGATGCTCGGCCTCTTCGGAAACATATAAATGCTGCTTGATTTCCGGCATGAAGTTTGGCCTATGCAAATGATGGGTAAAGAAGAACACGGGTATGCAACGATGTCATGATACAAACCCAGCAATTTCAAATTACCCCCTTATCTCCCAACGTACAGCTCATCTGCTGTAGACAGTGACACGCATATGCCACTTTCAGATTAGCCGCTAATTTCCCTGCATGCAGCCCGGAATAACGGCGGCAGCTTCCATGGCTACGGCACAGCGGTAAACAATAACGAGTGTGCAGCGGTGTAAAAACCGAAGCTACGCCATTACGAAGTATGCACTCATTCACCGGCTTACAGCCTAACAAGGGCAGCATCCATGACAACTACGCCGCACTAAACAGAAACTTGTCTTCAGCGGTGTTTAAACCAAGGTCGACAGTTCTAAATTACCGCCTATTTACCAGCATGCGCCGCGGCTACGCGGCGGCAGCGTTCGTGACTAGGACGGAGCACCAAAATCGCCTAAAACTCTTTGCGGTGAAATAACAGCCGGTCTCTTAAGAGCAACTGTATTGACGCCGCACTCGTAACCCGAAATTCCCTATTTCGGTTCCGGCCCGGCGTAGAAGCGATTTTCTTTTCACAGCCTGTGCTCTCTGGCTACGTCATCATCCCGTAAACAGGGAAGTAATCAATTCGTTTAGATGTTGTAATTGAAAACTGAGCCAGGGCGACAATTGGAAAAAGGGCGCCACTTCCACCGAAAGAGCCTCTGCCACTTGTTCATAGAAGGCACCAGCCGAAATTCATGATTATGATTGGACGCGCACCAGTTGCAAGTTTCCCACGCACGTCCCAGCATGCACCGCGCTGGATGTCGATGAATATGACTGCTATGATGTAGCCTCGTGCTGTCATGTAGGAGGTCACGGGGTGCTGCCACTGGGATCACTTTCCGGCATTGTCGTTGAATATGTTTTTTGAACAAGTACAATTTGTCGTTATCCAACCGATCTGCAGTGTCGTTGATAGCGTTTTTTGATGAGGCATTATGTGTCGTTATCCAATGTTTCCGCAACAACTCAGAAGACAATGTGGATAATCTTTTGCATAAAACATTCTGTGGCACGTTAACCGCACACTATTCCCGCTCCAATTATTGAAACGGAGATGGCGCGAGGTCTTGTAGAAATGTTTTCCGTGGCTGGTCTTTAAAAAATTCTATTAGTGACCGTACAAAGCTTATAGATGTGGCCTGATAAAGAAGTCGAGCAGAACCTTGTCCTAAGTTCTCAAGGAAACTGTTTTACCGCATTACAAATGGGCTTGTCGTCTGGTTTATTGCCCAGGCGTAACGATTCCCCGTACATGCCGAAAAATCCCGCTAATTACAATATACACATGAAAACTGTACTCCCTACTTATTACAGGCGTCACCGAGGTTCTTTCGGCTTTCCACAATTCACATTACTTAAAGACGTTACATCCGCGTGCTTATGGCAGACCTAATCCGTCTATGGAAAGGACAGGATAAGTACATCTACGAAGACACAGAACTCTTACAAGGCAACATTCTTCATCGAAGAACGTGTGTTAAAGATATTTGTCAAGTCGCTCAAGAACGGGTTTGAGAATCAAGTAACATTACCGTAATATTACAGTAACAGCAACATTAGAGTACAGCAACATTACAGTATCATTACAGTAATGTAACTCCAGTAACATTACTACGGCAGCTGGGCGAGCAAGCACCAACTAAACGCAGGGGATCACGTTTTTGATTTTACTACAGCCCAGACTCTGGCACCTGTTGCAAAGTGCCCCGTTTATTGACACAGATGGTTCGAAAACATCCCCAACAAACTAGCCTGTGAAAACGTTGGCCCGGTGTAATTATATCTTAGAAAAAATGCTTCAAATCGGTCTTTTTCCAAAACTTCTTACATTTCTAAAATACTCATCTTTGATTATCATCATCGACATAATCACCATCATCATCTCTACACTCACTGCGGGGCAAAGGCTTTTCAAATACATCTCCAATTATCTCTGTCCTGTGCTCACTGCGACCAATTTATCCCCCCAAACTTCGTGATGGTATGTCTAACATTTGTGCGCACCCTGCCATGCTTGCGTTCTCTAAGCATCCACTCTGTTTCTCTAATGGCCAACGATTATATTGCCTTCGCATTGCGCGCCCTCCCACACCGATGTCTTCCTAATTTGTACCAATATGTCCTTAACGGGCGTTTGTTCACGCACGCGCCGCTCTATTCTTGTCCGTGAATGTTACACATATCATCTTCCGTTCCACTGCTCGCTGAATCATCAATTTAAGTTGTACACTTAAACGTAATGTTTCATACCAAAACTTCATTTGTAAGCACTGGCTAAATAATAATGCGAGGTATTAAGAAATCACCCACGTTTATGCGAAGGGGAACCTGTGAGTGTCACCTGTTGCTGCTGCCCATTAAATGGCACAAAGAAGTAGCCTGCCTAGTACATTATGTTACTAAAGTGGGGCACCATTGTATGCTTGCAAAGTCTTTGTTTTACAACGCAACCAGGAAGCGCTATGGTATATAAATTCCCCAAAGCCCATGAGAACACGCCCAATACAGAAGGAGCTTGGCTTTAACCGCATATCATTTTGTAGTACAGTATAATAATGTCTGCGGAAACACCAAGGCTAATTTCATGGATCGTCCGCCAAACCCACAGTTATGGGCCTTTATGCTGTCTTGGCTGGTTTTTTCTGGCGTTACTCTTTTACGACTAATTTGCGATAGATTTCTCCAGTTATTTCACCGGACAGTTTAAGCCGGGGCCCGCTTGCTCGAAGCTCAATAAGGCAGTCTTATTCGCAGTCTAATCTTATAGGCAGTCTTATTCGGGGTCCTATGTTCCCTAGGCTATAAGACGCTTTCCAGAAACTTATAAGACAGCGTATAAGACCCGAAATAAGAACGCAATTAGACTGTAAATAATCCTGCTCCCAGCAGTTTGATTCTCTTATGCAGCTGTGACCGGCTATTTCATCATAAAGATAGACCTCCATGCAGTGAAAAACGAGTGCGACAGCCGTAGAAGGGGCGAATGATGCCGCCCGGCGGCCGCGTAACCGTCTGCTTCGGAAAAATAAATGCCTGTTCCGACGAGATCGACGCCGTTGAGGACGCCATCGTGAGAGAAGGTGGAAAACACTATAGACAACACCAGCGCGGGAAGCCGCAAGGACTACCTACTTTGATGTGGTAGCGACGGCTGCGGTGAACCAACGTTTTAAGCTTTCGCTGTGCGCTATGGGCGTCTGCTTGCTTTTCCCGGGTAGCGCAGCTTTTTGTCTTGCTCATGTCAGTAAAGCTGGACAGGAATAATCGGCTGCCGCCCGATATTTGTCCCGAGCAGACACCGGGTGACCGAGCACGCAATGTGAATGCCTGACCGCGGCGATCGTCTGCTATGTCGGCGGCCGCCGCAATGGCTATGAAAAGGCGCCACGAAAATTGCCGAACAAATGTATTTTTGATAAAATCATGCCCACTAAAGTAGAAACAACCAAAAGCGCTCACAATAGAACTGTAATGTGAAAAGAAAATCATACACAACAGCAAGACGTTAGCAACCAGCAATACCTCAGCCCGAAAGCGTTAAATAAAATCGCGTTTTCAAAGAGAAGCTGGGTAGACTTCACGTCTTTCTATCAGTCACTTAGAAAGTGGCAGTTACGAAGTTTGAATGTTTGGGTTTGTGCTTTGATTGCGCAGTCTGCTTGAGTAGCCAGGATCTTCTCCGCGTAAAAGCATGCATGACGTCAACATTAGCCTTTATTTTATATACTACAGCGCGATCGTTTACATCTTCAGCGCTCGGTAACAGAGATACTGGCTAGGCAGTGGTTTATTGCGATCGTGTCTCCGCTCCCGGTGGCGTGAGCCGCTGGAGTTCTCGTTGAATTCCAGTCGAAGACGATGAACCTGAAGCCAATTCAAAACTGTCTAATTCAGGGTGAGATCAAAAGCACGAGTCGTGATGCTACAGCGTGAGACGACGTGGATGCTCTTCGCGTCAGCCCAGTGGGTGTCACGGACTCACGCTTCGTAGAAGACGGTCTTTGTTTATGACTTCATTCACGCGGCCCGGAGACCGAGCCCCGGCCGCTTGAGATGACCTATGAAGGATGACGGATTTGTGACAAGGCTGAACGTATTTGTGACAAGGCTTAAATAAAGCCGCTGATGGTCAGCATTTCCTGAATTTCTCCAATCATGTTTCGAAATAAACGCTTGCCCAGGGCAGGCGAACGCAATAAGCCGTTTTGCGGCGTATTCCCCGTTTTTCCCTCGGGGTATCGCACGTGCTCGTCTAGGTACTGGCTGTTCCTATAGCCTGGCTTGAGGGTTTTCGAGCAAGCGCACTAGTCCGAATCTTATTCGCGTACTGGTTGAAGTACGCGAACAAGACTAGACTATGAATGAGACTGCCACTAAACACGTTCGTTCGTGCAAGCGGGCCCCGGTATCACATACGCCATATCCCTTGTTCGGTGAAAACATCCATATAGAGCCTTTTTGTGCGTGCATGTGCGTGTGGGGGGTTGTGTGTGTGTGTGTGTGACTGCGTGCGTGCGTGCGTCCGTGAGTGAGTGTGCATGTGTGTGTGTGTATGTGTGCGTGCGTGCGCGCGCGCTTGTATGTGTGTGTGCGTGAGCACGTGTGTGTATGTGTGTGTGCGTGTGGACGTGTGCGTGCGTGTGTGTCTGTACTTGCGTTCATGCGTGCGTGCGCTTGTGCGTGCGTGTGTGTATGTGTGCATTCGTGTGTATGTGTGTGTGAGCGTGTGTGCATGCGTGTGTGTGTTTCCGTGCGTGCGCGCGTGCATGCGCGCATGCATGCGCGGGTGTGTGTGTGTGCGTATGTGTGTGCGTGCATGTGTGTGTGTGTGTGTTGTTTGACAACGTGCAGTCACCTGCCGGCACCGTACGAACACAGACTATGTCAAAACGCAGTTTGAAAATAAAATAAGCGTCATTTTCTTACCAAGGAATGTATATTTAAAGTGAAGTATTTCTTTCTGGAATAAACGTGCGCGCTTCGCATACTTAACTTTACACCAAAACGAGCAGCACTTTGCGTTAACATTTGTTGCTCAGTTTCTTCTGTTTAAATAAAAGTATAAAGATCCATGAAATCCCAATTTAAAAATTACAGTTGTAGCGTCATTCAAAAAAACACCCGCATTTCCCCGAAGGGGAGCATGGGGAAGTGCGAATGCACGGGTGATGATATGAGGGGGAGTTATGTTGAACTGTGTTGGCATTCGCCCGTTAGTTGCATTTAACACCCCCGCGTGATCAAGTGGGGATTCACACACCCCGTTAGTCGTATCTCGCTGCTCGCCTTGACGAACGGCGTGGGGTGCGAGCCGGTGATCGCGCGGGGGACGCCCAGGTAGATGGTGGGGAAAGCGAGATCCTCGGCGTACACGTCCATGAAGAGCGCGATGGGGACGCGGTTCTCGCCCGGAGCGACGTGGAGGCGGTGGGACTGGTCGACCAACCTGTCGGCGACGGCGGCCTCGTCCAGGTCGCCGGTTCGCTCGCCGTCGTCGCTCACCACGAGCGCGTGCGGTCGTTGCGCGCCCTTGCAGGTCTGTAGCTCGATTCGCCTCGCCCCGCGGTGGCCCTCCTCGTTTAAGAAGATGGTCTTGGACACGGCGTTGAGGGCGATGGCCAGCTGCATCGGGTCGTCCAAATCGACTTGATCCGGAACGGTCTCGATGCGAAAGAATTCTTCTTGGCCAATCGCCCTAAGTGGGTATGTGGTGCGGACGGACGGACGGCGGTGGACGCGTGATTCAGGGTCGCTTAAGAAGTGCATTTGCCCTTAAAACGACAAATTTGTTAGCATGTTTTGCGTATCGCGCTAGAGGCTATCCTCCCACATTATCGCGGGCTTCATCCATGAGTACAGTATATTTCTGATGGCAACTTACAAAATGCCTAAAATAGGAGATACTGTTGTCTACATTGCGACAAAACCTTTGTGTGTACACGGTACCAAGTGATAAGGTCACAAGATACCGTGAAGAATACCACACGCTGGACAGTATTGCAAAGATTGAGCCACCCGCCACTGTGCCACACACTGAGCACACACTGAGCCACCCGCCGCGGTGGCTCAGTGGCTAAGGCGTTGCGCTGCTGAGCACAAGGTTGCGGATTCGATTCCCGGCCGCGGCAGCCGCTTTTTCTGATGGAGGCGAAAAGCAAAAACGCCCGTGTGTACGAGATTTCGGCGCACGTTAAAGATCCCCAGTTGGTCAAAATTAATCCGGAGCCCTCCACTACGGCGCGCCTCATCGCCTGCGCTGCGTCGGTGCGTTAAACCGTGCGATCAGAATTGCAAAGATTGGCTGGGACTGAGCTCACCTAACCCTGGACGTGCACAGCGAAAGTTCAGTTTTGGTCAGAAAAACGGATTACATTTTTTTACATAATACCCTTAAAATTGCATTATTACCAAAACAATAATTTTTCCTTTGCATGCTGATGCTAGATTTATGTTGCCATGTTTGCTTGCTGAATAGCAAATCACGCATAGAGAAGTATAACCGTGTGTAACTGCTTGTTCGGCCTTGTCCATATACAAATGTTGAAATCAACGGTCAAATTTACCAAAAGACGCTTACTGCTCTTCCCTCATTGGTCTTTGCCCAATCTCGCTAAAAAAATTGCACATAGTTATTAAAGTCTTTATTTCATGCATGTTCATTTCTTGTTTTTTTTTTGTTTAAATTTAATAAATTAATTCATTACCTTTTTTCTAAAGGCACATTTCTAGAAACAAGCTTCAAAGTAAGGATTAGTAATGTACTCTCAAAATTTCACCTAAGTTAAGAAAAAACTCAATGAATAACGTGTGCCCTCTCTGAGTCGCCTATACAGTAGAACAGTCAACAACTGCATGCGTCAAGCTTAGCTGTCAAGGCAATAACCGTGCTTATCCTTTTTGGGTGATGTGAGTGCAAATAATATTCTGAAGAAAATAGTTCGAACTATCAACATTATAAGAATTTCATGTGCCAAAGAGATAAGCAACTTTGTGGCATGGAATGTGCATTTTATATAGTTTCTGCTCTGTGTGAATCTATTGGTTTAAAACGAACTCACCGCCTCACCACACTGTGGCATTGTCGAAGGCTCACTGAGGCGAAACAAATATTTACGGAAACATTACATAGGAGATTCCAAAACAATTTGTTTTCACAAACATCGCGTTTTGCTTCTCTACGCAATACACGTTCTGCCAATAAAACTTTATTGCACGCACATATTTTCCCCTATTCTGTTCACATTTGCAAGCGTTCTCAAGAACTTACTTAGACGTACAAAGCTCGCATAACAAAAAAAATTCTTGATACATCTTATGCGTTATACTATCAACATATGATAGTAATACTTTCAGCAAGAAATAACACTGAGCTGCCAACGGCCTCGTAAAGCACTGCATCGAGTCTTCTTAAGGCCGAAATTTGTAACCATTTCGGGTATAATTGCTGAATGTACAAAGTTTATCATATTAGTTTTTGTTATTTGTATACCATCTTCACCAATGGGCATTATATTAAGGGGTACAGCTGAAAGATATTCAATACAAATTTGCACGCACATGGGGACGTGGATAAAAAGAATTTGAGAAAAAATACCTATCACAGCAACGTTAGTACGTGAGGACAATACTAAAGATACATTTAAGATACCATTAAGCACCGAATGGAACGCTTTATGAAAGAGCTAAGGATGACACAGAGCGCAAGAAACAAGTTTCGGCTTGTACACGGTTCAAACATCTTAGGTCACAAGTTACACTGAAGAATACAACACGCTCGACATTAATGCAAAACGTGGCTGCGACTCACCTCAACTAAACCTCGACATGCAAAGCGAAAGGTCGGTTTGGGTCAGTGAAGCCAGCTTCCGGTGTTTTACAAGGCGAATGGCTCGCCCTTTCTCAGCATCTGATGCAAGCTTTGCGTTCTTGTCATTGCGGACCCTCTTCCAGTGAAGCAGCACGAGAAGCAATATCTGCAGGTGGGTCAGACGCCTATTGCCTACGACGGCTCAAAGTCCCCCGCTCCTGGGCAACGCTCCGAGAAGACGGCCCGGGATCGCTCTCATTCATGGCTAAGCTCGCAATGACTACGAGAGAGTGGCGCTTCTCTTAGCCAGGCGCGCGGCGAGTCACGTGGTCAGGCAGTGAAGCTGGTGCGGAGAGCGCATACTCCAAGCCGGTGGCGGTGGCTAGCGCATGCAGCGGCGGCGGAGCGCGGCACGGCCAATCAACTAATGTTTTGCCTAGGCTGCGACGCAGGTGTGGTAAAATGAAGATTAAATTACAAGCGACCAAAAAAGTATGCTTTGCTATAAAAACAACAATGAAAGTTTTAAGTACCGAGCCGACTGCCATCTACGAACGTAATAATGCAGTAAATGGGGCACTTTGCATCACAACCTGCATGAATTACTTTAAAAAGCAGCAGATTCGTTTGGTGCACTGTGAGATATAAATGGAATTTCGGTAGGTGGTTCTGCGCGCGAGATTTTTATCGTCTCTTGATGGTTTGGACGACCAAAATTATATGTTGGTGGTTGCAGATCTGCCTATTTGTCTAGTGGTGTGGTAATAAAAACCTCCCTCATGGGAAAAGGAGACGGAAGACAACTCGGCCCAAAGACCTATCTTCGAAACATAGTTAATGTTTCAATTAGATCACAGTACTTGGAAGTGAGTAAAGTTCTCTTGTCAATTGGGCAACACAATTCTGCATCGCTTCTAAACTATCGACAAGAAGGTGCGTGTGCGGATACCATAGAACGGACGCGCAAACGAATCTGGGCGAACGTTGCTTAGATGGATTTCTCGACGTCGACTGGTGCGTGCCTGAAGTTCCACTTAATGTATTTGGATACACGCCCTGCTTTTTGAAGTGATCCTTTGTACGTTACTATTCCATGTCACGTCCTGAGAAAACATAATCAGTGAGTATTTTGTTTCATTTGCTTTTAGTAATGGAGATCCATTCAGATATTATTGTGTACATTTTGGTTATCCTTTACCCGCAAGACAAATATTTTCTTTCATTTTTAGAAGCTCACGGACACAAGTGACATTTCGCAACAAGAAAAAAAATCTCCCCATTTGCGAGGCTAGCAGGACGGCATGGTCATTTATTTCGCAGTAAGAGACACAATTGTCCTTATACAGCCGCATTTATCCGGTATTTTATGTTACGATGACATTGATAAAAATAAAAATAAAAAACCGCGCAAACGGGAGCGTGGATAAAGCATCAATATACACAGTCATATACAGGGAGATCATGGTGATACGTCTTTATATCGCAAGCTACACCGGTCGTGGTTGGCCAGTTTTTTGTGGACTTGGAGCGCTGCGCTGCGCAAGCGCGAGGAGCATTGGATTGGATTTTGACTGGAGTGAATTAGATTAGATTAAACTGGATTGTAAATTGAATTGGAGTAAAATACCTATAAAGAATGGCGCCAGACAAAGAGACACAATCTCTGCAATGTTATTCGCAGCATGTTTACAAGTATTCTGAACATTAGATAGCGAACAGGGGGGAGTAAGGGCAATGAAGAATACCTCAGTAACCGCCGATTTGCTGATGACGTTGCCGAGCTAAGTAACTCGCGCCACGAATTACAAAACATGCTTACCGCACTGGACAAACAGAGTAGAACCGTGGGCTTAAAAACTAACATGCAGAGAAGTAAAGTAATTAACAATAACTTCAGAGCAGCACAATGGCGTAGGATACGTGGCGGGGCAGTGGAAGTGGTAAGCGAATATACCTACTTGAGCCACGTTATGACCCCGGATCCCAATCATGAGGCAGAGATAATTAGAAGGATAAGAATGGGGTGGAGTGCACTCGGCAGACATTCTCAGATAATGAATGACAGCCTACCATTGTCCCTGAAGAAGTAAGTCTATGGCAGTTGCATCTTACCGGTACTCACCGACGGGGCTGAAACTTGAAGGCTCACTAAGAGGGTTCAACTTAAATTGAGGATGACTCAGCGATCAATGGAACGGAAGATGATAGCCGTAACGTTAACGGACAATAAGAGAGCAAATGCGTGTCAGGGAACAAACGCGTGCTAAGGAAAAATTAGTAGAAATTAACACAAAAATATGAACCTGGGCAGGGCATCTAATGCGAAGGCAAGATAACCGTTGGCCATTAGGGTAAAAGCTTGGATCCCTAGATAAGAAAAGCGAGTTTTGAAAAGAAAAAAGAAAAAGAGAAAAAGAGGTTTGAAGGGATACATTGGTCGCAGTTAGCACAGGACCGGGGTAATTTTGAGATAAGTTGGATAGGCCTTTGTCCTGAAGTGTTCGTAGATAGGCTGGTGATGATGGTGTTGAAATTGGATTGCATTGAACTCTAATTGGAGTGCTCGTGTGTAAGAGAATTGGGTCTGCATATTCGCCGGTCTGCGCATTCCAGAGGAGTGACGTCATAGCCGTTGCAGACATACTGGCGCCGGCGCGTGCACAGCTGTGCGCCTCCGTTGCGCAGTAGCCAAGTATGGCAGTGTGCCCGAGCCGCTTGATAGCAGTTTCGCGTGGCTCCTGGAGAGCCGTGCTGCGCATGCGGGAGGAGCAGTTATTTGACTGGACTGCACCGGACTGGACTGGAGAGGATTGCATTGGATTCGATTGGATTGAATTAGATTGGATTGCATTGTATTATATTGGATTGGATTAAATTGTAAATCGTTTTAGCAGCAGCAAGCATGATAATTAGCTGATCCTTGACAACCAAGACACCCAATTATAACCAGCTTATGCTTAGCTCACGCTTAGTATATCCTGCCATGGCCGAGCTAAGCCACAGCTAATTTTTTGTAACGCGAGGAAGAACTGTAGCATCCGGAAAACGTTAAAATGGGCATTTTTAGTGTTCAGAATTGAGAGTGCAATAACCGGGAAATGATATGAACCGGAAACGCATGGGCGGTGTTGTACTGTACCCCGTCTTCGCCCATTATTACGACTTTATGTGAGCGACCGTTCAAGTATGTTTTGAGCCAACAGACGCCATACTAAAAGCCAAGAAGTGATATCTTAGAAATTCACAGAAGACTAGACACGCTTTCTGACGTTTTCTAACATTATAGTATACGAATGTGGTTTGAAGCCTTTGTCAAACTATTGAAAATGGTCGTGGGTAAATGGTACTTGCTGACTTACTCATGAAGATTCACCTCTGAAGAAACGTTTATAAGCAACAAATAAATTGCTATTTTGAAACTATTTAGGAAGGTTAGGGTATGCAATGTGTACCAGAGATTTACTACGTACTAATATATAAAATATATTTCTATAATTCCAGACAGGTTCACAAAGTCTACTGTTATCAATCGAAGCAATATTACCCATCTTCCAGTCTTCCAGTAATTCTGAGGTTACAAGGGACTTGTGATTCATTTCTTTTGTGTTAATATTACTCAATAATATCAGGAAAAAATTTAAAAGCACATTTTGTATCCTAACTGGACTGAGTGATGAGTTCGGTTTTATTTTCTCGGGAATGTTTATTACTCGAGTAATATGTGATTACACAGTATTGGACAACTTTCAATACGTTGCAGAAACCGGGACAATGTTGGAGACCTGACCTAGAATACACCGAAAACATATTCAGTGAAACAATTATACATCTTTTATTATTAATAATTATTGGAGTTATGGAGTAGTGCCAACATCATCGTAGCCATTTGATTTCACGAGCTTTTATAGTTCCTTCGGAATATTGTAACTGTAGAGCAAAAAGAGGCAAACTCCATTTTTTTTAATTTACGTTTTTTTTAACAATGTTATCGAATGAGAGCAAATTGCACTGGATGTGGCTTCTTTCAATAGCGTTGATATGTAGGAAACCTTTTTTTAAAAACCACCTTTATGCGTTTTGTCAACACAAGGCCTATTATTCGGTGTTTCACAGAAGCCAGCTTAGCAGAACAACCGGCTTTAGTTTTTTGAAAAGCAACCTCACGAACTCCATTACAAGTACACTGATGGCCTTGCCTGAGGAACAAACAAACTTAGTCCCAAGCTCTTCAGAAATACAGAGTATTTGCCGCTTCTTCACGGAGTTTTGGTGACACAACATATATAAATATATATACCAAATATATATATATATATTGTATATATATATACAAATATATATATATATATATATATATATATATATATATATATATATATATATATATATTACTATATATATATATATATATATTATATATATAATATATATATATATATATATATATACTGTAATGAAGATTGCTTGCAGTGCTCTCGCCATCCAATCCCTCTTCACCGACCGGTCAATCCCCGAATGAGCATGTAGCACGGATCAACGGCTGTCATCACCGGTGCGTGATCGCGCGGCTCGAGTCGAATCCTCTGGCTGGTTCTCCTTGGACGGTTTTGCCTCTTGATCCCTCTCGATCGGACTCTGTTGTCCTTGCAATACACCCCTTTGCAATTGGTGGAGGAGCCGGGGTTTGAGGTGAACCGTCGTACAGCCTGGAACTCCGCAGTCGGAAGCTACCAACGCCCGTCACCCCCATGGCCGCTGCCACCAACCGCCGGCACAGGTGCCATCGGTCATCTGCGCACGCTGGGGCGCTCCGTCAGCGCGACAGGCCGTTTTTCGGTGGTAAAGGTGACTATGACGTTGAAGATTGGTTGTCTTCTTACGAGCGAGTTATCGCCTACAACAAATGGGACGACGCTACCAAGCTGCACAACGTGGCATTTTCCTTCGAAAAACCCGCGATTTTGTAGTATAACAACAACGCAGCGACCATCAAGACCTGGTTTGACTTCAAGAACAACTTAGCTCGAGACTTATATCTACCCGCCGTAAGGAAACTGCACACTGAACCACGCGTGCTTACACGGGCTTCAACAACCGGGTGAGAGCTTCACCAGTTACATTGAAGATGTCATGGATCTCTCTCGGCGCGTCAACTCGTCTATGTCCGATGCTGACAAAAACACATCATGAAAGGAAGGGACGACGACACGTTCCACATGCTTGTATCCAAGGACCCTCGATCCGTGCCTGAAGTGATTGGCCTGTGCCAGAGATTTGAGGAACTGTGCCGGCAAGGGCCAACAATTGCAGCTTGTGGCGAAAATCAAAGAATTTGTCCACGAGGAGGTAGCACGTCAGCTATCGCTGGTGCCATTTACTGAGCAGGCTTCGTCCAGCCTGCCTTCCGCTCTGCAGGCTACTATCCGCTAACAGGTTGCCGAGGCCCTACCACCTGCTAACCTTGCTACCGCAGCGGTCGCACCCCTGGCCGTTCCGCAGGTGGCAGCTGAAGTCGCGGCACCACTCACAGCTACAGTCACTGCAGCTGCAGCAGTCATGCCAATGACGTACGCTGACTGTCTCGCGCAGCCAGTGCACCCATTTTTGCGGTCGTTTCTGCCAGCGATACGAGCGGTGGCCCCTCCCACTTTGCAGCCCGCTCCCCAGTTTCCACCGACCAGACCACCAGATGTGCCGTACGGGAATTCCTGGTGCACTCCCAGCAACAGGCCTATATGTTTTTCTTTGCTGCTAACCCGGTCACGTTGCCCGTTACTGCCGCCGTGTCGCTTCATCTCCTCGTGTGCCCCAGACGTCCGCCTACGCCGCACGACCATCACATCATAACGTGTCCTCAGGACCACCTCCAACCTCCTTTTCCGCCGACCGTAAGATCTTCGAAGGCCGCCGATCGCCGTCAACTCGTCGCCGTTCCCTATCCCCCATGCGCCGTCACTCCGCCTCTACCTCAGAGGGAAGTTATGCGCGCAGTTTCTGAGGTACGAACTGCGTACCCGTCAAAATACTGAAGCCCTCAGCTACCTCCGCAAAATGTATTTGACGTATTAATTGATGGAGTCCCTGCCCTGGCGGTTGTTGATACCGGAGCAGCCGTGTCGGTCATCAGTGCTAAACTATGTCAGTCGCTGAATAAAGTCACAACGCCACTTCTGGGACTTTCTCTCCAAACTGCAAGCACAGAACATGTTGCACCTTTGGCAGCGTGTACTGCTCGAGTCGCCATTCAAAATATTCTCTACACGATTGAGTTCGCCGCCCTGCCCATGTGCTCACACGACGTTATTCTTGGGTGGGACTTTTTGTTGAACCATAACGCGGTAATTGACTGCGCCCGCGCCGAAGTCGAATTCTGTTCGCAAAATGACGCTCCGTCCCCAAACGATGCCTCTACTAACGGAGAAAAGCTGGCCGTAGACGAGGACGTGGATATCCCGCCCCAAATCTCAGTTCTCGTCGCCCTTTCCGGCAGTACTCTGGCGGATGGACCTGTTTTATTTACGCTATCACATGTTTCCGTTGCTCGCAAGGGTCTTCCGCTTCTGTTTGCTGTGCTGACACTCTTACCTTGCCGCACAGCGATGCTTCTTTGCAACCAGACGACCCGCCCTTTTAGCTTGCTTCGTGGGAACACTGTCGGCAATATTGAACCTGTTGACTCCGTTTTTAGCCTCGACGTTTCCGACAACGCACTTTCACAGCAGCTAAGTTCGCTCAACGCGATTGATCCCCCCGATACGTCCCTCTCTGACGACATCTTCCAGAAGTCCATCGCTTCCGATTCAAAGCCCCCACAACGCAAAGACCTTCTGGCTCTTCGTAGGAAGTTTCAGCCGTCCTTAAACTGCAAGCAAGCTTCTTTGGGCAGAACATCCATGGTCGCCCATCACATTGACAAAGGTACCCACATGCCAATCCGACAGCGACCCTATAGGGAGTCGGCATCGGAACGTGGCGTCATTAGTGAGCATGTTGACGATATGCCCCGACGTGGCGTCATCCGACATTTACAAAGCCCCTGGTCGTTGCCTCTGGTGCTAGTAACAAAAAAAGATGGGCCCCTCCGGTTCAGTGTTGACTATCGCCGTCTTAACAAGATCACCCGGAAAGACGTTTATCCCCTGCCTTATATAGATGACGCTCTTGATTGTTTGCACGATGCTGAATACGTCTCCAGCCTTGATTTGCGCTCCGGTTATTGGAAGGTGCCGGTTGCTGAGTCTGATCGACCAAAAACAGCTTTTGTCACGCCATACGGCCTATATGAGGGTTATTTAATGCCGTTTGGCCTATGCAACGCGCCCGCCACGTTCGAAAGAATGATGGATAACATCTTGCGTAGTCTCAAATGGCGGACATGACTCTGTTACCTAGACGATGTCGTCGTGTTTTCTTCGGATTTCCAGACTCACCTGACTCGTCTGCACCAAATATTGATATGCCTTACTGCTGCAGGGCTTCAACTGAACCTTAAAAAGTGTCGCTTTGGGGCTCGCACATTGAGTATTCTCGGCCATGTCATGTCAAAGGATCGCATCCTTCCAAACGCCGAAAAGCTCCGTGCTGTCGCCGACTTTCCCAAACCAACGTAAATGAACGCGCTCCGCAGCTTCACTGGGCTGTGGTCGCACTTTCGGCGCTTCGTGCGAATTTTCGCGTCTATCATTGCGCCACTGACGAAGCTCCGCGGTGGTGACAATGGCCTGTCCTCGTGGTCAAAGGAGTGCGATCAAGCGTTTACAACCTTGCCGCGTCTGTTGATTTCGCCACCCGTACTGCGGCGCTACGATCCGAACGCCCCTACTGAAGTCCATACTGATGGCAGCGGCGTAAGACTCGGTGCGGTGCTCGCTCAACGTAAGCCTAACTACGAAGAGTACGTCGTCACGTACGCTAGCCGGACTCTTACAAAAGCTAAACTAAAACTATTCGGTTACCGAGAAAGAATGTCTTGCCATCGTCTGGGCTTCTTCCAAATTTCGACCCTATCTCCATGGCCACCCTTTTGACGTGGTAACCGACCATCACTCGCTGTGCTGGCTGTCGTCCCTCAAAGACCCTACGGGACGTCGTGCTCGTTGGGCGCTCCGCCTGCAGGAGTATGATATTCGAGTTGTTTATAGACCCGGCCGCAAGTACTCTGATGCGGATGCACTGTCTCGCTCTCCACTGCCTGGTAACCCGGAACGTCTTGCGGGAACCGATACGCGGGTCCCGTCATTGACCTTCACCGACGTAGCTTCCGGACAGCGCAGTGATCCATGGATTGCGAAGATCATCGAGTTTCTTTCCACTACACGGACTCCTACGCGGCCCAGGGCTCTTCGACGCCAAGCCGCCCACTTCGCCATACGGGAAGACCACCTTCTCTATCGCCGCAATTATATGCCCGATGGTCGGAAGTGGCTTCTTGTGATTCCGCGCAGTTTACGTACGGATGTATGCACTGCTTACCATGCTGATCCCCATACCGCTCATGCTGGACTTCTTAAAACGTGCACTCGCCTCCGCCAACGAAACTATTGGCGGGGAATGTACAGCTTCGTGCGCAAATACATTCGTGCTTGCAATGACTGTCAGCAAGACGCCTGCACCGCAACCAGCCGGCCCTCTGCAGCCTTTGTCATGTCCTCTACGTCCTTACGATCGTGTCGGAATCGACCTGTACGGCCCCATGCCATGCACTCTTATCGGCAAGCGATGGATGATTGTTGCGTTCGACTACCTAACCCGCTACGTCGAAACCGCAGCGCCGTCAGCCGCTACGGCGCGTGATGCGTCTGGGTTCATCTTGCGCTCCCTTGTCTCGCGGCATGGTGCACCCCTCGAATTACTCAGCGATAGAGGGCGCGTATTCCCCTCTGAGGTTGTTGAATCCCTCCTCGCTCAATGCAGAATCGTTCATCGCACTAAGTCCGCATACCCGCCAAAGACAAATGGCCGGGCTGAGAGATTGAATCTCGCACTCGAAGACATGCTCACCATTTACGTCGCTCGTGATAATTCAAATTGGGTTGTGATGCTAAATAATTGAATTACCCCGGTCAAGCCGGAGTGAAGAGGCCACAGGTGTCTGCTACATGGACGTTTGGAACGACATGGGACAGTGGGCCGTAGCCCAGCCGTCTTTAGCCTTACCAGTGTACCATAATCGTCCTAAAGTGTCCGGAAACTACTCTGGAATGAAGGGTAAAATATTCGAGCGACTCAGAAAAGATGGAATGCCTGTGGCCGGCCTCTTATATCTAAACAGTGTGGCGTCTGTCACACATGAAAACTGATTAAGAAATTGGAAATAAAATAAACACAACACAAAATATAAAGTAATCTAACGTTTGTAACGTTTGCTTACAACACCGCCGCACCGACCACAACTGGCTTTTCACCATAGTTTCTCTTCTATGCAGGCGAGCCATCTTGCACAATGGATACAATAATGCCGTACAGCCCCGATTATTCTTAGTGTCACCCTATTTCTGACATAACCCGACAAGCCGAAGAGTGCCGCCAGCTCACCCGCTCACTGACAACAAATGACCAGGGCCGCCAGAAACATCTTCACAATAACGACCACGCCTCATCTTCCTTTCGTGCTGGCCACCTTGTGTGGCTGTGGGTCCCCGCGCCAACACCGGGTATATCCTCCAAACCGCTTGCGACATATCATGGCCCTTACCGCGTCCTCAAGTGTACTTCTCCCGTGAACTACACAGTAGAACCACTGACGCCCTCTACATACCTTCGCTGTGGTGGCAGCAAAACTGTGCACGTCAGTCGCTTGAAGCCGAACTACGACCCCGCAGTCGTTTCATCGCCGTAAGTCGCCAGGGTGGCTCCTGCTTCACCGGGGCCAATTGTAATGGAGATTGCTTGAAGGGCTGTCGCCGTCCAATCCCTTTCACCGACCCGCCAATCCCCGATTGAGCATGTAGCACGGATCAACGGCTGTCATCACCGGTGCGTGATCGCGCGGCTCGAGTCGAATCCTCTGGCTGGTTCACCTTGGACGGTTATGCCTTTTGATCCCTCTCTTGCGGACTGTCTCCCTTCGAATAAACCACTTTGCAATATATATATATATATATATATTATATATATATATATATATCATATATATATATTATATATATATATCTATTATATATATATATATATGGATATATATAAATATATTGTTACGAGACAACGTCAGGTCGCGACGTCGCCTGGGCGACGTCGCGTGGGCGAAGCAGCACATCGTCGCAGGACGAAGTAGCGGCCGTATTCGGAAGGCGGACGAAGTTTTTGGCAATACGGTGGCTTCTGGCTTGCTCCAAGCGTCGGCACTCTGCAATGATATCATCCACCTTTGAGCTCTTCTTGAAAACTAGTAAATTGAAAGCGTCGTCCGCAATGCCTTTTGAGATGTGCCCAACCTTTTCTTCCTCAGGCATTGCCCGGTCAACGTTGACACACAGAGCAAGTACGTCGTGAATATATGCGCTGTACGATTCAGTTGAACTCTGGACACGAGACGCGAGGTCGTTCTTGGCGGCAAGCTGATGTTGAGGAGCGTTTCCAAACGCTGCCCGTAGCTTCTCCTTGAACACGTCCCAGCTGGTCAATGTCTCTTCGTTGGCGTCGTACTTTGTCAGTGCTGTGCCTTTCAGGCAACACGCAGCATTGGCCAACATCACTGTGGGATCCCACCTGTTAAGTCGGCTGACCCGCTCGAACATACGGATCCACTCATCAGCGTCTACTCAATCGTTGCCGGTAAATATTCCAGGTTCTCGGGGGTGAGACACGATGATGGGGGGAATGGCAGTGCCTGGAGCAGGGTCGGTGCTGTTAGGCATCCTGAATTGCGGAATTTGACGACCGCTGCGGATTTCCGTGGTAAATGGGAAACGCCCGCAACCCCCACCAAGATGTTAGGATGCAGAACCACGCAAATGCAGTGTATTGACGAAAATTACAATGCTGAGCAATGCCAGCGAGAGACTACAGAGACCGGTAGCTGTAAGCCTTTCGTCCTCTTCTAAAGTTCAGCCCAAACGGCACATAGCCGTAGCTGCCCTCATCGTCTTCTTCCAACTGTTCCGTGACAATATATATATATATATATATATATATATATATATATATATATATATATATATATATATATATACATATATATATTTATATATATCTATATACATATATATATTTATATATATAGTAAGGAAATGAGGGGCTCGTTGAGGAAATAGAGAAAGATAGGTCAGCAGTCTACAAAGCCAAAGGAGGCATAGGTGTGTGGTTAGGCTCTTTTGTTTTTCACTACGGCCAATTAAGTAAACATTTTTATTAATATACAGAAGAAAGAAGAAAGAAAAACACGCGCCCAGAGTGGGGACCGAACCCACGCCTTTCGATTACATGTCGAATGCCGAATTGGTAAGGCATTCGACATCTAATCGAAAGGCGTCTTTCTATCTTTCTCTCTCTATATATATATATATATGTATATACCGATATATGTATATATCAATATATATATATTGTGAGCGTGTACGTCGCGTCACCACGGCCTGGACACTCCCAGATCCTGTTCAAGCACTCTGGGCAATGTCCCGCATTCCTTCCTCGCCGTAACATTATCATTCTCATTAACATTACCCAATCCTCTCCCCTCGTGCCACATCATCATCGCTCTCGGTGCGGTGTTCGGAACCCACTGGATCGCCGAATAAACGTCCAGGTTCGCCCGTTGCACTTCCGCGTCATTACCCCTCAACACGGTCCTTCCCATCGCACCTGCCAATCTTGTAGCAGTTGAGGACCTCTCGGGCCTGCCTTCTCTTCAGAGGACCGACAGACACTTCCGTGGAATGATCGACCAGCTTACCGGCTCATCACCTCCTCCAAACAGCAGGTTCCGTCGGAAGCTTCAGCAATTCAAGTTTTTGGACGGCATCTTGTACCGTTCCACTCATCTGTCTCCTGGCTACCGATGGGTTCCCATTGCGCCCCGCTCCATCCGCGCGCAGATACTGGAAGCGCTGCACGATGATGCCACAGCCGGGCACCTAGGCTTCAGCAGAACCTACGAGCGCGTCCGCAGTCGTTTCTTTCGGCCCGGCCTGTCCACCTGCGTTGCCCGTTACATCGCTTCGTGCCCATCTTGTCAACAGCGCAAGAGATCCACATCCCCCCTGCCGGACTGTTGCAGCCGCTTCCGTGTCCGTCTATGCCTTTCAAAAACGGTTGGTATAGATCTCTACGGGCCTCTTCCTTGTACGGCTGCCGGATATCGGTGGATTGTGACAGCGGTTGACCACCTACCTCGGTCCCGTCCCCATCGCCTTCCAAGAGCACCCCTGGAGCTCCGTTCCGGTCGGCGTTTGCCTTCAACACAGATGCAGCGTGTGGTCGGAAGCAGCCACGCTGGCGCCTTCAGTCCTCCGCCTCTTGCATTTGCCATCACCTGCCGCGAGCGCGACCCCCCGCATTTCGCAGGGGTCGGCGGTGAAGACGTCGATGACTAGTTGGATGAGTATGCTCCGGTCAGTGCTTTCAACCGTTGGGATGACGTGGGGAAGCTGCAGCAGGTTTCCTTTTCGTTGGACGAAGTGGCAAAAAACATGGTTTCTGAACAAGCCACACAGCATCGACGACTGGGCCAGTTTTTGCCAGGAGCTGCGCAAGATATTCGGCACGACAGCCGCTTGGTCGGACGAGGCGAAACAGAAGCTGGCCACACGGCTTCAGCACTCTGACGAGACGTATACCTCATACATAAAGGACGTCGTTGCTCTCTGCCGCGGCGTGGATCCAAGCATGCCAGAGGCCGATAAGGTTCGCCATATCCTGAAGGGCATCGCTTCTTTCGCGTTCAACGCCCTCGCTGTGGAAAATCCGACGAGCTTCAGCGATGTGCGCACAACCTGCCAGCGTATGGACGAATTGCAGGCTGTTCGTTTGCAACCGGCTGCTCTGGCTACGCCATCACAAGGGGACACGGACTTACGGTTTCTCATACGCCAAATCATCCGCGAAGAGCTGCAGCTCAGCGACCCGCTTTCTGCTCCACGATATCACTTTCGCACGGAAGCTCCTCCGCTGCGCGACCTGGTGAAAGAGGAGCTGGCATCAATTGCGGGTTTGACGCCCTGGACGTCTCCTGGTCCTACGACTCCCACGTCGTCCTACTCGGCCATCGCATCCAAACCGCCCTTACCAATGGTAGCCCCGTTGACCCACGGACACTTAACAGCGATATCTGCAGTAAGCATGCCACGGGGATACTACAC
The DNA here is from genome assembly GCA_013339765.2 of Haemaphysalis longicornis. Classification (NCBI taxonomy): domain Eukaryota; kingdom Metazoa; phylum Arthropoda; class Arachnida; order Ixodida; family Ixodidae; genus Haemaphysalis; species Haemaphysalis longicornis. The sequence continues at coordinate 144,558,882 of CM023453.1, forward strand.
GAATATGCACCCTGGCCGCCAGCCCTTCCCGGGTTACCGCCCCATCTGCTATTATTGCGGGATTCACAGGCACATATTTTGTTTCTGTCGACGACATCAGAAAGATGAACGGCGCGGGTACGCACCGTTCGAACGTGACATTGGCTTTTCTTACGGGTCCCGACGTGGCACATATGGTTCGCCTAGCCTATGGTGGCACATATGGTTCGCCTATGGTGTTACCTAGCTGCTCCCATGAACTCATTCTGGGATGGGACTTTCTATCGTCGGCATTCGCAGTCATCTCCTGCCGATACACCGACATGGAGATAACCGCTACGGACTATACGGGTGTTCCTGACGTCAAGCAGCAGTGCTTCGTGGCAAGCGCTGATTTCGTCCTCAAACCTGGTAGTGAGACCACAATTTTCGTTCGCGGTGGCAACTGTCGTGATGGGGACGTACTCATCCTTCCCTGTTGTTCTGAATCGAAAGAAACCAGGACGCCAGGGTAGGGTAGAACTGGGAAACGCACTTCCACTTTCTTTTATTTACTAATGATGATAGTGTGCACACCACCTTCTTCCTCCTCTACTTCCACAACATCATCCCCCGGGCTCTTGACGATTTCCAGGGGATACAATTTACGCGTCAAGAACTGTCCTGCCGAAAGTCGAACTTTGCATGCACGAACTGCGTTGTCACGCCCAGGAAATGTCTGTTCTATGACTCCCGTTTTCCACAATCCTCTTGGGCCTCTTCCTTCTATAAGGACGACGTCTCCAATCTTGAGAGGCACAGAATTTTTTGTATGGACATCATGAAACGATGAAAGCTGAAGCACATACTCCTCCCATCGCAGCCGAAATGCGTTCATCAGAGCCTGCCGATAATACAATTTTTTGGCTTTGTCGTTAACATGTTGTTTCAGGAGATTGAGTTGAACGGTGCGTAGAGCAGTCAGTCGTTTACCGTTGAGAAAGTGAGCTGGGATAAAAACTTCGGGCTCACCGAGGGAATTGCTCACAAAAGTAAGCGGATGGGAGTTAACTACCGCTTCAGGTTCGCACAGGATGGTGTTACATCGCGCTACATTCACTGAAGCTCTGCCCAGAACAGTTCGCAGAGCTCGCTTCACGCTGCCAACAAGTCTCTCCCAGAAAGCTTCCCACGAGGGTGCAGCGTCTGCGTTGAACTCCCAAGTTATCGCCAGTTTAGTGCAGAAGTCTTGAATTTCAGGAGAAGCACAAACTTGGAAGAGTGATCGAAGCTCTCGGTTGGCGCGTCCAAACGTATTGCCATTGTCGGAGTAGATGGTACTGGGCACTCCTCTTCGCGCTATATATCGCTTGAATGCCAAGATGAATGAGCCTGTCTTTAGACTGGTAACTTGTTCCAAGTGCATGGCTCTCATCACGGCGCAAGTTACTAAAGAATATACGTCTTTGTCACTCCGTCTTTAACCAGCAGTGGTCCAGCAAAGTCAATGCCGGCGACGTCGAATGGACTTGACTTCCGAAGTCTGTCAGCTGGAGCTGGTGGTGTAGAAGGAGAACCTGAATTCGCCTTGTATTTTCGACAAGTTGGGCATCTATCAATGATGGATTTGATGCGCTAACGGGCCTTTGGTACCCAAAATCGTTCGCGAAGGTCTATCAGGAGGTCTCTGACCCCGCTGTGCAGGAGTCTACGGTGAGTAGCGGTAATTATTAGGTCCGTCAAATGGCTCTTGGTAGGTAATATCACCGGGGTTTTTAGTTTTCTTCGGTGACTTGAAAATTAGACAGTCGGCTTCGGGCGTGCATCAGGCCGTAGTCGTCAATGAATGGTTGACGCGTCATGATAGGCGAAGTTTTGCAAATCCTCGATGTTTGTAATTCGGTGAGTTCTTGCTTGTAGTGTTTCTCTTGCTCTTGTTTTATTAAAAACCGCTCCGCTGACTGGAGTTTCTCGTGTAGTGAGCGACCCTTGGGACCCTCACGGTGGTCCTAAAACAGAACCGTAATAACCATGCCATACTATGATCAGCTTATGCAAGTCGCTGAATTTGTGAATATCTACGACGGTCGGCTTCGATGCTTCGTGTGCAACCGGTGAGTACGAAGTGTACAGTGTTTGGCATGGAATAGTCGGTGTGAACGTTGAGAATATTGCTCAGGCCATGCATTTGGAGTCAATCTTCAGCCAGTCAGGACCTTTCCACCAGAGTTGGTTCCGTGTTTCAAGCCGAACAACCTCGGGTGATTAGATCGGCTGGGTTATTTGATCCAGGACAGTGTCTCCATTGTGAGAGATCAGTAGTCCCGAAGAATTTCGGAAACTCGGTTAGCGACAAATGGTTCCAGCTTTTTGTTACCAAGTTATCCATCCCAACGAGATTGACGAATCCGTCCAGTACCAAATGGTTGTAGTGCCGTAGAAGACCTTCCTGTTCAGGTATTCCCCCATTCTTGCGGCTACGAGAGTTCCCATAAGTTCGAGTTTGGGCACTGTCATCTTTCGGATTGGTGCTACTCTCGACTTGGAAAACACGAACGTAGTTTCTGCTGATGTGGTGTTGCCCAAAAAGCGAAGGCTACGCCACGGCGCCATAGGCTTGAGGACTCGCATCAGAAAAAACGTGTACCTCCAAGTTTCCAGGTGGTTTCTCATGCCCATAAAACAGGTAGCGTAGAATTCTGATGTCTTCTACTTTGCAGACATTGTTCGACCGATTCGACCATTCTTCCTGCACGTGCAGAGGAAGAGGCAAGTCTCAACTGATCTTTTCTGTCCAGAGTCGCTGAAACAGCATTTGCCCTTGACGACGAGTGGGCATATCACTCCGAGTGGGTCGAAAATTCCTGCGATTGCTTGTAGCACAATCCGCTTTGTTGCTGGTGTTTTGTTCAACAAAGGTATTGTTGACTTCATGCTGACATGAAGTGCATCGTCGTCATCCCAAGCAATGGCGAAAACCTTTCTATCCTTCGATGGTAAAACTGGTTCCTCTTTCCTCAGTGCGGCCTGTTGTTTCTCGTTGCTGTCAAATAAAATTTGTAGTTGACAGGAATTAGTGGACCACTTCTTAAGTAGCATCCCTCCATCGGCCATGATCTCGTTACTCTGTTTATAGATGCGTATAGCCTCCTCTTTCCTTTCAGCTCCGGTCAACAAATCATCAACATAGAACGATGATTTTATGAGTTCTGCTGTTCCTTTCTTGTCTTCCGAAACTTGGCTGAGGTGGTGTCGAATCGTTGCGGAGAGCCATAAAGAGGCTCGATGTTGCTCCTAACGGAATATGAGTCATGCGCCACTCTTCTATGCGATTTAAAGGAGTTCCAGTCGGTACGCTCGAATACCAAAGGAACCGAAAAGCATCCCGGTCCTTTTCTTGAATTCCGATTTGCAGGAAGGCTTTCTGAACATCGGCGCTAAGTCCGAATCTGTGTCGTCTGAACCTCAGTAAAGTTCCAGAATGTCCAGATTCAAATTCACGCCCTTGTCCGAAGCAGTCATTCAGGGAAAGGCTGGGTGGTCGGGACAAAGAGGCATCAAAAACCTACTCGAAGTTTTGTAGTGACGGGCTCTTCTTTGAGAACCTCCCTATGGGGCATGTAGTATAGCGGCCTGTCTTCGCACGTGTCACGCTTTGGCACTACTTCAGCATGCCCGTCGACCAGATACTGTCAGTATAGCCTGGTCATATCTTGCTAGCAAATCTTTTTTCTTCAAGAGTCGCCTAACTTAGAAATTCAAGCGTCGCAGGGCTTCGGATCTGTTGTCTTCAAGGGATTCCTTCGGATCAAACTTCCACGGTAAACCCTCTTATATCACCTATCGACTTTGGAAATGGTAAGCTGAAAATCCTCCAATACTGTGCTTGTGTGGCGTTCTTGGCCGTCTCCCAGTATTGCAATAGCTTCAAGTTCCCAGAACTTACGTCCAAGCTTGTCTTCAGGGACTTCATGGTCTGCCGTTGTCGCATAGCGGTGCAAAACGCTAACCAAGCATGCGGGCGTGTAAGGCATGTCGGTGTTGCGTCGGACCTTTAAATGTCCATCCAAACATTGTGTTGATGGCAACAAGGCTTGAGTTGGCATCTCTGGTCACATCTGGAGTCATGGTTATCCACATCTGATCAGCACCAATAAGCAGTCCGATACTGTTGTCTCCAACACTCCACCCAAAATTGTCACTATCCGCGATGTTTTTGCCTCTTTTTTGAAATTTCTTGATTAATGGGATATCAGCTACATGGGAGTAGATGTCTTGGCATACTTCTGGAATTTCTACGACGTTCAAGACACATTCACCGCAGTCGAATTGGCTTTGTAGTTTGAGTCGAACGATACAATATTTTCGGCTTTTGGTTCTCCTAGTGTTGCCAAACGTGTTGATGGCCAAGTTTACCTCTCCGACAACCGGAAGTTTCAGCTTCTTGGATACACTTCCCGAAGAACGCTTCTCTGACTGCCCCCGTTAACTACAGCACGCAAAAACATCCTGCTTTGATCGGAAACAGCCCATACACGTATGGTCTGAAGAAGTACAGTGGGACCCTCTTTCATGTTTTGGCTTGTATCCGCAGATGTGTCATACGCATTTTCGACGTTAGTCTTCGGCTGTCCAGAGTTATCACCTTGCTGCTTGCAGAGAGACGTCGCGTGTATTCGTTTGCAGTGTGAGCACTCGATACGTCTCCGGCAGTTCGCTTGAGCAATGCCCTTTCGGCCGTGCACCGAAAACAGCGTGCGTCCATGCGAAGAATCTCTTTTTTGTCAGTGCTCGTCAGCTTGGCCGTACATTCCTCGGTGACATGTTGTCTGTTCTTGCAGAAAAGGCAAGGACTTTCTTTCGGCGGTGGCATTCCTGCGTTGTGAAAGACAGCAACTGTCGGAAACGTGGCTTGTGAGGGTCCTGGTTGCACCATCTATACGTCTTGTCGAAGTTTCTTGACGCTTTGTCAAGCACTGGTTGTGATTTCTCACGGCTTCTAACCTCGATACGAATGAAGTCCTATACGAATGAATTCCGTGAGATATTGCAGTCTCGTATCGGCTGTTTGAGCACGCTCCCCAGAAGTCGATGTTGAAGTTTCAGCACAACGTCGATGGTACTGAACAACAATGTCGGGAGGAAGACTCCGAAGCAGTATGTTCTTAAGCATCGAGGCGTATGATAAACTAGGCACCTTCAATGCCGCCAGAGCTCGAACGTGGCTCTGGAGGGTATCGTACAGGCGGCGCAACCCAGTCACATCGGAGGAAGACCGAACAGCAGTTTGGAATCGTAGGCGGTAGAGATGTTTATGTTCTATGCGTAACGGATCTCCAAACCTAGCGCAAAGCATCTCAATGGCATCCTGATAACATGCTTCGGGTGTCTCTAAATTGGCAATGGCTGATGCGGCCTCTCCGGAAAGGTAATTACTGAAGTAGTGAAATTTCTCCGTTACGCTCAATGTCGGGTTCTTGTCGATAGTTGCCTCAAACTGCTCCCAAAACGGCAGCCACTTGCTCATGTCACCGCGAAATGGAGTTATTTCCAATTGTGGAAGCTGGGGTCCTGATGAACGGCTAAATGACTGAAGCGTCCCCCGTGACGAGCCGTCAATCAAAGTCGCAGATACAGAAGCTGACGCAGTCGGGCTCTTTAGAGATCCTATGACTGTGTTGAGGCTTGATATCGCGTTGAGCGCCTCATCTTCGTATTGTAGAACAGCCTCTAGCTCAGCTTCCAGCAATTCGGAAGGTATCAAAGGTTTCATCTCGGTATTGATCGCGCGGAGTTCCGACTCGCAAGTTGTCAAGCACTGAAGGACAGACTGCAAGCTCACCAAGTCTGGAGGCGTAGATTGAAGCGCAACCTGGGCTTCGTTCACCAGTTTCGTGAGAAGGGCCCGCCGTGCCATTTGCTTGGGCTTCAAACGGTCCACGTTCGTCTTTCAGGCCCAATGGCTCGTCCGGACAATCCCGGGTTTCGGCACCAAAGTTGTTGTGAACCGCAAGAAACTAGGACGCCAGGGTAGGGCAAACTGGGAAACGCACCTCCACTTCCTTTTATTTACTAATGATGATAGTGTGCACACCCCCTTCTTTCTCCTCTACTTCCACAACACCTGTGCTCGGTTTCTCCCAAGAGGCATCGTGATCGCCATCTGTCTTGTGCGCTTCTGTGGGTCGGCCACACTCGTTGCCGCGAACGTTACTCCTGAACCGATTCTCCTTCGTGAAGGCACCACTGTGGCTACCGCTGCTGACTCCGAAGCTTCTGTGTTGTTCCCCTTTCCCCTATTTCATCCTGCCGAAATTCGCCCTCTAAACCGTTGCCACCCGGCTATATCTGCCGCAATCAGCTCTGACCTCTCCCCCACGCAAACTGGCTCTTTACTAGTCCTCCTGAACAAGCAAAAATCCTTATTTGATTCGAATTGCACTACGCTTGGCCAAACTTCCGTCGCAACGCACCGAATCGAAACAGATCGATGCCGTATTGTTTGCCGCCGTCCATACCGCGTGTCTTCATCCGAACAAAAAGTCATCAGTGAGAATGTCGCCGATATGCTTCAACGCAAAATTATCCGCCCATGAAACAGCCCTTGGTCGTCCCCATGGTCCTCGTTGATAAAAAAAGACGGATCCGTTCGATTTTCTATCAATTACCGCGCACTCAACAGAATTACCCGGAAGGATGTATCCGATGCCTCGCATTGATGATGCCCTGGACTGCCTACAAGGAGTGTAATATTTTTTCCAGCCTTGACCTCGCTCAGGCCTATTCGCAAATTCCAATGAACGAGGCCGATAAATAAAAGACAGCCTTTGCCATCCCTGATGGACTATATGGAAATTAATGTAAATGCATTTTCGGACTATGTAATGCTCCTGCGACTTTCGAGCGAATGATTGACAATGTTTCTTCGGGGGCCTTAAATGGAGAACATGCCTCTCTTATTTGGACGACATAGTTATTTTTTCTTCAAGTTTCACTGAGCACTTGAAACGGCTAGATGAGGTTCTTACATGCCTCGCGAATTCGGGTCTTCAGTTGAACACCAAGAAGTGCAGTTTCGCCCAAGAAGCATAAAGGTTCTAGGCGACGTCGTCAGCAATGAGGGGATTCGGCCCGACCCTAGACAAGATTGCTGTTGTCATCGATTTCCCACGGCCACAACAGCAAAAAGCCCTACGCAGCTTTCTTGGACTAGCGTTTACTTCCGCCGTTTCGTCCGCAACTTTGCTGCAGTTTTTTCGCCCCTCAACAAGCTGCTACACTCCTTTGTATGGTCGGACGACTGTGAGGAAGCTTTCCGACAACTCAGGCACGCGCTCACCTCAGGGCTGGTACTATGCCATTTTGATGAGTCTCGCCCTGTTGTTTCGGCACACGGATGCCAGTGGCCACGAAATCGGCGCTGTGCTGCGGCAGTCTGATGATGAACGCCGAGAAAGGGTTGTTTCTAACGCAAGTCGTACCCTCAGCACCGCCGAGAAAACTACACATTCACCGAGCAAAAATGTCTCGCGGTGGTTTGGGGCCGTTTAAAAATTTCGACCTTACCTGTACGGCCACCACTTCACAGTAGTGACTGACCACCACGCTCTGTGCTGGTTGCAGACGCTGAAAGATTTATCAGGACGGCTCAGGACGATGGGTTATTCGACTCCAAGAATATGACTTTACTGTCACATAAAATTCCAGGAAAAAGCTCCAGGATGCGGATGCACTTTCTCGTTGCCCTCTGGTGTAGAACAAGACTTCCGCGTCATTACCCCTCAACACGGTCCTTCCCATCGCACCTGTCAATACTGTATCATTTGAGGACTTCTCGGGCCTGCCTTCTCTTCAGAGGACCGATAGATACTTCCGTGGAATGATCGACCAGCTTACCGCCTCATGACCTCCTCCAAACAGCAGGTCCCGTCGGCAGCTTCAACAATTCAAGTTTTTGGACGGCATCTTGTACCGTTCCACTCATCTGTCTTCTGGCCACCGGTGGGTTTTCGTTGCGCCACGCTCCATCCGCGCGCAGATACTGGAAGCGCTGCACGACGATGCCACAACAGGCCACTTAGGCTTAGCAAAACCTACGAGCGCATCCGCAGTCGTTTCTTTTGGCCCGGCCTGTCCACCTGCGTTGCCCGTTACATCGCTTCGTGCCCATCTTGTCAGCAGCGCAAGAGATCCACATTCCCGCCTGCCGGACTGTTGCAGCCGCTTCCGTGTCCGTCTATGCCTTTCCAAACTGTTGGTATAGATTCTCTACGGGCCTCTTCCTTGTACGGCTGCAGGATATCGGTGGATTGTGACAGCAGTTGACCACCTAACACGTTATGCAGAAACCGCGCCAATTCGCTCTGGCTGTGCAGCAGAGGTCGCAGACTTCTTCCTGCGCGCAATACTATTGCGCCATGGGGCCCCTCGTATTCTTTGAGTGATCGCGGCAAGGTTTTCTGTCCAGTAGTTGTTGAAGATGTACTTCGTGCTTCGAACACAGTCCACAGAACCACTTCCTCCTACACCCGCAAACGAACGGCCTCACCCAAAGATTTAACCAGGACACTCTCGGATATGCTTTCTATGTACATTCGACCTATCACACCAACTTGGACACAATTCTTCCATTTGTTACGTTGGCTTATATACTGCAGTTCAACGGACCACCGGCTACTCTCCATATTTCCTCGTATTCGGCCGCGACCCATCGTTCATTCTGGACACAACATTTTTATCGGCTCCCGTGTCCGACCTCAAGCCCCTCCTCAGAACAGTTCTTCTCCCGTGTAAACTATTACCGTCGAGTGGCTCGTCTGCAAACTGAAGCCAGCCAGCACGACCGCAAGGACCGCTACGACGCCAGCCACCGTACTCTTCGGTTCTGCCCCGGTGACGAGATCTTTCTTTGGACGCCCAGTCGAAGACCAGGACTATGTGAAAAATTTCTCCACCGTTTCACAGGCCCGTACACGGTTCTTGAAGAAACATCCCCTGTCAATTATCGTGTCACGCCTAGTCAAGCTCCCTTGGACCATCGATACCGTGACACAGAAATCGTGCACGTGTCACGGCTGAAGCCTTTTGTGCGCCGTACTTCATGTACATTGGCGGTCAGGCGCCCGCCTTCACTCGGAGGGGAAATTATTGTGAGCGTGTATGTCGTGTCCCCACGGCCTGGACACTCCCAGGGACTGTTCATACACTCTGGGCAATCTCCCGCATTCCCTCCTCGCCGTAACATTATCATTCTCATTAACATGACCCAATCCTCTCCCCTTGTGCATCACCACCATCGCTCTCGGTGCGGTGTTCGGAACCCAACTGGATCGCCGAATAAACATCCCGGTTCACCCGTTGCTCAAGGGCCTTACAATAATATATATATATATATATTATATATTATTTATATATATATTTATATATATGTGTGTGTGGGGGGGGGCTACAAAACCTGGCCACCACTGCATCATAGTCATTCAAGGAACTATCAAATTATATTTCAGGACGGAAGCTGACTTTAGCATCAGAAGATAATAGAATAATAGATAAAAGCGGTATTGTCATGGCCCCATGAGCACCGGGGCCCTTCACGAATCAATGCCGACATTATATTTAACAAAAGATCGGAAGAAGTTGTCATTTTTTAATGCAACGAGAGAAACGGGCGCTTATCCAACTGTAAACTTGGCGTAATGATGGGACCTGCAATAGGAATCTATTTCGTTGATACCTTAAGTACTAATGCAGAAAGGGAATGAATTAAGTGTTGCTGCTGTTGTGTTTAGGTGGACGATAAAATGCTCCTCCTGTACGATCTTTGTTCTGTTCGAGAACAACTTTACACCAAACTAATGCACAGCTTTTGCCATCGGAGTCAACTACGGAGCAGGACAGCGTGTGCTTCAAGACAACAAAAATGGCTGCACCGTGCTTATTGCTGCCTTAGCGGTAAGCCACGTGTTTCACAGGAAACGTTTTAGTGCTGGACATCGACATTACAAAACAAATTTCACACCCGAGGTTCACATCCGAGACTCACATTCACATCCGAGACCCAAGATTCACTATTGGGGATGAAATGACGGTACAAGCCCTGTGAACTCGTCCATTTGGTTTTTGAAGCTTCGGCGATTGCATAGCACAGCCTTTCCACATCATGGGCGGTACTGCACAGAATTTTCGTGGCTTCATCAAAAAAACATGCTAGAATCATTTCGTCAATTACCAGGGATAGCTGTACGCCTGTTTCAAGGGTACTTTTCTTGTAGTACTACATGACTGGAATCCGCATCGTAATATTATCTCGCACGTCCGTACCAAATTTATCGTGCCGTAATTTGTACTACGAAAACTGTTCGTTTGACAATTTAGTTAGTTTTCGGCGAACTAGGCGCACTGAAGTAGAAATGCTCTCACTAACCGAAAGCTCATTTGACGTCACATACGGCCCCGCACTCAACACGGTATCATGATCATTGAATCCAACAAAGCGAACAATTTTGGAGTTGTTTTTTACCTTTATAGCAAGCACCAAGTCTGTAGGGGCCAGTGATACAACTCGAATGGTAGAGCAGAATACAATCTTTTTTCTGCCTGCTTCCAGCTTTCAGACAGATTATCCCCAAAACAAAGAAAACAAGGTCGTTTGTTGTAATCCCAGCTTTGTAATCATAAGTAGATGCCGTGTAGCCACCCTTTTTGCTTAAAAGTCCTACAGAGCGGCCGACACGTTCGTGGACAGCGAACGAGCTTGCTTCGGATGGTGGACACGTTCAGACACGTTCTTCAGTTTCTTATTTGGGTCATGCTGTCTGTTTCGCATGTCCACAACGTCCCAATAACATTTTATTATCAGCCTACTGAAGCCGTGTAAGCACGTCTGAGACAGCAGAAATATCTCCTTCGGAGGTCTGTGTTTATTTATTTATTTATTTATTTATTTATTTATTTATTTATTTATTTATTTATTTTTATTTAATTATACTTCAAAAAACCCCAAGCCGGGGTCTTACATGAGGGGTGGGCATTTCGTACAGGGTTTCTTCGATGTGCGTTTGAAAAGTATAGGGCTGGAGTGGCGCACGACGGGGGGCGGAAGGTCATTCCAATCCTTCGCTGTCTGAACAAAGAATGACCGCAGGTCAGCAGTTGTACGTGCATGCGCAGGGTAACTGGGTTGTTGTGGTTCGTGCGGGCAAGATATGCGATGCGCCGGCATGATAACAGATACGTCGGACAGTGAGTGAAAAAATTATGAAAAAGAACTTATCTAGCGGCTTTGCGTCGAAGTTCAAGGTTGGGAAGATGGGCTTTCATCTTTAAGTAGTAACGCTTGACTGGTGCGAGTAATCTGAATATATAACCCTAGGCGCTCTATTTTGCACAGTTTCTAGTGTTTGGATATATTAGATTGGTGGGGTCCGAGACGGCGCAAGCGTATTCAAGTTTCGGACGGACTGGTGTTTATATGCTAAAGGTTTAACAGAAGGGGAAGCAAGTCGTAAATTTCTTCTTAGGTATCCAAGGGCTTTGTTTGCTGCGTTAGAAATGTTTGTTATGTGGAGGACCAAGTAAGATATGGCTTAATGTTTACACCTAAATATTTGTGGGAATTCCCGAGGGATATTTCGCAACCAGAAAAAAAGTATGAAGGAGCCGAGTGAGATTTCCTGCGATGAAAAGAAATGATGGATGTTTTCTGAATGTTCATAGTCATAAGCCAATTTTCCAACCAGGTTTCAAAAGTTATTAGATCATTTGGAAGGATCTGAGAGTGATTTGGGCAGTTAATACGGCGATAGATCACGCAATCGTCAGCGAATAGACTGGTTTGGGACGATATTTTGCTAGGTACGTCGTTAACATAAATTAAAAATCAGAAGGGGACCGAGCACCGTACCCTGAGGTACACCTGAAAGGACGGGACGCATGGTAGGATGATATCTGGTTGGAGTAAACGAACTCTTCCAAGTTTGACAAAAAAATTCGTATCCATTCTAGAACTTCTGGGTCGATGTTTAAGCGAGAAAGTTTAAAAAAAAGGCGTTTATGGGGTACTTTATCGAAAGCCTTTTTCAAATCTAGGAAAAGGGCATTATACAGGAATATTGTGATCGATACTTGAGCTGATGTCATTAATAACGAGCGCTAGTTTTGTGTCACAGGAGAGGCCTTTCTGAAATCCGTGCTGACTGGGATGGAAAAAGTTTACAGAGATGAGGAAATTGACTGTTTGAGAATAAATTATATGTTCCAATTATTTTACAGCACACGCATGTTAGTGATAGGGGCGGTAGTATGAATGTGAGGATGACGGACCTTTCTTGGGTATCGGGATGACCTTGCCAACCTTCCAGTCTCGTGGCACCACTTCAGATGACAGTGGTTGCTGGAAGATGTGCGGCAATATGATAGCAGGGGGTTGTTTGTATTTTTAAAAGCTTTGGAATTTCTACAGTCAATACCTAGCTGATCACGTCACTTTTAAGGAATCAATGACTTGTGTGATGCCATTTGGTTCAAAAATGACACTGGGCATAGCAGGGGTAATCATGGAACGATACACTTGGAACTACAATCGGGCACACATGGAAACACATCGTCAGGTTCATCGGTAAACACTGAGCAAAACGTAGAGTTTACTCTTTCGGCGACCTTGAACTCCGGGATTGGAATGCTTTCTTGATCCAATAAGGAAATGGGTTTAGCATGGGTTCGGTTTATAATGTTCCAAAACTTTTTGGGGTTTGTGCGTCGCATGTCTGGTAGGGTTGACGAGAAGAACGTCCGCTTAGCGTCCGAGATCATGGATGAGTAAAGTTTTCAGTCTCACGATATTTTCCCAAGCGTTATAAGACTTTGATTTTTTGGCTGACCGTAATTGTCTTTTCCCTTTGTTGCTAAGCCGTTTTAAAGTATTATTTTACCATGGCGAAGAAGGCCGTTCTGTGATGGAATTGTGGGGGTGTGCATGTTTACTAATTGCTGCATTTTGTTTTGAAGAGCTCCCAGTTTTCGTCAACAGAACGTGTGGAAAAATCCAGGAGGAACCAATCGGAAAAGGACGCTTGTTCATCCTTCATACCTTGATAATCTGCTTTATCGTATTCTGTTATCGTCTTTTTTAGTTTTTTTGGAATGGGCAAGTTGCATTGAAACGTGGCATGAATGACGTGACGGCATGATCACCCAGGCTGCTCAGACTAGAAACGGAAGAAACCTTATCTGGTTGTGTTGTTAGAAATAAATTTATTAAGCTTGATGAATTAAAGGTCGTTATTGTAGGAAAGCTAATCATTTGAGATAAGTTGAAAGTAAGGCAAGTGTCTGTGAAGTCACTTTCAGGGTTCTGTTTTGACATCACTAATGCTAGGTCAGACCATGTTGTCGCGGGGAAGATAAAATCACCAAGGAGGAAGGTAGGGGCGTTGTCCGAGGCTGATGTTAATTGTTGTAGAGCATCATAAAGCTCGCCAACGAACGAAGGATCGGAATCAGGGGGGCGGTAGCAGACGCCGATGGTAACGGGTGGAACGGCAGCTTTGCAGTGAATAAAGACCCACTTCAATACTCGAGGAATGTCGACAGCGCAGCATTGTAAACTGTCGTCAGCGGCGATTAAAACTCCACCGCCCCGCTTGTTTTTGCGGTCGCAACGGAAAATATGGAAGTCGTTGAACAGAGGAAGCAATTCATAGCCCAAGATAGATGCATTTCTCCACGTTTCGGTTAGCAGAACCAAGTAGCAGTCGCTTGCTTGAATTAGGCTGTGCAAGGCATTGCGTTTGGGCAGCATGCTCATAATGTTTTTATAGATGAGCTAAATATAGTTAACACTAGACTCAGCACGGCCTTTAGTAGATAGCTACAGGGCACGTGGACTACCGTTTGCATAGTCGGATCAAGAATTTAAGTGACCTTATCGATGGTTAATTTTCGGTATGGAAGTTTATAGGGTCTGGACTGGGCTTTGCCAAAAGCAATCAGCTTCTTTTGTATCAAGCGAGTGCTAGGCGAGTAATCTTGCGAAATGCTGTACGTAGTATTTTTCAGCTTATTTGCGTTAGAAAGAATACAGTATTAGAAAGAATACAGGGAGGCGATAACACCACCTATACTATCATTCGGGGTTAAATTGGTAATGAATAGATCGAGTAATGTGATCATGCCCATTGTAATGCGTGTTACTGTTTTAATTACACAGTGCAAACTATTGAAATGTAAAAGCATCTGTAAAGTATTACGAGGAGTGGATGTTTCGAACATTTTAATGTTAAAATCTCCACCGGAAATAAGAGTCAGTTTGTTTTGATTTACATACATAAACAGATTTTTAATGTAAGCAAAAACATTTAGTAAATTCCCATCTGGCGGGCAGTACACAACCACGAACATATTATTATCGGACCGGGCTACAAGACTATCAACATCATTTGAAATTACCGAAACACGTTCCATAAAATCACATTTAATATTTTTCACGTACATAAGCAGTCATCTACCCTTCCTGTTATCTCTACTCTTTGAAAAGCTACAGTAATTTTTAAGTTTCGGAATGTCACATTTTTAGGTAAGCCAAGTCTCAGTTAGGAATATTAAGTCAAACTTAAAACTAAAACTCCTTAACAGAATACCTAACTGATCTTCTTTGTTTCGTAACTACCGTATATTGAAGTGAAAGCATGTGAATTCTTCAATATTTTCAGAGGTCAAAACTCTGTTTAGTGCATCGGATGGAATGGCCTTTCTTTTGTAACATGAAAAGAGTACTATTATGAGAAATATGAAAGGGAACACAGGAACGCGTGGCAAACAGCCTCGAAACAGGCTCGGAGCGATACGCGGATGGCGCTGTGAAAAACAAAGGGGGAAAGGAGGTAGCTGTTCTACTAACTGTTGGCACTCCCATCACGCTGCCATTTCTACAAAGTAGCAGTTTACGTCATTTCACCGATAATATGGTATCGTCCGACAGCCGATAAGACGCACGGCGGGAATTGGAACAGTTGTTAGAACAGCGTCCCCCTTTCCCCTTTGTTTCTTACGACGCCCGCTGCGTATCACTGATAGCTGTGTCCGAGGGGGTTTTCTACGCGTTCCTGTGTCCCTTTCATATCTCATATTAGTACAGTTACGTCGGTTTACTGGATTTTATCGATGTCCCGTGAGCATATCACTCGGATAACTCAGGAGTCTTTAGGTTCATCTTTGCGTGCGACAATATGCCCATGCTTGACCCACACGCACTTCCAGTTAGGCGCTATCTTTTTTTCAATGGCCATGCCCAGAAGGCGCTTCAACGCTGGGCACAAATGTTTATTCACATAAATGGGAGTGTTTGACGAGTCACCGAGATCTTTTATTGTAGGCCTGGTCTTTTTCGCCTTTTCAAGAAGGGCGTCACGCTTGCTGCGGCCCTTAAACTGAGCGACAATATTTGCAGGTGCCTGTTCAACGCGAGTTTTCACTGTGTGAATAATTTTAATGTCGTCCGGTTTGACGTTCTATTCAAGCGATGTCCCAATTTGGCACACAGTTTGTACAAGGTCTTCATCTTCGTTTTCCTTCACTCCCTTGATTTCTACATTACAGTTCCGGCATACTGCTCATTAGCTGTAATACTCAGCTTCTGCTTCTATAGTTCCCTTTTCATTTTGGTGCATTCAGACATCAGAGCCTCGTTGGACTTTTTGTCGCGAAGTTCCTTCCGTACGTCCCGTTCCAGCTTACTCCTAAACTCTTTTATTTCCTTCCGGTAATCCTCTCTTAAATCCTGGAAGTTCCTTCCGTACGTCCCATTCCAGCTTACTCCTAAACTCTTTCATTTCCTTCCGGTACTTCTCTCTTAAATTCTCGAGGAGGAGCGCACGTGCCCGAACGCCAGCCAACGTGTCTCGCATTGGCTCCCGGTTCACTTGGTCCAACCGTGCGTTTTGCTCGAAGGACCAGCCTTTACGATTGACGAAGCGATTGTTCAAGCTACCGGCTACCCGTACATACCAGTTTCGACCACCCTGGATTAGAGACTGGACAATTATAATGGTTTTTGTGCATCGCTGCAGCTAAGCCTACGTGCATCGGCGCGGCGCCAGCGCTCGAGCCAGCTACTCCGTGGGGCTCGCGGGAGAACTTGCTCGTGGCGTTCCTTTCGCGCCAGGGCTCATGTCGCACACCGGTAACATTCTCCGGCCTCCATTTCTTCAAATCGGCACCCAACAGCCCGCGATGATTGAGCCGCCAGTGGGAACCCAGACCAGTAATGAATACGTCGAAGAAGAAGGCTGTTCTACCCAAATGGACCACGAAGAAGCCGACGACGATCTAACCGGCGGCTGGAAAACCTGGACACGTGTCAAGCCAAACAAGAAAACGGCCATCACGAGACTGGATCGGGTAAGTAGGCCCCGCTCCTTGCTCTTGCTAAAACCGCTCTCGAAAATAAGTGTTCAAGATATTCCCAAAAAATCACTAGCACTGCTTATCGGCGCATCAGCTCCCTCATCGGAACTAGCGGAGCTCGCAGCTCATCGATATGATGTAGCAGGTAACAGCATCCAACTGACTGTGTACTATCCCGCACATGCCTCCAAGATAACGGGTACCACTCGTGTCCGCTTTATGCATCACTCCCTATCATTGTCCCTACTGAAATCAAGGCATCTCCAAATCGTACCAATACATCCCGCAGGGTTATCACAGTTGAAGCAGGGGATTCAAATGAAACAATCCTTGAGTGGCTTCGCTGCGAGCAGGCGGTCACCTTGGCTGTCCAACGCATTGGAAAGATCAATCGAGCAGTCCTCACCTTCGATTCCCCTACACTCCCTCGAGTGCCGAAGTGTGCCAGCAGAAAGGCGATCCCGCGCACAGCACACTAAGCGCGTTCAGGACGGGGTTTCTTGGGCAGAGCTGCGTACGTGGACAATCGAAATATGCTCCAGAAAGCGGGATGCATCCCAAACTGTGAAGTCACATGCGACCTCAGCCGCGACCTCTATTAATGAGGCTATTTTCGCACAGCTGGACAGCCTGCGCTCTGAACTACCGTCAGCTGCGAGAGGAGAAAGCACAACTCAAGGAGGAGATTGCCACATTCCGTCAGGGTAACTCCTCACCAGTCGCAAGCTACAACGAAAGACTGATTCATCCAAGCTTCCTCATAAATCAGTGCAACGTATGCGCCCGAACATTTCGACGACCCAGCACCGTAGTCGCAGTGCTAGCAATAAACGAACCCCGCCTCTAAACAGCATCCAAAGGAGAGTACGAGATATTAGACAAATCCTTAAGTTCCTTCGCGCGGATCTTCAACAGGGACGGCGTAAACGCCAAACGGATATAGAAATGCTCCGTACTCTTTCCGACAGTTACGCTTCGAAAACAAACGCCATGCTGCAATTAATTACCAGTAAACTCCCGAGACTGCCCAACGAGGTTGAACCCCCCCCCCCTAGAAAGGTTGCACAAAGAAACGCGCTGACTCATTGAAGCACTCTCTTAAGATACTACAGTGGAACTGCCGTAGTTTTACTCAAACCACCTCGATACTTTCAAACCGCACCCATCACATTTCACCCTTCTTAATTCTACTTCAGGAAACGCGGGTCACTCCTCAAGTCTATGGCTTTACGACTTTTACAGAACCTTCAATTACGAGAAGTCGCCCAGGCCGTAGACCACAATGCACGCCCTCAATTATTGAACAAACGGTGGTCCTGGTGAGATCAGACCTGGGTTGTTATAAAATTTCTGTCCCTGGCCAAAATTCAGAACATCATGAGTCTGCCATTGTCCACCTTCGCCTCCCGGACGGCAAGCCACTGATTGCAGCCTATGTTTATTACAGACCAGCAACTGGCTCTCAAAAATCTATTGCGTACAACTGGCTTCGCACGTAACATCTAAATATCATAAAACACCGATCATTATCGGCGTGGATTTTAATGCCAAAAGTGCGACCTGGGGATACGCTCAAACAGATGGCCGTGGTGCCCGCCTCGAGGAAACCTCGGAAGACTGTAACCTCACTATCATTAATGATCCTATGCAACACCCGCGGATTGGCCTACATCCCAAGCAACAGAACCCCTCCCCGGACCTTACTTTAGCTTCGCCTGGAATTGTCAGGGACGGGAGCCCCTTTACAACAACGTGGGGCAGCGATCATTATCCAATTCTCATCACTCTTAACGGAAAACGCTTCTGAACACGCCAGCGCCTATCCCGAATCAATTGGACAACCTTCCGGCACATGTCCTCTTTGTCCACGACTCAATCACTCGAACAGATCATTACTACTTTCCAGGAAGCCAGAGATCTGTCTGGTGAATACATTGGCTGTGACTACAAAACCCCGGCTATGGACGCCCACATGGCGAACCTGTGGAAGTGAGCTCAAACTCTTACCACCCGGTACCTTGCTAGCGGGAAACGTCACCGTGATCTCCTCAAGACAAGAAAACAATACAAGCTAATTAGGGAATACCAACGCTCGCTCGCCAACGAACAATGGCACAGCATCTGCGCAAGACTCGGCAAGGAACGCGGCCTCTCCAAGTTATGGCAGGTATACCGTGGGATGTCCGGCAAGCGCAAGCATAAGTCTACGCTGTTCTCCACACTCACTCTAAAGGACACCCCTGAAGCTGTGGAACAGCAGCTCATAACTACGTTTTTCCCCACGCTTCCCGCACTGCTCATCCCCCTCTACCCAACATACCAGTATCAGAGCCTGTTGAGGAGCTAGATCTGCCCTTCACGTTTGCGGAGCTCCAGGCTGCCCTCCACCAAGGCAAACCACGTTCGGCGCCGGGCCATGATGGGCTAACCTGACAGCACCTTTGCAACCTGGATGAAGCTGCCCACCTAGTGCTTCTGGACGTTATCAATGACCTTTGGGCTACAGGGACGGTTCCGGACAACCTCAAGCTCACGCTCGTCCATCCCATTCCAAAGCCTAACAAAGACCCCTCCAACATGAATAACCTGCAACATGAATGACATGTTTAGTATGCTACACATCGTGAATGACCGCACTGCGAACATTGAGAAAAGCCAGTCAGAACTACTTCATTCTGTAAATGAAGTTATAAAAGGCCAAGAAGCCATCCGGAACACCATCAAAGACATTGACAAGCGGCTAACGGCAGTAGAAGCTAAAACCTCGCCGCGGTGGCTCGGTGGCTAAGGTGTTGCGCTGCTGAGCACGAGGTCGCGGGTTCGATTCCCGGCCGCGGCGGCCGCTTTTCTGATGGAGGCGAAAAACAAAAACGCCCGTGTGTACGAGATTTCGGCGCACGTTAAAGATCCCCAGGTGGTCAAAATTAATCCGGAGCCCTCCACTACGGCGCGCCTCATCGCCTGTGTTGCGTCGGCGCGTTAAACCCTACAATCAATCAAATCAAGTAGAAGCTAAAACATTGGCTAGTGACGCCGCGCAGCAAGAATTAGTCGCATTAAAGCAACTCGCCGACAGACTTAGCACTGAAAATTCAAAAATTCAGGAGTGCCAAGCTGAAATGGAGGACAGAATGCAACGGGACAACCTGTTGTTTTATGGAGCAGCTGATGAACCTTTAGAAACGTGGGAACAGGCTGAAAATAAGATACTTGAAGTTATGTCTACCTCCTTTGACTTCACGGTTTCTAAGCAGGCTATTGAACGGGCGCACAGGCTGGGTGCTTTTTCCGACCAAAAATGCAGACCAGTTGTTTAATTTTCTTTGTTTAAAGTCAAACAACAAGTTCTAAATTCTTCGGCTAAATTAAAAAACAACGGTGTTACTGTGAGTGAGGACTATTCTGCAACAACATGGCAGGCACGGAAAAAACTTGTAGAATTTGGAAAAACGCAGAATTCCACCTACAAACTTCGCTACAACAAATTGTACATTAATGACAAGTGCTACTGCTACAACCATGCCGATGGGACCGTGTTTGAGCAGGATGGCTTTTCTGTGCAGCCATCTAGTTCTCGCCAATCCGATAACGCAGACGCGATGCCCCAGCATTCAGATAGCGCAGGCGTGTCAAACTCGTCCGATGTTACGAAATAGGAATACGCGAGGGGTAGTGGTTTGCCGTCGTCATCCAAGAGTTCATTGTCATTTCTTTTTACTAACATTAGAAGTGTTCTACCAAAAAAGGATGAACTGAGTTCGCTGATTGATTCATGCGATGCTGACATTATAATGTTGAAGGAAACTTGGCTTTCCTCGAATGTTGCTAATCGTGAAGTCTTTGAGTGCAACAAGCATTTCAACATATATCGCCGAGACAGGGGTGAAAGATATGGTGGTGGTGTGTTAATTGCTGTTGCTGATTACTTGGTTTCCGCCCCTATATTTTCCGTTACGAATTTAGAACTGCTTTTTCTAGAAGTTGACTTGTGTGTTAAAAGGCTTATCCTGGGTGTTTGTAATCGCCCCGCGTCGTGCAATGCCACGTTTGTCGATCAAATTCATGACGCTCTCAATACGATCGTTGTTCGCTTCCCAAATGTGCCTATAATTCTAGATGGTGATTTCAATTATCCGAATATTGAGTTGTCCGGTCTGAACCCTCACCCCAAACCTTTTGCAACCGAATGTAGCAATTTTCTGGCTATGTGTGCAGATTTTAATTTGTCTCAGCTTGTGAACGAACCAACTAGAGTTACGTTAACAACAAGTAGTTATTTGGACCTTATATTAACCACATCACCTGACTTTTTTTCACCCATATCTTATCTGCCTTAAGTGATCATTCCGCTCTCCATTTTTTGGTAAACATGCCTGTCCTTCACCACCGCACGCATGCAAAACAAATAAGAGACTATAAGCGAGCCGACTTTGATAGTAATAATTGTGAACTTTTTATATTCCAGGACTCTTACTTGCAATGATTCCCAAACCGGACAGTCAACACAAATTGGATTTTGTACAAGGAGAAGGTACTTGCTCTTATCGAAATGTTTATACCCATCATAACTATCACCTCTAGCAAGGAGAGCCCTTGGTTTACTAAGCATCTAAAAAGATTGTTTTAACAAGAAAAATCGTTTGTTTCGCTCAGCCAAAGCTCAAAACTCAGCCCTTCGATGGTATGCATATAAATTAGCAGCTGCTAATTACCAGACTGAATTAAAAATGCGAAGAAGTTATTTTTCACGGAAACTTTGCCCTCCTTATTAATTAACTACCCTAAGCAATTTTGGAATATTGTAAACAAACGTGATACTTGTATCAAACGTGAAACGTGACAAACGTGAAACGTGACCTTAAGACCGCAGACGGTGTGACAATTCCTTCTAAAGAGTGTGCTGATTGTTTTAACGCTGAATTTACTGCTGACCACTTTACCGGCTGTGCAGCTACTTTTCCAGACAGCATATGCTTCAATTTTTGTCAAATGGAACCCATAACTTTCGACACTCTAGGTATTACCCGCATAATAGAAAAACTTAAAATTTCTTCGTCATGTGGTGTTGACAATATAGACTCAAAATTCGTTATCAACACTAAAAATTACAGTTCTATCGTTTTTACAAAACTTTTCACTCAGTCGCTTCAGACTAGTTGTATCCCTGATGACTGGAAAATTGGCAAAATTACACCGCTTTACAAATCTGGGGACCCATGTTCTCCTAGTAACTACAGGCCTGTGTCATTAACTAGTATTCTGTGTAAAATAATGGAACATGTCATTTATAGCCACATTGTAAATTTCTTGGAGTCCAATTCATTTTTCAGCCCAGCGCAGCATGGTTTTAGAAAGAAATATTCTTGTGAGACCAAGCTAGTCTGTTTCACTCATGATGTACACTCGGCGCTGGATAGTGGATGCTTTACAGACTGTATATTCCTAGATTTTTCTAAAGTGTTTGATTCGGTTCCGCATGATTTATTATTTATAAAGCTTTCTAAACTAAACTTAGATGATAATATACTTGCGTGGTTGCGCTCCTTTTTGAATGACCGATATCAGTTCGTAAGTGTGAACAATACAGACTCGTATCCTTCTCCGGTTCATTTAGGTGTACCCCAGGATCTGTCTTAGGGCCTGTTTTATTTTTAATTTATATAAATGACCTCCCAATTAACATCAGCTCATCTGTCAGTCTTTTTGCAGATGATTGTAATATATACACGCAAATAACTAACCACAACGACGTCAAAAGTCTGCAATCAGATATTGACAGTATTTCAGATTGGTGTGAATTATGGAAAATAAAACTTGATATTAAAAAGTGTAAAATTATGCGCATTTCCCGAGTTAACACTAAACCTCCCGAATACTCACTAAACAATGTTTGTCTTGAAATCGTGCCCTCGTACAAATATTTAGGTGTTATAGTGTCTTCTAACTTTTCATAGAAACCTCACATAGGATATGTTGTAAGTAATGCCAACCGTATGTTAGGATATATTCGTAAGAACTTTAATTCTTCACCTAGCTCTTTGAAACTAATTCTTTATAAAACTTTGGTTCGTTCAAAATTGGAATATGCGGCTGCTGTTTGGCATCCTGGTATTGCATCGCTCACCGACGAATTGGAGGCGGTTCAAAATCGTTCATGTCGCTTCATACTTTCAAATTATCATCGCACGTCCAGCGTCACCGCAATGAAAACGACTTTATCTCTACCGCTACTCGAGCATCGCAGGCAAATATCGCGTTTGTGCCTATTCCACAAAATATATTGCCGCGAACCATACATTGGGTTTGTTTATTTGTGTTTTGCTTTTAACGCCCGGCTGCGCCGGTCTGTGTTATCTCTGCGCCACGAGAAGCGCGTGTTCCATTCTTTCTTTCTGTGCCGCATGTGTTATCTGTTCTGATAGGGAGAGCATGGCAATTCCATTCTTAAGGACAGACTACTAACGAATCTATCGTACATGTCAGCGCGCGTTGATCATCGATACAAAGTAGGCATTCCATATTCTCATACAAAGTGTTTTCACGATTCATTTGTACCGAGCACATCTGTTAAATGGAATCAACTGCCACATGCAGTTGCCGAAATCTTGGACGTCGTGGCTTTTAGGCGTGAAGTTTCCAGACTGTTTGAGTGAAAATGTGTATGCTGTTATGTTTTTTTGTTTTTTTACGTTCCCTGACTTTGCAAGCGTTTATTTGTTCATTTAGCCTTCTCAGGTGAAGGTCCCTTGTATTTGTATTGTCACCAGCCAAATTTGTGCAGTGTCGACTCTGTTGGAGTAAAGCTGGTTATGAGTGTTTACGCCAACTTGTGCAACGCATGCTTCCTTTAGTAAGGAGCTGTTGATATAGCTATCGCAGTGTCTGTACTGTTTGTGTAAAGAGCTGTTGTTATCATCTTATTACTTGCTGTATATTCTTCCAATAATTTTGTTATACCCCACTCCCCTCTGTAATGCCCTTGGGCCCTGAGGGTATGTGAATAAATAAATAAACCTTCGGCCCATCTTCTTGACACCAACAATCTGCAAACTCATAGAGCGTCTCATAAATATTCGCACGAAACACTACATGGAATACGTCTGGCCATGGCTCCACCCATCACAAACTGGCTTCCGACCACACCTGGGTACCCACGACTGTTTATGGTTGCTGCGACGAGTGATCAATCGCACTTCCACAGCAGGCAACCCCGACTATGTCCTTGCCATTGACATGCGTAAAGCGTTTGATCGCGTGAGCCAAACTGCAATCCTTACAGAATTGGCACAAGCATTCCCAAGCCAGCGAGCCCAAAACTGGATCCGGTCCTTTCTAGACAACCGCCCCATACGTCTGAGCGCCACGCACCCGGGATAGAACCCCAAGACCTATTAACTGGACAGGGACGTGCCTCAAGGCTCTATCCTTGGACCTGCGCTTTTCAATTCGGCAATTGCCCGTGAGCACGGCAACTAGAAAAAGATTCTGCTGCACGCTTCGCGATCTATGCTGATGATCTACTGTATGGGACCGAATCTGCAGACTACACATCAACTGAAGACATGACACTGAGTTGCAGGCCCGCAGCTCACAGCCTCACGTCGAACCTTCCAACGTTAGGGCTAGGCTTGGCTCCTGAATAAACAGAGTTTTTGGTGGTGCACGGACTGGATAAGTTACCTCCTGATATGTACCACACCATGTATCTGTCTGACACACCAATTAGGGTCTATGTGCGGCAAAATTAGACTATTTGGTATCCCATTGGCCAGTCACAACAGCGCACATGCTGGATAAAGCAACTTCGATGTACCTGGAAGCCAATTCTCAATATAATCTCTAGAATGTCAAGTAAGTACGGAAGGGCCCAACAAGCGGCTTGCATTACCCTAGCACGAGCAGTGGCTCTAGGGCCGCCATCTCTACGGCGCTCCTGTAAATACCATCTCAAGCAGTCACAAGAAGCAGTTAGCAGTACTACACAGGGCCACGTTCCGAACAATAACTGGTTTGCCCGCGACATACCCGCATAGATGCCCTCGAAAAGGCCGCTCCTCTGCCTCCTGTGGAAGCCCTGCTTCTGAAGCTGCCCTCCAACACGAACAACGTCGATCTCTTACGGTAAGGGGAGTGGCGCTCGCAGCGTGGGATGCTCGAACCATGTTGCTACCACCACTGTAGTCCGGCACCGCCTGCCCCTTGGGAAAGGCACTTCTGACATCGCCACATCAGCGACCTGGCTTCCCAAAGCAAGGAGGTTCCTCGCCAAAAAGCCCTTTGTCCGCATCCTGGGGGCGAAGCTCCCAAATGAACTGATATCATTACTGATAGCCAGCCTGGGCCACCACCGAATGGGCCTCGCGTGGCATTGCCAGCACGACCCGATTTGATGGTTCCAGTACGTAACATATACTTTATACGTCTCCCACTGAAGCCGAACTGCGTGGCATTCTCCATTCACTGGACCATCTTGCCTACAACGTCTCTGCTCCACTACCTGCCCGCATTCATATTCTCACTGACTCCAAAAATGCTGTTGACGAGTTCAACAAGGCTTTCTCTGACCATCCTACTGTCCACCAGATTCAAGCTATGGTCAACATACTCGCTCAGAATGGCACTAAACTCGCCTGGCTTGGATACCGGGACACATGATGCAGGGACATGGCAACCAGACCGCGCACTCTGCGGCTAGGGAGAGCCTTCTCGTAACCCCTCCGCTGGATGACCAATCCCCTGAAGCTGTCTCGCCCACCTCCTTTCGCCTGCAGCTGGACCACGCTCGCCACGCGCGCCAATGCCGCCTAACATCAAGCACTCCGCTCGGCTACCTACACGGCGTTCCTTCCTTACCACGCCCAGCCGAAATTTTCATTAATAAGACTCTTGCGAACGCTGCTGTCACTCCTCACATAATATACAAATGGACTCACCCTGGGACGTCACTACCCCCACGTTGTCCGCACTGTTCAGCGACTTCTATCGCGGACCTAAACCATTTAATCTGGCACTGCACTGCATTCTCAGACCATCGATATATTATCGAAAATGCACTCCCAAATGGATCTTCACCAGCTAATCCCCCATACCATGACCTCCAATTCCTTGCCGCGCTAGGCACAGTTTCCCTTGAGAGCTGTCTGGCTCTAGTAGTGTGAGCCGGGGCCTACAATCCATTTGGTCCCTCAAACTGGACAATGAGATCCTGATTGATTGATTGTCGGGTTTACCGCGCCGACGCAACGCAGGCGATGAGGCGCGCCGTAGTGGAGGGCTCCGGATTAATTTTGACCACCTGGGGATCTTTATCGTGCGCCAAATCTCGACACACGGGCGTTTTTCTTTTCGCCTCCATCAGAAAGCGGCCGCCGCGGCCGGGAATCGAACCCGCGACCTCGTGCTCAGCAGCGCAACGCCTTAGCCACACAATGAGATCCTCAATGCACAATTAGATCCTCTACGGCCCTTGAAGATTCAAGTAGTGTTAGTCCTTCCTCCCTGCTATTCCCATTTCCCCCCTCTGGCCAACCGGCCGTCCCATCCCAATAAAGGACTTTTCTACTACTACTTAAATCCTCGAGACGTAGAGCCGTGGTGTTTCACATTCACCACCAGCAAAACACAATAGAAGGTATTGGCAGCAGCGAGTACGACAGGAAAAGACAACAGAAGCAACAGACTTTAAATTACGGAAAGAAACCAACCTGGAGGGCGAAAAACAGATGCACGCTCAAACCTGCGCCCCTTCCTGACGCCTCGCTGCCGCCAAGTGACCGCTTCGAACGACGACTACGCCTTTTGTAGCCTCCCGTGGCACCCGCCGCAGACGCAGTAGCATTGAGCGAAGGCGCACGCACCCCGCCAAGGCACCGACGGTAGCACGTTGCGAGTTCCAAAACAGTTGCAGGGCACACTGGTCCGCAGCTGGATTCTTTTCCGGGCTTATCTGGAGGGCGAAAAACAGATGCACGCTCAAATCTGTGCGCCTTCCTGTCGTCTCGCTGCCGCCAAGTCGTCGCATCGCTGCCGCCATGTGTTTATCAAATTCACTTCATGCGCTTGTTAAATAGCAACGTGTCTGCGTCGAAATGCGGCGGAACTTTAAAGGTCCAGAGGTGGTCAAAATAATCTCTTCCTCTCTAATGCAAAGCGGATCACATCAGATGTGAAGCTATAGCGCCGTGGGTGTTACTAAGTCGCCAAACCGGTGGGAGCAGACTCAGAGATTGTGCAGTTTTATTGATTTTCTTTATCTATTTCCAAAGACCCAGTTGAAGCCGTATTAACTACGGCGTTAATATGGCACAAAATTAAGCAAGCGATTCCGAAAAAAATGCAAGAGATTTTGTTTTTATGTTTGGAAACATGAAGGACTCTTGATGGCGCGGATTTATTCGACAGCTGTTCAATTTGGTTGCCGCACAAAAATGGAAGATGAAACAATTTTCTGTGATTACAGTTTGCGATGGCAGCACAACAGCGCAGCTGTACAAATACGACAACAAAATTAAAGCCGTTCCAGTCAACGTGAAATCTATGGGAAGTGCAGAGCAATGACTCGCCATAATGGGCTGCAGCGCCATCATCCGCTCACTGCTACGGCTCAATGCAATTAAAATTTCCCGCCACCGCAGTGCTCGCACACCCCCGCCTGAAACAGCACCAAAGGAAGTTCATTAATTTTTCTGCTTGCTTTTCCTCCCGCACGTTCCCTCTTTGCACTGCCACTTTTTCGGCATCGGCTCTGGAACGATCGCCGGGTGGCGCTACACTCCCCCCTGCGCGGGAGTACGCCGGGGCGGCCACCGCTTCGGCACGTGCTTTTTTCGCTGCGCGCGTGCTGCATTTCTCGCGCTAGGAACAGGGCTGGGTATAACTTTCTTTTGACTTATGAACGCATGCACATTAGCATGTGTCCAGCAAGTTCGGTTTACACGTAGAGTGGCTACTGGGTCCATTTTTGCCGGTCTTTTTCTTGTCGTCTGCTAGAGACGCGTCGTCTGCTACGCCCCAGTCGAACGGCCGAGAGCCCCGGAGGTTTCACGGGATAAAGAGTGCTCTTGTGGGCGACCCTTGGCTGGTCTAACCACCTCAGTCATCGCGAAACGACTGCGTCTGGTGAACGGCTCTTCAGCGCCCTAATCAGACGCCCCCCGGCCCGCTCCTCCGCGTCTGGCAAGTGCACGCGCAGATCGCGCTGTCTCCCGCACCGTCTGAGGCATCCAGCCTCCTACTCACGAATGCGAACAAAGCGGCCGCCGTATCCACGAGCAACTTAAGCCAGCACGTACAAGAGCGGCGGGAGCACTCCTCACTAGCCCGAAACGAAAAGATGAAACTGAAACGAAAGAAACCCCCCATATTGTTGCATGGTCAGCTGCCACGACAGTAACAAGGCGAAAGAAGAGGATCCATTCGTTAAATTCTGCATATTCCCCGCGAAAGCGCACCAAAAGGATAGACGGTAAGCATCGATCACTGCGGTTTGAAAGGTGAAATAAATTGACAAATTTTTGTCTGTATCTGTGTGCTTTCAGTTTACATTACCCGCTTTGAAAGTGCGAACTTGTGTTCTAACGAAGTCCTTCCCTCTACACTTTTTTAATGCATGCTGCCAATGATTATTTTCCGCTATAATAAATGAACTTCGTAGTTGTTTAGCTGGTGCCGTTCGATATCGGCCATATATAACACAATAGGTTGACGTTTCGCATGGGTGAAAAAAAATAGTTTCTAGTGATTTACCTGGCTGTAGTAGCTCTGCTCCGTCTTGTCATTGTGACTTGTGTTCTCGACGGGATTGCTGCGTTGTTCGCTTTTTTCCCCCATTTACAAATACTGGTATTAAAAGAGTTATACACCAAATTCTGCGTAATAATAGTACTAAAAAAGTTATACGCTACAAGCTGTTTTGTTGTTTCCGCGAACTGTTATGCAAACCCCTACTTGTACTCCAAGCGGGTGACAAACATTGCGAACAAAAATTTCTTCAAGGAATTGCGGCGCTGTCAGCGCACCCCTTAATTCGCGTGTGCCTTTCTAATGCGTTTTTATAAGATGCAGCTGATTGTTTCAGGAGTAAGAAATAACCTATTAACCATAATCAATCACGTTTATCTTACATTTCTTGCAAGCGTCAGTGTTTCTGCAGTCCAGAAAGTCCGGATGTCCGAAGCGCGAGCACGCGAAGGGAGTAACAAACAAGAGAAAAGTACGCTGTGACAAGCTGAACAGCTGTCGCCTTGCAGAAGAAAAGAGCAACCGACGACCACCGAACAACGCGTTTCCCCCCTTAAAATCGTTCGGGCAGTCTCCCGGTCGAGCGGCGGGAAGCAGGCGGCGCGTCTGTAGCAGACCACAAGACAAACGTCGACAAAATGAACTCAGTGACTACTCTATGTTTAAACCGAACTTGCTGGACACGTGCTGACGCGTACGGTTTCATAAGTCAAAAAAAATGTTTTACCCAGCCCTCTTCCTAGCGCGAAAAATGCAGCACGTGCGCAGCGGAAAAAGCACGTGCCAAAGCGGCGCCCGCCGCGCGTACTCCCCCGGAGGGGAGAGGGCAGCGCTTCCCTCGCCCGGCAAACTTTAGCTTCGCCTCCCTATAGACCTTTTCATCTGTTAATCTTAAATAAGATAGACATTTCTGGCTGTGTTGGGAATGCGCAGTTACATCTTCCTGTCGCTCACCAATTGAGGCCGCTAGCAAGCCCACTGATAAAATGACGCCCCCAGGACAAAGAAAATAAGCTTATGCTAAAACCCACCCAGACCTTCCTATGAACACGGGCGCTGCTGGTTAAATACGTACATTTTGCTGAAATGTACCAGTTTTCTTTTGCACTAAACAACAGGGAAATGCATCACAAGCGACAGCGGTTCACAAGTTTCAACGCTATTGCACTATAAAAAACGCTTCTGTCGAAGCCTCGGTTAAGCCAACAATAGCACTCTCTTCCGGAACGCGTGTGGCTCTATTTGGGTACGGCGAGCGAGCTACGATGACAAGTGGAGCCGTTATGTGATGTGCACTTAAAAAACGCCTGATAGAAACTAAGACACAGATACACTCTCTTCCGGAAAAAGTATGTTCGCGCCACCGTAAATGGCCGCCTGCCACAGGCATACTTAAAACAACATTCTCCATCAACGGACTTGAAAACAACTGATCTTCTCCCAGCCATACCTATTGGGTCAAAGTGCGTATCATGCACCTTTATCGTTCAGATTTCTTCCTTACTGATAACGCTGGTAGTTTTAGCCAGAGATATGGAAATTCTTCTAGGACGTAGGCCTGTTTACGTGATTTTGAAGGTGAAAGCGTAGCGATAACTATCAACGACTTTTTTACTGCTACATAGAGCTTGCATCCGTGTACTTCCGTTCGTTTCTTCGTTATTTGGTGATAATGGCGAGTTTTAGCTGACCGTTTTTTTACGGTCTGCCCCTCTCCGATAGTTAGCGAGAGCGCCATTGGGCATGCGTTGCGCGCTTGGCCGTGAATGGCATTGGGTTCGGTGGCGCTGAGCGGGCCGCCGATGCCAGAGCGGACCGTCGAAAACGGTCAGCTAAAACCTCCTAACAACTCCAACTGTCCCACTGGCAAGTCATGCCGTCATCGATAATTTTTGACGTCGAAGGCACTAGGGCAACCCTCGTTCTGTCACTGGTAGCGTGCCGCGATAACGCTGTCGTCATTTGCTCAGATCCCAATCTAGAGGCCCCGGTTCAGTGCCCAGTAAAACCCAAACGCGTTTGTTTTCTTTTCTGTTTGGGGCGATGGAAGCTCCCGCGTAAGGTCACCGAAAATCTGTGGGAGGCCTGTGCAATCCAACTTCGCTGCAAAACCAATCGTGCTGGTACACGGGCCCTCAAAATGTGTTTCGTTGCACCGGTTCATTTTGAGTTGCGAAGAATGAAAACTTGCTTCCCGAGTGAGCTGTAAAGTACCTGGAATGCAGTCACAGAACAAAAAGGCACTGACAAGATGAAGACGACTACAAACCAATGTCTTCTCTCAGTGCGAATACGCTGAGGTCCTAAAGGTACTTTGAAGTAATAAGGCCAAAATATTATTTTCAGAAAACATTAGGTCATTATGGTTTGTAGTGCAGGATCCGAAATTCTACATTTTCGCCGCCAAAGCACTCGATGCGGTGCAGATTGTCTTAGGGCATCAACGTACAACCACCATTACTGAAATGGTGATGCCACTTCTGTGTACAAAGCAATAAATGTCCTGTGTTCGAACAAGCTGGCGTGCGGCTTTTGAATCTGTAGCGCAACGCGGTTGTTTAAGATAGCTTGCAGTGACATCCCTGTAGATGCGGTATTGGTGAAGTGTATGTGTAGTGGAAATCTGATCTGGAGCATCCTTGAGAATCAATGCGGCGTTAACTAGAAATGGTGGTGGTGCTATCATACGCAAACCAATATATATTGGCTTGGTATTCTAATTTATCTCTTGGACATTGATAGGAATAGAAAGAACGCCTCTACAATAATATATTGCTTCCGTATCGCTCCGGTATAATTGCGTGAATTTATTAAATGCAGTCAAAGTACTGTATTTATAATTATACAAAACATAAACTAAGGTTTTCTTGTTTTATTACAGGTGTAATACGGCTTTTCAGCGTACGCTGTAGCGAATTTAAACTACGGGTGTAGTTACAGTAAAACGCTGCTAAATGATACTTCCCGTTGGGTCGCATTGTGATCTATGGGGAGATAATTGATCAATTACCGATTAGGGAGGGCAAGAAATGCCGCACCTCATCACGCCTTGCGAATGTGGTAGTCAGTAGCATGTGGTATACCTCAATGCTACACTTTTCCCAACCTGGTTCCGTAACCGTCATTGCTACAGCGGAATGTGTGAAAATTAGTGTAAATTAGGTTTAGCAAGGGCCGACCTTGACCACATTCAATTGGCCTGCCGCATTAAAGTCAATAGCACACGTTCAGCACTAGAAAGCACTTCCTTGGAGCAGTGGTAGACCGTGCTGCTCAGTTAGGACATGGACATTCAAACCCTGGCCGTCCACATGGCTGAAGACGCCGCCAGTGCGCAAGGAATCCTGGCCGACTTTCGAGGGTGGAAGAATGACGGGGAGTCCACCTGATTGGTTCCCTCACCCCTATGTCTCGGTAACGATAAAGTTATGCACTCATGCACTTTCAGCCTACTGACAAGTGAAGGCGCGACGCGTTTACTATGAGAGTCGCCTTTTATATTTCGCCTCCCCCTTTTTAGTCATAGAGGTTTTTACAATAATACCTGGAGATAAATATCTGGCGCTGCCATCGTCCGCCACGATGGAAGCGATGGTTAGAAGTGTCTCCGGATTCGCTTCGGTGGCTTGAGGAAGTTATGTGCTTTAGATTTTTCAGCCGGTTTTGTTTTCGTCGTGGACTAAAAGGGGCTATAAAGACAAAATGCACGTTTGTTTTGTTCTAAAGATTTCGTGTTTAATTGTGCCACCAGCGTCCGTACGGAAGCAAACGATGCTTTATTCTCTGCTAAATTAACCCATTTAAGCTAAAATTTTGATTTTCGTGCCAAAACGTCTATTCGAATGACGTTGCAATGACATCATAACAACGGTTCTTTACGCTATACTAGGTGTGGAGCGGAGACTTGCTTACCGTTAGTCAACCTTGATGACGCCACTACACCACGAAAAGCCGTTTTCGGCCTTTGGTTTTCTTGTGACGGTATTTCAACCTGGCTTGTGTTTGTTTCTAAAGGAAATATTCATTTTGTGAATCATGGTGCTCGGTCGACCAATAATGCCTCGTAACACACCGTCGCTTGTGTCAACCAAGCAGTGTCATCTGCGTTCTTTTTTTTTCTAGGAGAACAAAAGTTTGTCGTCAATAATACCAACTAACATATCTGATACTTTTACCTAAATTTTTCAGCTATTTCCCACTCACCCTACAAACATGGAAAAAAATTGTTAGTGAAGTTGTTGAAGCGCGTTCTGTGGATACGTTTCTTGCTAAAGTTTAAATATTGTATAACGCTGGTTATCAATGAAAATGGTTAGGCTGTGAAATACAAATGTACATCGCCATTATTCGCCCTTCCATGCTAACACATTTTTTAGAGATGCGGTTAAGTGTTTGTATTTTTGCACTTGTACCACTCCAGTATGAGCCTTCGAATAGGATTACAGTATAAATAAAAATAAAATGATAAAAAAACTATCCGTCCTGCTGTATTTGAAGGGCAATGGCCAACGTACCCCGCAAACCTCCCCAACTCCACGTCTGCTTTTACTCCTCTACCACCCAATGAAGCTTTTGACCCCGCGTCTGCAGAAAATGTGAGGATAATATAAGAATGTAGTAGAAATGCCAGGAATCCAACCTTGACCAGAGAGAGGAACGGAGCGATAGCCCGTCATCTCACCTACTAAGCCACACCCACAAGACGAGACGGGGAGATTTCACGGTGTAATCAATTAGCACTGTGGCGTGTTTACCACCTGCGCTCATTGAAAGCCCTCGTGTGGAGCGCCGACCGCATAATGTATGGTAACGGCGTTAACATGGTTTGGACATCCATCATACAGCGAACGGAACGCCTGTATCGAGGAGGCCGAAAGACGGACAGAGCATTCTTTGGCGGTGACGCATAAAACAAGTACTGAGGGGGGCAGTGAGAGAGGATGACACCATCAGCCGCGCAGTGCTACCGGCCTCCTTCACCTACGAGAGATGCTACCTAGTTCCCTATAACGTTCAAAAACCTAATACCGTAAGCATCGAGAGGCAAATCTTTTTTGAGTGTTCGCTGTAGGATGTCCCAGAAGAACACCGCTCCCCAACAGTCTAAGAACACGTGCTCAATTGTTTCTGGCTTTCGACACAGAAAACAGTGCACGCTCCTATGCTTTTTTGTTCAGCCGTCGCGGCTGCCTTCGGTACCTCTGGTTTGCAGACGCGGCCTCCGCTAAATCCAGGTAACGGCTACGAGGGCGTCTGATTTCACTCTTCGTAGAGGCACGTGCAATAATTCAACTTACGCCGCATAAGTAATCTCGTCGTTGCTTTTTCAAGCTTCGCAGTCCAACCACCTTTACAGCGTGAACTGGAGCCCGATTTTTTAAATATCTGAACTTATAGTTTTCTTTCCTTACGCAACTGCTTTTAGTAACTACCCTTATTGTGCTCTGTGTAACGTAAGTTATGTACAGCATTGACAAAGACGAGGACCGCGAAGCACCACTCTGACGCTCATTGCGCGAGCTTCATGGCCCGAGTGGTCACTGCTTCTAAGAACTCCGAGCGTTCGTCAAGGCCTAGCTGCCGCTGGTCCGGCAGATGCTGTCTTGTTCTAAATATATGCGTTGTTCTGTGGTTCGGCGCTTTTATTGCCTCGTATTGCTACACCTATAAATCGCGAAGTGCGCTGTCAGTGTTTTCCGAAAAAAAAACACAATTAGCGCAGCCGTTGTTATGTTTCCAGGCCACGCAATCCCGTTTCACTTTACCCATCCTTCCCGTCGAAGCATATGTGCCGTCTCGAAGTTCACGTTGACCCAAGCGCAATGTTACCCTGTATATATTTTCGTATAGAGCTCCATGTTTTCGGTTGCGAATAGTTTGGTATAGCATTGTCGTTGTTACATAATTTACCACACCGGAAAATGTTTTTTTCTGTTTTTTGCTGATCTCTTGTTAAAGAATCTCATAGGTGAATGGAAAGCAAGAAAAGCGAACTTTATTTATAGTCAGTACAGGGCATAAGTAGCTTTAACATGGCGATCGAGAATCTTCCTTTTTCTTTCTCGTCTTGCTCTGTCTCCTCCGCGTGCCGTCGCACCGACATTCCTGCTATTTTTTCACGCGCTGGACCCCGCACCCGGGCGTCAATTTCAAAACAGATCACAGTTCCTGGCAATAAGTAACATCCTTCCGTCTCCAGCACTGAGGTTCTAATCTTCGTCTACGCTACAGTAAGGACTATTGGGTACCGTAGCTGCACCGGTCGTCGCAATGTAGCTCCGCTAGGAAACCTCACAATGCAGGCTCGTACGTCTTGGTCGCGTCGCATGATAATTTTTATAACCCGACCAGTCTTCCACATTTGTCGAGGAGCTTTTTCTTCG
The DNA here is from genome assembly GCA_013339765.2 of Haemaphysalis longicornis. Lineage (NCBI taxonomy): Eukaryota > Metazoa > Arthropoda > Arachnida > Ixodida > Ixodidae > Haemaphysalis > Haemaphysalis longicornis. Next base: position 144,593,363 of record CM023453.1, read on the forward strand.
TCCACAAGCACCAAGTCTCCAATTTTAGGCTCGTGGGTGAGCACATTTTTGGCATGGTGGAAAGAGCGCAAATGAAACAAATATTCCTTTCGACATCTCTTCCAGAACTGTTCTGCAACCCGTTTACGATGGAGCCACCTTCGCGTGACTTCGCTTCTTGTTAATTCCGCTGTTGGTGGTTCACCCTCAAGAATCGCAACAAGCCTCCTTCCTATTAAGCAGTGTGCGGGCGTGAGTACCTCTTTGTCGTTTTCTGCTGCAGAAAGGTACATGAGCGGACGGGAATTTAATGCCGCCTCAGCCTCTTGAAGTACAGTCGTCAGTTCTTCAGTCGTTAGTGCAGCTTTCCCCAGGACTCGGCGTAAACCTGATTTTGACGGTTCGCACCATACACTCCCTAAATCCGCCTCATCACGCCGCTCTTTCTACAATAACCTTTTATTTCACGCGTTTTGGAACGCCGTAATATTAAAGCTTTACGTCCAGGAACGTCTTTTCCAACGATGCAATATCTTTGGATGCCTTTTTAAAAGTTCATGCGTTGTTCGTGTAGATGACAGCCTGGAGAGGTGAATCTTCCTAGGACTACAGGAAACGCTTCACTCGACAGTTTCGAAACCAACTGTAAATACAGTGCTCTCATAACAGCACATGAAAACAAGGCGATGTGCACTTTCGCAGATGAGCCTTCAGTGCGAGCATAAACAGGTGCAGAGAAGTCTGTTCCTACTACCTCGAAGAGATCCGAGCGGCGCACTCTATCACCAGGTAAAGGGGCTACCGGTGCGCTGGCTGGCCTTAGTCATCTCCTTAGGCAAGCATTGCATCTGCCGATTACCTTTTTTACTATTGTCTTCCGCGCTGGATCCATAATCTCTGTCCTTAGCTCGGTCAATGTGTCTTGAGTCCCGCTATGAAGGGTTCGCTGGTGGCAATCGCGAATGACAAGTTCGGCGAACGCGGGAGAAGGTGGCAGTAAAAGAGGGTGGTTGACCTATTCTTCTTCTTGAGAGAACTCTAGCCTGGTTTGTACACGCATCAATCCCGTTGGGTCAAGGAAAGGACTGAGTATCCGAATGCTTGATCGGCAGTGGAGAGGAGCTTGATTCCAGAGCTGCTCGAGTTCATGACCGCAACTTTTTCGCTGAACAACGCGGATCCAGAACAATTCCACGTCTTTAATCGCTTCCGCTGCGATGGGTGTAGATATCCGGCTGGCAACATTTCTACAATTTCTGATGAATCGCAGAATCCAAATGGCCGCTCGGAGAATACGCAACAGGTTGAAATACCACGTCAAGTCAAAGATTGGACTCACAGTCCTCAAAAAGCAGATTTGCACACATCTCTCCCTTTCTTCGTCGACGCCTTTCAACCCAACTTCTGACTCTTCCGTCGGCCAATCTGTAGGTTCTTTCATTATCCGCGTGGTCCCATGCCACCATCGTTCATCGGTTTTCAAAATGTGCAATGACACCCCGCGAGTGAAATGATCGGAAGGGTTGCAATTTCCGGAACAATGCTGCCACTGTGTCGTAGCCGTCAGTCTTAGAATTTCAGGGACTCGATTTCTGAGAAATTCTTCCCATTGTGATGGATTACCCGTAATACAATGCAGAATGATGCGGGAGCCTGTCCAAAATATAGTTTCGACGTTGCACCGTACTTTAGCAACAGATGCTTCCAAGAAGTTTGATATCCGGGCCCCGAGGACGGCGGCGAGAAGCTCGAGTCGCGGCAATATCAACGTTTGCATAGGACCGACTCTTGACTCGGCCATCACCAGTTCTGCTTTCACGCAATTGCTGTGGTCTTGAAGCGTTAAATAGGTGCATGCTCCGTATGCCTTTGTGCTCGCGTCCCAAATACGTGCAGTTGAGCTGCGGTAGTCTGTGGGGATAAATGTACCCAGCGAGGTATTTTAATGCTGCCAAGCTCATAAAGGTCCGATCGCCAACGTCGCCATTGCGCTCCGATGTCAACTGGAAGATCCTCAGCCCAAGAGACATCCCGTTTCCATAGCTCCTGGCATAATATCTTGGCTCGAACTGTGAATGGTGCGATCATTCCGAGATGACCGAAAATTCTTGCCACCGTATGGAGCACTGATCTCTTGGAGTTCCGATCTTTGTCAAAAAAATCCAAGTACAGACTTTGTAGCTATTGTCATACCTTCTCTTTTGGGCTCCCACACCATGTCAAGAATATTTACTATTCGATCTGTAGAAGAGATGCCTTCTTCCTGCTCGAACGGCTGCTGTAGGTGCGTCGAGTTAGAGGTCCACTACCTAAGACGCATCCCTGCTGACTCAAGTATAGCGTTAGGGACCGTGAAAACACCTTGCGCCTATTTGTCGGTGTCGGCTCCCACGAGTAAGTCGTCCACGTAAAACGACTCTGCGAGTAGGGCAGCCGTGTCCCGAAAGGAGCCGCTCACAAGGCTTAGGTGATGTTTTTAGGTGGTGTTGAGCAAAATTATGCTTGCTGTGGTGCCAAATGGTACCCTGGTCATCCTTCATTCTTCCACTTCTGGTTTAGGATTCTCTTCAGAGGGAACTTGCTTGAACCACAGAAACCGCAGGGCATCCCTGTCTTGCCCTCGAATGCAGATTTGTAGGAAAGCTTTTTTAATATCTGCGGTCAGCGCGATGGGATGCAACCGAAATTTTATCAGCAGTGTGGTCAAGTCTGCCAAAAGCCTTGCGCCTTTTTACAGGTGTTCATTGAGGGACGTGTACTCCGGCCCAAGTGACGATGCGTCGAAAACCACTAGGACCTTTGTAGTCGTGGACTCGCTGCCAATCACTGCATGAGGCGGCATGTAGTACACAGGAAAGGGTGACGGTCTGATTTCCTTTACCCATTCTGCGTGTGCAAAAGTCATGTAGAACCGAATGGTGGTGTCGTATTGCTGCGCGAATTCAGGATGTTGCCGCGATTTCGTCCCGAGAGCCAGAAGTCTCTTCATTGCTTGCGTCTTACTGTCATCGAAGCGACCACCATTATCTCTCCATGGGAGTGCAACCTCGTAGTGGCCCTCCTGAAACTTGACGTTCCGCTTGAACTCACAGAGAACGTCCGAGGCCTCAGTTATGGTATTCTCCTGGTCCACAATACCTATGCTCTCAAACTTGCAGAACTTCTGCATGATGCTGTCTGCTGGTACCGGTGACGGACTCACTCGTAGAACGTAGGTGTTCAGCGTAAAGTTAATTGATGTACTTAATGAGAGAGGTCCTTGAAACATCCATCCGAAGACGGAGTCAAGAGCCATCATGCCTGCGTTATGAAAGTGGCGCTTTATCTCTCCAGTAATCAGCTGCAAGACGTGATCACAGCTCACAAGCAGCCATGCCAGGTATATAAAGTTTGTTGGCGATGTCGTCACCACTGTCTTCCAGTGTCTTTAAGAAGGCATGTTGAACTGGCACTTGGACAACATCTTGACAAATGAATGGCACTTCAATGGCTTGTATCGATGCTCCGTACCGTCGTACTGACTGTGAAGACGCACTTCCACTGGACGCCGACGCTGTGAAGTTGCAGCCGCCTGTCCGAACGTATTCAACTGGAGACTCGTACTTCCAAGCTCTTTCAGGGCTAGATTCTTAGAAATGTCCTTCCCAATAAACTTTGTCTGACTTCCACCGTCTGCTTTTGCACGAATGTATGCGCAACGCTTACTTCCAACAACCCAAGTCGGAACGTCTGCAGGAGTTCCTCGTTAGTCAAGTATGAATACCTGCTCGTGTGAAGACTGTTAGTGTTCACACTCTTTTGTGACTTCAGCTTTCTTGGGCTGCCACGTTGTGTCGCACATAGATGAAACATGCCTCCCTTGAGACATGCTGCCCTTTACTTTCCGACGACAATAGTTTGAACGATGCGCGCGCATAGTGCACAGAAAGCAGCTGTTGCATTTTGCGAGCTTCTTCAAGTTTTCTTCTTTGGTTATAGTTACATTACAGTTCTAGCTAGAATACTTTGGGGAGAAGCAAAAGAAGCCCGTCTTATTTTCGTGTGGAGATACAGTATGCAGTACTGCTGCAGTGGGTAGGTGCGCCAATTGTTTGCGGTCAAACCCAATTCGAGCACTTCTTTCCCCGCACCCACGCCTCTCTCCGGAGGCGGGCCACATGCTGCGCATCCTACAAACACACACCTTCCCACACAGAACACAATTGATACACAGTCATCCACACCTCTTTACTGTCCCTACCTGTACCCCCTGCGGGAAACTCGACACTCACTACAATTCCCTCTGCGAATGCCCCGTACACCCGTTACCCCCCGTTCCATCCCCTCACCCCTGGGAGCAGATGTTGCGTGACCCAAGGGAGTCAGGCCAAGTCTTGATTCCCTCCCGGGCCCTGGCGGTCGCGGCGACTCTGTGGGTCTCCTCCACCCCCAACACCTGATCCCAATGGACGAAAAAACGTATTTCTTCCTTCTTTCTTTTTCTCTTGGTGATCAGCCAGCCCACTTCGCTCTCAACGCTCTACCTCTACCAGCAGATATTCACGAAGACCTTCCAGCTCACGCGCTGCCGTGCCCGTTTCGCAAGTTGGCGGGGATAGCTATGGCCAGCCTTCGTCTTGCTGTTCGGTGCGCAAAATTGGTGAGGTCTTAGAAGACGCCACCAGTTGATGATTGCCAACGACGACAGCGCTTGGTAAAGCTTGCAGTATGATCTCCGTCAGCATGGTAGCATGGGTAGCCGAAGTGATGTTCAGGGCTTTAGGTTCCTCATGTGGCAGTGCACGTGGTCGATAAGCTTGCGCAAACCTTTCACGTCGTCCGATGCTTCACCGAAGGCAGAGACCTCAAGCGAGCCAAGTGCTCTTGAACGTTACATCGAGTGTCACCAAAGCGCCTTTTAAGAATGTCGACGGCACCATCGTAGCATTCACACGTCACTTGAAGGCCCGCCATTAACGCAGCTGCCTTGCTGTTGAGAAGCGTACATAGTTTCTCTCTTAGACTGTCGTTGTTAAGAACAGACGCCCGGTAATGCTCCCAGAAACTACGCCACTGGTATATCTTCCTGTCGAAGGACTGCAGTTTGGGTGTTGGAAGCTTGACGGAACTGCCCCACAATAGCTTCTCGCATTGATACACCCTCGTATGTGACGGTTTCCATGGGACAGGTCACACATGGCTTGATTGAAGCATTGCTTCGCTTGACTTTATTTGAGCGAGTATACCTTTAGCGACGTCTTCGTACTTCAGGAAGGCCTCCATTTCCGCTGCGAACTCTTCGTCCTTGAGGTGCTTTTGGAACAATACATTCAGCCTTTCCAATTCGTCATATAAGGTCATAATGGTCATATAATGGTCATAAGGTCTTATAAGGTCATAATATAAGGTCGTATAAGGCCATATAAGGTCATATAATTTGTCATATACGGCTTATATAAGGTCATGTTCGGAGATACCGCCTGGGTTGCTGTTGAGCCTGTGGTGCAGTAAGTCATGTGTTTTTTTCCTGTGAGTTAGTATGGCTTGAAAGTTTCCTCTATTTATATTTTCTGTTCTCGCGAACAGGAATATCACCTGGAAAATGCTTCTTTCTGGTTTAATTGCCACACCCAGAACTCTCGATTAGCTATCCAATTACGAGGAATATAAAAATGTCATTGACAGATTGGTTTTCCAAATGTATATTCAGAAACCGGGCACACGTGCCTGCTCACATTCACACAGCTGCAGTTAGGGTTTTCAAAGTAGTGGCTTCAAAGTCGACAGCTTGTAGATGCTAATATGGAAAATACAATGCGGTTTTATAAAGATGAGAAAGAGACCATTCCCAAAACTCAGTTTAACCTGATGCCCTCTAATGTCCCGAGTTTCATGCCTCATCAAGCCACCGAGTTATCAAGCCGCCAACGTTTTGACGTAAACTAGATATGTGTAGTCGCGGCAGGTTAACTAAAGTTTTTGGTCTCGGGTAGTTGAGGTTGCAAGTCAGTCACCAAGGTTGTCGACGTACCCGCGGAAGGATACTGCAAAATTATAAACGATAAACGACAAAACTTCAGGTGGTGTTTATGACCCACCATTTCTTCACGCAGTTATTAATAATGTCTTGCAGTGTTACTTCAGTTCATAGAAGTCCACAGAAGGACGGGTATTTGCATTACATTTATCCGTACTCCTGTCGGAGGTGGTTGTTTTCTCTCGACCAATTTAAGAACCACTACAGATGCAACAGGCATCCTGAAACCTTGACTTGCCTAATATGCGTAGTACACAATAGGCGGAAATCTTGGTACTAACAGTTCGTTTTAACAGCCACATTACAAGCCACGGTGAATTCTTTCCAACAATTGGCAACTGGAAGGTTGATGCAGAACTTCTAATACTCTCTGAAAGAAACGCTTGAAAATAGGTCATTAGACTCCCCGCTTTTGAGGGATTATTTGGGTTTACTATATATGTATTCGCATACCCCTGACATTAGGGCGAAAAACCGTATTATTTTACATGAGATGAACGCCCATAAATGGCCGTCACAGACTACTAATTATGGCTAAATATCTTCACAACGCGCTCTTTTTTTTTCTGAATGCAGGTGTAAAACTATCGACAGTGTCCCACCCTTCGAATGTGAATGTACAGATATTGTGTTGTAAACCACTACACCTGATGATGGTGGAAGACTAGGTAGTGTTGCCCTTCGTCTCGGGGCGGACTGGTCGTTTGGGCTCGGCTTCTCTGGTGGCAATTGCTGGGTCCTGCAAGCCTGACGCATGCGCTCGGCCTCGAATGACGTCAACCCTCTTTTCGGGGAAGCTACAAACCAAACTTTTTTTAATTTTTTTGTGTTTACTGTTACTGATATGCTGTACCTGAAACACCAGAGTAAGGGTATTCCCCTTGTTCACAGGTGCTTTCTCATCCATCATGTAGTTGTGAGGCTTGTTTTGTAGTTTTTACAGGAATACAGAGCTCTATAGTGTATGTCTGATTACCCTCGGAGCATGTGCTCCGCGTGTTGATCGAAACGTGCTGGGTCCTGCCTGACTGTTTTGCTTTCAAAAGGACACTTCTCGACCAACAAAGGCTCACAGCTTCACTGTACATCCTGCCTAAAGACTAGGAACATCGCTGAAGACACGTGTCTTGGCATGCCACAGGTCGGAGAAGATAGCTTTACCGACTGACAGCACCATAATCTACAGCGGAAGCTCCTTCCGCGGAGTGGCTCGCTTTCGTAGCAGCCATGCAGAAGGTATAGGCGCTAGATTTATGGATTCACTGAAAGCAGTTAGATGTAGCTGTATTTGGAACCTTTCGTCGTTGTGCCCTTGGGAAAGCTCTAATGATAGCCTATGAATTGTTGCTTTTGAGTGCCCCGCTGCGACATGGGAGCTGTTATTCCGGCAGTTGTCCCTTGCACGCACAACAATGCCCAGTACATTGCCGTACGCCCATCACACGGAACGTTCCCACAAAGAGATGCTCCTGTTTTCTTGGGGATGCTAGCGATCCCCAAGTAGTAAAGGTACAGGGAGCGGAGACAGACCCATTCCGGGTTCATTATCACTATTTATATCGTAAGGATTCTATTGAGGGGCAATATATAAAGAACGCATCTGTCGACTACACATTGAGGGCCTTATTTTATACTGTGCAAGGTAATTTGCTACTGCTACTTTGCTCTTGAAAAAAGCCTGAAGGCCAACTTGTGGCTATGGTTTGTTTAAAAATGCAGTTCCTCTTTTTGTCTTTTTGGAGGTTCAAAAAAACTAAATAGAAAATTTTCACATGGAGGGAAACAATTTCGAAGCGAAGTTTTATTCCCAAACCAATTGGAGTTCGTTCCTGAGAAAGTGCTGAACGGATATTTATGATCCCCGGAAAAAAAGACCACGAGTTCTCTCAACACCACGAGAATGTATTTCAGCGAGCTTTTGTCGTCACCGCGAATTTCTTTGTTCGGCGGCCGAAGCGCTGTTGGTGGCCTTTCTGTGGCCATTAAGAATTTGTTTAGTCGGTGGAAGAAGCTTGGGCTATGTTTTTTCCGTAACTGCGGCAAAATAAAATCAGCGATTTTTTGGCCTTTGCTAAGCTTGAAGCTCAGAACGACGCTACCATTGTGGTTTCTGGTATTGTACCTGACGCAATCAACCTCGCTTTGAAGAATTCCGCCAATTCCACAATGCGAAGTTTGAAATCCTGTTATCCTTAAAAATACACCAAAACAACATCATGAAGGGTTGATCATAATGACAAATTTTGTCGCGCGAATAGCGTCGCTCGCTATTAACATACAATGCGCCTCTGTAAAAGGCGCGAACCGTACAGCCTAATCCTGCAAATAACTTTTATACATCTAGCGTCTCTAAAACGATAAATTCTACCATCGATTTTAGAGCGTCACTATGTGCACGCACGTCTTCCTGGTTTATGTTGTTGATATTGCCTGATTATACAGGGCAGGTGCGAGTTTTAAGGAAAATTTATTAAATGTTTTGGAAGCCTGCTCCTATGATTACAAATGAGAAAGCCTAGAGACACTTATTTGGGACTTCTTTACTGCTGCAACCTTCTTGCCGACTCTTTTTACTGTATTCGTGCTTCAGTAAAATTTCATTCGCAAGGCGACTACCCACATTTCTAGTTAGAGCTTGTCCACAAACAAATCTCCCCGTGGCTTACATGTAATCCTTTACTTGCCTTACGTCAGCTTCATTTGTCACGCGCCAGGAACACGGCTAGCTTATATTACACACAGGTGGCCCTCAGGGGAAGCATGGTGGTGTAGCACGCAATTCGCATTTTTTGTAAAATAGGGTTTCATTTCTAAGGGAACCCTAACATGTTTTTTATTTATTATCTTGGTACGTTCAAAGTTTGGAGTAAGGACACAAAAAGTGTTTGGGGTGGTAGTTTAACGATTTCCACTATAAATGGAGCCGTAAGGGTACATGTGCCCGCAAATTATTTAGGCTGACGGGTAATATGCGGATTCTTGCTCTTAAATAATGAATGGTCGCTGTACGAGTGAGCTTCAGGCGTGGTTGACATCGTTTTTGGGCATCAAAGTTAGAACACCATTTCTAAAATGGAAAGAACCCCTTTAAAGGAAAGCATAAATGAACCACTGTTTATAAAGCCGGCGTTCGGCGCTCAAGTCTCACTGAAGGTCGGCGCTGAAGTTCGGCGCTAAAGACCATACTTGAGATAGGTTACCGAAGTGTCTCTTTAGCCGCCGTGTCGGCGAAGAAGCAGCCTAATTTTAGTTTCTTTCTTCACTGATGTATACCTGATTTTGTTATGGAGCTTTATAAAGCAAATGACAGTAGGGTAAGTCCGAAAAGTGCCGTGAATCTAATTTATGGACATAGATGCAGTAAGCCGATATCTATACTACACCCACCCTGTATTTTTCAGTTTCGCGTGGCGTGAATACAAAAGGGGTGAAAGGCTTGCTATAAATGTGCCAGTCTATATCTTTTGCCATTATCAATGACCCATAAATTGTTTGCTTCTGTCGGAAAAAATTTGGAACACGGCACAGTATTTGTATGTTTATTTTTGCCTTAAATAACAAGCCTTTTGTCATAGCTAACGTCATTGTGTACTGTACACAGGACTTACGTTGGAAATGTTTATCTTATGCGCGAACATACCTGTTGCATTTTTATGTGCTTTATGCGGCACTTAAACATCAACAATTTTAAGATTCTCGGTAGAAATAGCACATGCTTTACTGATGAAGCCATGTGCTCATACACGTGAAATGAAAAATACCTGCGGAATTCGATACTTCTCGAAGATTATGAAATCGACGCTCGGCATCTCTGTGACGTGAATAAAGCACTGTATGTACCTCGGGGCGAATGACTCCAGAAAAATGCTGCACAGGTTCATGATGGCTTAGCCTTCGACGCAGGTGTTTTTTGTATACTTCTATTCCGGAAAAAAAATCTGGTGATCAATTGCCTAGATTGTCGAGCTTTTGTGGTTCTTAAAGTTATCATTTGTCCAAGCTGACCCAACTAAGAAGAAATCATGGGAGGAAATCATATTTTTACCCTCCCGTATCTATCGTGGCCCACCGAAGGGCACAGATTACATGCGTTTGGCTAGCGGCCGTACAAGGTGTGAAGGATGATGCATTTATAATAGCAGGTATTACTTTGTATGTCTTACTGTCTTGTCAGTTCCTGGAAATCAACGGTGTTTTCACCGTTCCCTAAGATGCGAAGTGTCGGTATTCTTGATCGGCTGTTTAACCTTAGTATGCGACAACATATGCCACTCTTGGTAAAAAGTGCAACCAAGCCAATGTGCAGTCCCCAAAACTTCATCGAGCCATGTCTGTCATACATATGAGATCTTGAAATTTCGAGCAATACAGCTGATTTTCACGCAGCTGAATTCGAGGGATACTTTTCAAATAGCCGCTACCAAAGACTGCAGCACTGAGACCTTCGCTGCCGAAGAGTGTCGTGTCGTCGGATGGAACAGGTCAAATGACACCGTCATTGCTGCTTTGCATGGTTTGCCAACAACACTGCAATTGTGCAAGGTGAACACACTTGTCTACGTAGAACCGCTTCCACCTGCCTTGCAAGACAAAGCCGTAGGTATACAGTGGTATCGTTACAGGCTGACGGTACAAAACACTGATATATTGCCTGCGGCTCCAACTGCGGTTCCGGCGGGCACTCGGAATGATTAAACTGTAAGCCGAATCTCAACATAGGTGTTATGGGGGAACGAGGCTAAGTTTTGTTCGAACCGCTTGATTTTGTTTTTTCTTCCTGGCCATTCAGTAACCGCACAGGGATGTAAATGCAATCGTTTGTATTAGATAGAGCGCTTTCCTGTTCAATTTATATTTTTAAAAAACTTAGGAGATAATGATCTGGTTTAATAATGCCGCTCTAGGAGAACGGGAACCCCAATAACTACATAGAGATGAGAAATAATAAATTCGGGTGGAAGGAACGGATTCGAGCAGCGTGGAAAACTGGGCGTGTTGGTACGTAATCAAGGCAAGACAGCGCAAAAAAAGACAAGGACAGAGGGAGGTACATGTAAGGGACACTTCTTAGGGTCAGCGCAGGTCCTTACGTGTATCTCTCGTTGTCCTCGTCTTTTTTTCCGCAGTCTTGCCTAGATTCGAGCAGCGCAGAAAAGGAGCGGTTGGAGGTTGATGAAAGATGTTTTAGTACAGCAGTAAACCTAATTAGGCTGCTAATTGTTACGATGTAGCTGATGGTGGTTATAACGGCATGGACATGACATTCTTTTAGAGTTTCACTAAAGCGTAATGTATACAGGTGTTTTTTTTTTTTTGCTTGTATACGGCCGGGGCACGGTTCCCATCGAGTGGCCGCGGCCGCGTAGTAAAAATGCATACTTCTTTACGCCTTGTCAATTTCTAGAACAAAGGTATTAAGGTAACTGGAAGAGTGCGCCCTTTATTTTCAAAATCAATATTACGCCGCGAACGACACACACAATAAAGTGTACAATAAAAAAACTAGTATTTGTTGATTTCATGAAAACCAATGTGATCAATTGGGTTCTCCGTTCAATTTGGTTACACATTCGAACAATGTCCATTCTTTTGTCGGAAACAAGTCATAATAGTACTTAATCCACAATACCCTTTTTTTGTGGATAAGAGACAACAGACGTACTATCGGCATCATTGAAACGCGAACATAGAAATTAGAACCTGAACACACAAATAGCGCTGTTTCTTTCCATGCAAGCCAAAATAATGCGTGGTTTAGTTACATAAAGTTGGGAAAAGTAGATTTCCAAACACAGCAACAGAACGCCATTGTAGGAACTCTACGAATAGTAGTGTTCAATTTTGCACGTTCTTGTTCATATTTTCATTTTCGGGTTTCACTTAACGCCTATAGTACGTCAAGTGTGTGCGGATACTCTACACTGCAAAATGCTACTGTAAAATAAATATGTATCGAAAATTACTTTGCCAATGCGAGAGCACCTTACGGCCGTAAGCATGCTGTCAGGCGGCAACACAAACAGCTGTAAACAAAAAGGGCGCGGGATGCATCGGCATGATTGGACTGATGCCTTGTGTCCTGACATCGCAATAAGCCGACGCGTTTCTACTGCATACGAAGTTACTGTTTCCGGTGTCATTTTCCAGAGAGGCAAGCACAGATTCTACAAATAGTCAAACCAGCCAGCACCTTAAAAAATTATTCTTTTTTTAAAGTAAGAACAGGGGACTGATTTCGGTGAGATTGGAGAGGTTGAATATAGGGCATAACCTAGGTTAATGTGGTCAGTTATTTAGCAGTTGCGCTAAATCCATCTGGTCTCGTGATAGTTGTGTTTATATAACGATTAGCCTTAAGAAGTAAACGTCCTCTGTTGTAAAGTTTAAATCTTGCAATTTTGAAAGCAAAGTTTTCTTTATTCCGCTGATGGCGTTCGATGTCGCGCGAGTACACACTGCAGGAAAGCGAACATTACAGAACGGCTTTCACTAATATAATATTATTACAGGCGGAGGCATCTGAAGCGTCTTCGTTGGTCTAATATGTCTATCCGATTGCGGCATTCGGACACGGTAAGAAGTTTGTATTAAAATTGAAATTCTCTTTGCCTCATGGATGGCTATCTTCCACAACTAACATGTGTTAGCTCCTAACACCCCCATCGACATAGATCGCATCCCTCAAGAGTAAGCTTAGTGTTTCAACCATCGTTGTCATTAGCCGAAGTGGCACGGCAGTTTTTCTTCAACAGCAAAACTCCAGAAAAAGCCTTCTTGTACGTTATAGGCGTACGTCTACAACAGGAAGTTATACAGTCAAATCTCTGTACAACGAACACCACATTAACGAACGTTTCAGAATAACGAGCATTTAAGAAATCCCACGCCGACTGCTTATAGTTTTAATGTAAAGTTATTTCACTACTACGTACTTCAGAATAGCGAACTTTTCAAAATAACGATCGTTTTATTTAGTTCCGTGCCATGCTAACAACGCCTCAGTACAACGATCTCATATTTTCAAGGCCGGAGATTCTTAGATTTCCCTTAAACAATTACAGCAACCGGAGGCGTGCGCTAGCAGACGACACGGCGAAGCGCTGCGCATAAGAGGACGTCTTGCAACTTGCTCCGCGGAATGCGGGAGCCGATGCGAGAGAGGGAAAAAATAGGTGAGAAGAAGAGAAAAAAAAATGAAGCATGGGTGACCTCTTCAGTCCAGAAAGCCGCGGCCGCGCTATTCGCGCCCCACCTCGAGTTTTTCTACGTTCCGCCGCTGCTAGGGTTGTTTCCTGGATCTTGACGGACATCAGCGAAGCTGACCACAGAGGACAATCTTCAGAGCATGAGCGTTCAGGATGAAGAAGGCAGTGAGGACGGCATGAACGACGATGCGGCTGAGGGTGCCGGGGCAGCACTAAGACTGCGACCAGCATGTGACGACCGCGGATGTGCTGGGCAGCGTACTAAAATGGCGCATTTCCGGGGAAAACCGCTCGGCCAAGAAGTCAGTGCACAGGAATATGGAAGAGTTGCAGTCCTTCGTGCTAGGAAGCTTGCACTGCACGCACCAGGAGAAAATTGCCAACTGCTTTAAACGTACATTGTTTCATGATCACTTGTGCATTTTTTTCTGAAAAATGACTTCAAGGATGCACAGCTCTACAGGTAGGTTGTTTTAGGCATTGAAATGTTATTTGTTGTCTTAAATTTTGCGATTTTTGATACAACGACGTTTCAGAATAACGAGCAATTTTCCACCGTCCCCTGAAGTTCGTTATATCGAGATTTCAATGTAAAGCTTTCACAGCTACAATAAACGTACAATGTAATATACCATAAAGCATCTTTTCTCTTCAGTGGAGTTCCGGCATCAAGTGTCCCAGCGCCTGAAATAGGTCGGCGTGAAGTGCGATGTACAGGGGGTGTTCTCGGCACCTCAGTGTCTTTAAAAGATGGTGTGAAAGGTGAATAGTCGCCCTTGAACGAAGCCCAGGTGTGTCACAAAAGCCCACAAGCAGGTTTGTGGATTGTCTGACGGGAGTGGTCTACAGAAACCCCCTGTAATGGAAAAAGCGGTACGTTGGACATACAGGCAGTTGCAATAATGTAAAGCTCAGACACACAAAGCCGGTGTGAACGCGCAGATGGGGGCTGGCCACTTGGCTGGTCATTCCAGTAGGCGCAAAGGCGCACCCTATATTTCTCCCCGACGCGTATCTTGTACAGGTCGCACTTCTTAACAGGCCGAGCAATTCTTCAGGCCGTCACCATAGGCAGAGATGGGGAAAGATGCGTCAGCACACCGTCCTTGGCGCTGTCCGCAAAGTAAGTCGGTTTTTGGGGAGAGGAAGCAGGTTTTGCACAACCAAGGAGTGATTGCCGTACACAAGTATAGGTTTAATTGACGCCGTGTGGTATTGGCACTCACTGTGTTGTGGCTTTGTGGTATCAGCAAGTGTTACACGCGCCATACTGTTTGTTTCTTTTTGATGTGTTTTTACGTTCGCGCTTTCTATGGATCATGTACTATCGGCGTCAAATAAAACGTGAACAGGCAAATATGATCCAGAACGAGCGACATTGAAAACACTGTTTGTAGAGTTCATACAATGGCTCGCTATTGGTATGTTTCGAAATCCAGTTTTCCCAGCTTTGTTTTCGTAACTAAGCCCCGCGTCACTTGGCTTGCATGGAAAGAAACCGCGCTATTTGTGTGTTCAGGTTCATATTTTCGTGTTCGTGTTTCTATTGACGTCGATAGTACATATGGACGTTTTCCGTGTTTCGGCGGCACAAACTGTCTTGACGTGCCCCCGTGAGTGTTGTATAAGCTTTGGCTTTGTCGCTGTTACTGTTCGCTAGAACGATGATTTCTTTTGTACCGGAGGCTTCTACTATAAGTAAACGTGAAACGTATGAATCATTTGCGCTACGAGTCCACAGTTTCTTTCGTATATATGGTATTTAAAATAATGTCCATACATCTTATTGGGCCAAATACCAAAAGGCGGCATGTTAGCTTTCAAAGCAGTGTCCCCGCTAATTGTGGGAGGAGCACCGATTGCTCCCCTATTGGCGCTGGGTGGGAGTAAATTAACTGTGATTGCCATGGCAACCCCGCCACCAGGCTGTCCCAATATGCGTTGTAAGTGTCATGGAAAAGCGTGAGAACACGCAGTACAGGAAATACCGACGTGATTATGGTTTTGTTCCTTCGCTACTCTATTCCCTGCCATTACTCTTTACCCTCGCAGCCTGCTAGTTCCGCCGAGACCGGGGCGCGGCCATCTCAGCGTACACCGCTTGGGCAGTATTCACGGCAGCCGAAACTGCACAGTTTTTTATGTTACGGATATACAGCTGTGGGGAACGCGACGTGCGGCGAGAAAAATAGGAAAAGTTGATGTCAAACACAATGCACGTAGGTGTACACAGCTGTTTTCACGACACCAGCCTTGTTGTTAAGCTTGATTTTACCATACAAGAACGGCTGTGTGACCTTTTGCTAACACAAAGCGAAGATACTACCGCTGCGATTTTCTCCTGTGTATGGGGCAGTCTCTTTTTTGTAATCCCCAGTAAGGCGACAGATGTCTCACACAACGCTACAACGCGCACGCGAGCCTTGCCGATATTCCCTTCCGCTGTTGCTCCTGCATCAGCGGATATCGCTGTTGCGAATGCGCGTGAGAGAAGGAGAACCGTTTCGCCCACCAAACGCCCCTGCGACGACGATAGGGTTAATCGAATCGAAAATAGCAAAAAGTTGCATTTGTCTGCTTTAAGTCTGCTCATTATTACACTCCTGGTAGTCGAAGACTTAGTTCTTATTATTTAGCACAGGGGGCATGAAACCCATCCAGCGAATACTACAACTCCAAGGCCATTAGGCCTTTTTTGTATCCCTACCCTTTTCACTGTGAAACAATTTAAGCTCATCCTTATCCCCTATTCACGTAAAGTTGCTATTGAGAAGTATAGATGCACAGGCAGGTTGCGACCGTACGAGGAGAGGAACAGGAGGATCGGAAGCGCTTACTGCATTGCTAGTCGATTACGTCATCATTTAGGAATCCAGACGCTGGTCTTTTTTCGGGACACATTTCGCGGTGCCGCGCTACCCGGGAAACGATGCAGCAGCCGACTCACGTTTCGCGCCGCCGAGGCTCCGAGGCTCGCGAGGCTTGAATACCCTGCAACTGCTTTATCCTGGAAGCCTTGCCCTCGGCCACCACCCCTTTCGGCTTGCTTCATAGACCGGTACCATGGACATACTGTGGTTTCGCCGAGAAGTACTGCGAGAGAACGCCCCCAAAATCATTACGGTGCCCTACGACTTGCTGCAGAGCCAGGCAGCAATGGCCCTTGACAGACAAAAACTCCTCGACCATATTTTGGCTGACCTAGTGAGCCTTCCTCAACTCGGCGCCGAAACTCAAGAGAACTAGAAGGATGACGAATTTGAAACAACAGTTTGGATGCGATCGACTACGACGAACGCGTCTGTGCCACGCGAACGCGCTATGCTTCTCGGCGAGCCAAGACTCTTCCGCAAGCCCCGTCACTCAACCTCAAGGGGCCTTGTTTACTACCCGCAACGCAACTTCGGCTATTTGCTCGCTTTCTGAGGAGGCCTCCTGGACGTTTTCTGAGGCGACCTAGCGGACAATGGTGCTTGGTGATGTGCCGCACAACAGGCAAATGACTTGTGCATGGGTAGTAGTAGAACAGGACGAAGACGATGGATGCGCTGCGGCCTTTAAGGACGCCAAGCAAGGGCCCGAGGGGCTCAGCCAGCGAGAGCGAGTCCGGAAACTACCCAACCCTGCTGCTTCCGTGACCACCGGTTTGGAGAACCCTCAAGGACCGTCCCGGCACCTCGGCTCGCTGACACGACTATCGTTTCGGAGACGGCTTGGCGCCCCTCTTATGACACTAACTTCGCCGACAAGACATCTGCTTTGAAGAGGTTTCAGTGGTCCGAGACGGACGCTGGTGTCACAGACGCAATTCTCACTTCTGAGACGTCACTGCGGCCTTCTGAAAGCCTCACATCACTGACTCGACTTCACCTCCGGAGAAGTCTGACCGGCTCAATCGTGAGCATGGTCTCGTGAGTCATGAGCATGGTTTCTTATCCCGGGTCACCATGTGAACATTCGCAGTCTTCAATTGTAGACCTAAGTCAGTTTTGATCCAGCAGCCAAGCAAGCACTCGGTCCCCGTGACGCGAGCGATGAGCTTGAATTGCCTCGCTCGAATGACAAAGCTGTTTAGCGAGATCGACGGCACCGAGACACCAAGCCAAATGCTCCACTGGATTCTCCGCCAGCCTACAAGCCCCACTACTGTGGAATCATGCGTCTCTACGGAGGTGGAACAACTGGCCTTAGTGAACCCCGGACTTCGCCACTGCCCGTGCAGCTGCTAGCTAGCTCCTAACTTGGCGGAGGCGGGAGTATGTTGAGCAATAAAGATGCGCAGGCACGGGGCGACAGGAGCAGAAGAGAAAGAGGAGGATTGGAAGCGCTTACTTCCTCGCTAGTCGACACCATCACCATTTTGGAAGCCAGATGCGGGTCTTAATTTCTTTCAGCAACTATTACCATCGTGCGTCTTTTGTCTTGTAACTGAAGGTGTGCACAGTAGACAGTCCACAGCTTAAATTCTTACCACCTATAGGAAAAATTTGCGTACAAAACACGGAAGTGTTATTCTGCTCAAAGTTTGTATTCATTGCAGTATCATTGTGGCGAATATTTCCCGTGTGTAGCTTGGATATCATGCTCCAATATTATGGAAATTTATTTTTACGTTTGGTTGCTTCGACTCATGGAATATATGGTGTAAAAAATAATCCCACTCCGCAATTATAAATGTAAAATTATTTAAAATAGTGTTTCTTTTCTTTTAGAGCGCAAGTGTCCATTCAGCAAACAATGTGCCCCTGTATATTGAAAATATATAGGCAGACATGTAAAAATAAAATGAGCATAGAAAAAGAATGGTGAATCGTGTATTTTAATCCCAGCGACCTCAAATGCATTGGCGTAACTGCAGACGCTGGTTGATGAATGACGCATTGATGTCTACGCCCGGTACTCCAGTGGCCGCCGAAGCCAGTCATCGCTTCAACCTTCAACACGCCTCATCATTTCGCCCTTCGTCACGGTAGGTGCATGACCCGTATTGTTCACTCGTTACTGAAGCAACTCCGGCAGGCATATCATGAATGTATCCGAGAGCCACCTTTGCGTTTATTAAGAAGATGCTGTGGGGAAGAGAAACTCTCTCGCATGTTCGTTCAGGTGTTCGGTGCCGAAAGGGACCTCCCCCAGAGCGAATAATTAGACGAGGGCACAAGAGAACGGCACAAAAACATATATTCATAAGGCAACACACACACGGCATGCGATTACAATTCAAAGTAATTGGCAGGTATATAAATATAGGAAATACAAACTCTAGCACAAATACAAAGTACAGTCCTCACCAAACGTTCAGGGCGATTAGGGCGTCCTGGGTGCAGGGCGTCGTGGGTGCTGGCGACGAGGGGGAGTGTGGCGCTGCGTGGCTACGACGACGGCGTGGCACAGGCCGGAGTCTCGACGAGAAAGACGCACCGTTGTCCACGTATACATCAGTCTGCTCGGCAGCCGCTCCCAATTTGGCGCCCAGTAGCAGTGGGCAAGATGCAACCGTGCACTGCCGGTCGCCGACGGGCAGCCGGCGGCGGGTCGTCTCAGAGGTAGAGCACGGAAACTTTGCAAATTAATTTGGAGCGCGGAAACTTTGCGACTCCACGAGCCAGGAGTCGCGCTTCGATGCAGGATGCCAAGGTGCCAGGTAGACCCCTATCGAGCTCGGTTCCCAAACGCCCGATGAGCTTGGAGTCTTCCACCTGGACGCCGCGCTCCTCGAACCTGCTCCTTCCACTCCTCCCGGTGTTCCCCCTTCTTCCAGGCTGGCCTCCCAAGGTCCTCGTTGGTTGCCACCTCTTTTTGGCCCAAGTCATCCGTTGGTGCGGATTGCTGCTTCTTTTTCTTCGGTTCAACCACACTGAAGAAAATCCCCGTTAGCCCGCATTCGCGGACCGAGTACTGCGGGGAAATGTTTCCGCGGCGCTGCCAGCGTCGTCGTCTTTCGCCCCTCACACATGACAACGGTGAAAGTGCAACCAATTGCCTTTGTCATAGAGACTACAGGCATATTGATATTTGGTGAACATGCAAAATGAACAAAGGATAAAATAAACAACAAAATGTTGTGTATACATCTTTGTCGAATGAAATATATCAATTAAAACATTAACTCAATCTTGGTATAAAAAAATAAAGAGCTTCGCTGGTCTTCCATCTTCACACACTGGAATAGAAGTGTGGTATTGTTTCATTTTATACTTGTTATATGCTGTTTACGTTAACGGTGCTCTAATAAAATTGAATAGAAACATTTTCTGCGCTCCTACTGCGCAACTGACTACACTGCTACTGAACATTGGCAAAGAAAGCATTGTTTAAGTATTTTTTTCTCCATAACTCACATGAACATGAGATTATAGCTTGCACTTGAAAACTGGGTATAATAATGTTTGTTCTGTTCGTGTATTTTATTGCTGAGTAACAATACATAACTTAATGATCCTATATTAGCCGACATGCATTCGCTGCATAACACACTTTATTATTCTGTGATATGTTCGCATATTTATATCTCAGGGGCACACCCGCTAAGACGTGGCGCTGCTGACTTCAATGCGAGCCGTTTTTATGATGCAGCCGGGAAACTAAACTGCGGTATTTCGATGTTTTTGCTCAAGATAGAGATCTTGAAGTAGGACAAAATACGCGGCAAGTACTACGGCACTAAAGATTAAAGACGGCGCAATAGGTTTTTGGGTATAGTGGGGAAGACTGACTAAAATAGTGTAAAATACGTGTATCCGCTTCCACTATTCGACGAAACCCTCGACCATATCTGCACGCGCGTGTTTTCCATTGAAATGCCAGACATCTGAAGTATCAAAGTGGGGCGAGTGAGAACGTGAGAAAGCAGCGTTTAAAACTTTGGACGGGCGGTACAAGCTCAAGGTGATGCCATTTGGGAAGTGGACCGCACCAGCAAGCCTTCAAAGAGCCGTCAACACTGTGATACCCAGCTTGAAGAGGCAGACCTACCTTGCATACCTTGGCGGTCTTGTGGTATTCGTTCGGCACTTCTACAAACACCATGCGACGTTAGACACTACTCAAGAGCGTCCATATGTCTAGGTTACGCTGAAGCCTAAAACATGGGGTCTGCGGAGGAAGAACTCGTAATTTTGGGCCATTTCATCAATGCCAATATAGTACTGCGTGATCCGTGAAAAATTCAGCAGTAGCAACTTATCGGTGTTTAAGACCAGAAAGGGCGTGTGAAGATATTGAGGGCGGCGCAAGTACAACCGGTGGTTCGGCGCAATCATAGCGCGCGGATAGCCGAGACGCTATCTGCGCTGACAGCACACGTTTTGCTGGGAGGAAGATCAAGGAGAGACATTTTATGATCTGCGACAAAGCCTCGAAAGTCGCTTGTGCTGAGTCATATCGACTGAAACATCGAAAGGGAAATGTGCACATACACCAGCACTACAGAATTGAGTGCTGCCTTCGTCGAAAACTAAAGTAGCTGCAATAAAGTAATTGCTTATGCCAGCATCACTCTGCGGCAGGATGTCGCTGGGCCTGAAAGGATCCGAAAAAATGAAATGAACGATTGCTTCTGTTACTACGGCCATGTATGCGCGCTAAAGAATTGGAGTTGGGTCATTAGATAGCTGAAATTGAAACCGCGAAATTGTTGCTGCCCACAACCTGAAGAAACGATGTCGAGCGACCATCGTGGAGCTTAAGTGCTCGCAGTCCCGTAATCAATCGCAAATTCACCCAACAGTGTCCGTCTTGCCCTAATCTTCTGCTTTGTCACCTTGCGTATTCACTGGGAAAATGCGAATTGATGAAACATTTTATGTTCTTTGCTGAAGCTTGAAACGTACGGTATTATGTTCCCACATGCACCGTACGGCTCGCGATGGGTACACGAAATACCTCGATGTGATTTTTATTTTCTGTGATATCACCATCGAAATTTCTGGGTCTTCTTGGATATTGCAGAAAAAATATTCTAGATGACAGATGACACTAAGTGAAGACTTCAATCCTTAACCTAGGCTATATAAATGCTGCTTTGATTGGGGAATTTACAATGTTTCCAGCCCAATGTTGACATAGTGTCATGCTTCTCTGCCTAGTGGTTATGAACTAAGTGGAGCATACGCAGTGAGGGGGATTTTCTTCCTTGTGTTTTACCTCTCCCATCACTCTATTTGCAACGGATATTGGCAGCAAAAAGGTGCCCTATTTACACTGTGCGGTAACGTTCGGAATGCGGCCTTCTTATTTGTATGTGCAGGACCATAACATTTCGCAGGTAAAATTCCACACAGTTATGTTGTTATTCCGCAATTTATTTTATCTACGTGGCTCCAAACTGTGCAATAAAACACTGCGTATGCGGCTCGCTTCGCTACCCTTGGTTCTCATGGAGCATGCCGTGATTTGACACCACAAGGGACTTTTAATCGGGTACAACTTCACTTTATTATTATTGTTACAGGTAATTGGCTAACATATTCACAGTAACCTAAAACTGTTACCAATTTGCATTGAGCTGACTCCTGATGACCAATAAGTGAACATCATTGCAATGATGGAGCCGCTGTTGAGACAATCACTGCTTGACATGTTTAAAAGCACTACTACTGTATATTCAGCAATAGGGATATTTTTTAAGGTTGTATTCCCAGAACACTCATTCAGTCAACTGAATAAGTCAAGGTATGGCGGCCACCCTCAGCCAATATGAAGTATCTATATAGAGGTTTCCTCAAAACAGCTGAACGTTTTGCTAGTCAGGTTTTGATTTCTTGAAATCACCTTTCTGTATAAAGTGACCTTTTTATATAGGAGTTTTACCGATGCATTCAATGTTATTTCACGTAATGCGACAAGCAGAACGTAAAGAGGGAAATTTAGATTGGGGGCCATTTCCACGTTCGAACAGATGACCAGTTTTCCGTTGGCACACTAGCGCGTGCCCGAGTAGAACCGTGTAGAATAAAGTAGAACCGTGGGCCTGAAAATTAATATGCAGAAAACCATTGCAATCATCAATAACCTCGGGACAGAACAGCGGTTTGTGATAGGTGGCGAGGCAGTGTCAGTGGTAAGTGAATATATCTACTCAGGCCAAGATGCGACCCCGGATCCCAACCATGAAGCGAGATAATTAGAAGAATAAACATGGGGTGGAGTACATACGGCATGCATTCTGAGATAATGACTGGCAGCCTACCAATGTCCCTGAAGAAGAATGTGTATAACAGCTGCATCTCACGGGTACTCACTTACGGGCAGAAACTTGGAGGCTCACTAAGGGGGTTCAACTTAAATTGAGGATCACCCAGCTAGTAATGGACCGGGAAATGATAGCTGTAACATTAGGGGTAAGAAAAAAACTGAGTGGATCAGGGTACAAAGGCGTGTTAAGGACATATTGCCGCATTACTGGGACATTCTCTCTGCTTGGGTATGTGCCTCTTTTGGAACGTTGGGGGTGGAAAGAAGAAGCTAAGGTGCTACCAGCGCCGCTCTTTTTGTGCGTCAGCTTAGGTGCCGTATGTCGGTCTGCTAAACCCAGTAACTACTGCTTTTCTACCTTTATTGGTGACATTTGTGGTAGAGGTGCTGGGTAGTCCCATGCACTTCGAACCAGGCGAGCTTATCGTCCCACGCGTGTGTCATGTGGAGACAGCACTAGTGCACAAGTCGAGTCACCGCATTTGAGGTCTAACACCAAAATTTGGCCGCCTGCTGATGACGCTTCCACGCGTCATGACAACCACTACGGCTTGCAAACCAATCAGGTCACCGGAGCCTTCTCACCGCCGGTAGTGCATTTTGCATTCACAGCATGGCCGTTCCACTCCCATACTTTCGAAGATGTCGAGTACTGGCTCAATCATTTTGGTCAGGTCGCTGCGTTCAACGAGTGGGACGACGCACGTAAGCTGAGAAGCGCTTACTTCTTGCTTAAAGAGTTGGCGCAGACATGGTACGAAAACCACGAGCCTGCATTTACAAGCTGGTTGGAGTTTCGACGGCAATTGCTCGAAGATTTCAAAAATAGCGAGCAAAAGTAAAAGGCCGAAATTGAACTACAGTTCAGGGCAGAAAAACCAAACGAGACCGTCTCTATGTTCGTTGAGGATATTGCGCGCTGGTTTCGGTGAGGTAACCCTGGAATGAGTGAAGCAAAGAAGGTGCGTAACCTCATGCGCAGTGTGAAGTAACAGCTATTTGCTGGCCTTGTACGCAGCCCGCGCACCACGGTTGCTGACTTAGTTCGGGAAGCGACCTGAATGAAGCGGGTCCTGCAGCACCGCGCCATGCAGTACGGGCGTCAAACCAGAGTGGCCGCCTGCGCTTGAGCGGTCAACAATGAACGCGCTGTCCGGGAGCTCGGGACTAGCGTCATGCGTGAAGAACCGCAGATTCTTCAGCAGGGTGACAGTCGACCAACATTCCGTGCCTTTACCGACGTCGTCCGAGAGAAAGATCAGCGAGCAATGGCACCCGCGGTACCAGCCGATGTTCCAAGCCCTGTTCAAACGTACACGTATGCGGATCCTATGTCGGTTCAAAACAGTGGAACATCGCACTTCTACGGATGTGCTGCGCACGCCGACCTCAGCACCAGCCCTACTGTGGCACAGCCGTTCGGATGTATGTTGAACCCGGCCACGCGGAAAGCGACCGTGAAGCGACCGTGCGGCGCAAATCAGACAATCGGCCCCTGTGCTACCATTATGGTGAAGAAGGCCACGTGTTCTGTCACTGCCCTTGGCCACGTGTTCCACATGCTCCACGAAAGCCGCGTGTTCTGTCACTACCCTAGGACATCGCGGGTTCCCGCCGAACGCACGTCGCCCGCGCTACGGGGAACGACCCGGAGAAATCGAGGAGTACCTTTCCGCCGAGGAGCTGACGTCAACTTCACCCACTGCTCATCAGCCCTGAACGCCTACCCCCCGCAGGTACTCATCACCGAGCCGTCCGGATTCTACTCGATCTGGTGGGAACCGGTCTCCGAGCCCACACCGGGGAAAGTAAACCCAGTGACGTCCGGGGGTGACGCAGCTGCGCAAAAAGCTTACGAACCTCTACCGACGCAACGACATGCGCATTACGGCCAGCGAAACCGAACGTTTTTTGAAGCCAATGAACTTCTTTCTGCCGACATACGGTCTTCGCCGACAACCACCCTGTAACTGCTGTCGTCGACACCTGCGATGACTATTGTGTTATTGGCTAGTCACTCGGCTCCAAGCTGCGTAAAGTTACCACGACAAGGTGTGGACCACCAATCCGCAGAGCTGGTGGCCACCTTGTTGTGTCGGCTGCTGTGTGCACCGCGCGAATTCAAATTCAAGATTTAATTTTATCCCGCTGTTTTGCCGTGCTGTGGTAGTGCTGGAAATAACTTATACTCGGTGTGGACTTTCTCCCCGAATACGGGGCCGTAATCGATTTGAGGAATCTTTTGGTTATATTTTCGAACCCGCTGTCAGTCGACCACGAGAGGGACCACTACAGGCCTCCGCTGCGCATTTGCGACGAGATTGGCATTTTTTTTACCCGAAGTAGTATGTTCGTTCCTGTTAAATGCGGGAAAAAGCACCTCTGAGTTGCGGTATCGCCGAACAAAAGGATTCCCGGCTGCTCGACCGACAAGGTCTGCTTAGCCCGTGGTCCCGTCGACATCAGCAACACACGAACAGAAATACTGCTTACAAACCTGAGCCCGGAACACCAGCATTTATCAGACAGACCAGCATTTGCATACCTGGATACAGTAAGAGACGAAGAAAGGAGTTTTGTTCTAGGAGCCTTGTTCATGCAGAAAGAATCGGAGATGGTTGCCAAAATTTACTAAACCCTGACCTGCAGATGTCGCAACAGCAAAAGCTTCGTGAGTTTCGCCACTCGTTTGGCGACTGCTTTTCTGTAACGTTTAAGGTACAAAATATAACCATCCCTAAGCATTGCGTCATCACCGACGAAGACGAGCGACCCATTCACGAACACCCTTTCCGAGTTTCAAAGAAAGAATGCGAGGCTATTTGCCGCCAAGTGAAAGAAATGCTCTGAGACAATATCATTCAGCCGTCGACAAGTCCTTAGGCATCCCCGGCCATCCTTGCTGACAAGAAAGACGGTTCTCTTCGTTTTTGCGTAGGCTAGCGGAAGCCTAACAAAGTGACGAAGAAAGACGTCTGCCATTTGTTGCGTATTTATTACTCGTTTAATCGGCTGCGCCATACCAAATCGGCTGCGCCATATCTGTTGATTTGCACAGCGGTTATAGGAAATTTGAAATATATGAACGAGACCGCAAAAAACAGCTTTCGTTACTCCGGACGGCCTCTATGAATTCAACGTCCTGCCAGTTGGTCTGTGCTCCGTCCCCGCCACTTTTCAGTGAATGATGGACATTGTTCTATCTGGACTAAAGTGGCACACGTACCTTGTATATTTCGACGAACTGGTAGTGTTCTCTAGGACGTTCAAAAGGGCACCAAGTGCGTCTGAGAGCAGTTCGTGAGGCCATCCGCTCCGCCTAACTGTCGTTGAAACCACGGAAGTGCCACTTAGTGTAGGAAACGCTGAAGATTTTGGGCCACCTGGTGAGCTTCCAAGGCGTCCGTCCAAACCCTGACAAGACGGCTGCTGTCGGCGCTTTGCCAACACCAAGTGACAAAAATGCCGCACGCCGTTTTCTCGGCCTCTGCGCGTACCATCGCCACTTTGTGGGGAACTTTTCTGAAATAGCGGAGTCGTTACCTCGCCCAACAAAGAATGACGTACAGTTCAGTTGGTGCCCAAAAGCGTTTACAGCGTTCGACGAACTGAAATGTCGGTTGCAGAGTCCACCTGTGCTCGCCCACTTTGCTGAGGACGCTGACACTGAACTGCATACTCATGCAAGCAACATCAGGTTTGGTGCAGTACTTGTACAGTGGCAAGATGGTGTAGAGCGTGTTATCGCTTATGCGAGCCGTACTCTGTCACGCGCCGAAGCCAACTACTCTACAACCGATTAAGAATGCTTGCCTGTCGTGTGGGCCGTGACGAAATTTGGGCCATATCTATATGGACGACATTTCAAGGTGTGAGTGACCATCCCTGTCTGTGCTGGTTGGCCAACCTGAGTCTTCTGGACGCCTCGCTCGCTGGAGTCGCACGCTACAGGAGTTAGGCGTCAGCGTCGTCTACAAGTCCGGCTGTAAACACGGCTACGCAGACTGCCTCTCTCGTGCCCCAATCGATAAAATCTTTACCAAGGAAGACGATCATGGCGGCTTTCTTG
This sequence comes from Haemaphysalis longicornis, assembly GCA_013339765.2. Taxonomy (NCBI): domain Eukaryota; kingdom Metazoa; phylum Arthropoda; class Arachnida; order Ixodida; family Ixodidae; genus Haemaphysalis; species Haemaphysalis longicornis. Next base: position 144,619,827 of record CM023453.1, read on the forward strand.
GAGCCATCACTCCTTCTGACCTTTTTCAGGACCAACAAAAAGACCCGGAGCTTCGCCCAGTCATCGATTAACTCGAAGGATGCGCCTCTCAGCTAACCAGATCTTCCGCACGCGGCCGTACATGATTTTGTCTGCGTAACAACATCCTGTATAAAAAACGTTTCGATGCCACTGAAACAAAATACTTCCTCGTTCCACCAAAAAAACCACCTGCAAAAATTCGGCCTCACCCGATGAACCGTTTTCCGGACATGTCGGCTTCGCCATACCTTAGCACGCATACGTCTACGGTATTACTGGCCGAAGCTTGCGGTTGAGGTCAAGCAGTGGTCATGTAGAGGTCAAGAGGCGGAAAACTCTGCCCGAAAAGCCCACCGATTCGCTCCAACCAGTTGACCCTTCAAAATTACCGTTTCGGCTGGTCGGTATCGATCTTCTGCGGCCTATTCCTTTGTCATGCTCCGGCAACAGATGGATCGTCGTCGCTACTGACTACTTAAGGCGTTACTAGAAAACAAAGGCCCTTCCCCGAAGGACGGCCACAGAAGTCGCCAAGTTCTTTATCGAGAACGGCGTCCTTCGTCACGGTGCTCCGACAGCAGTTATCATGGACAGGAGAGTTGCGTTCACAGCACAACTTCCTGAAGAAGTGTTCATCTGAGCTGCTCGAGCCAGCGGAGGAGAACCGCCTAACTCCCGCAGGCGAATGGACTAACGAAGCGCCTAAACAAGACCATTCCCGATATTCTCTTATGTAAGTTGACCTTGACCACCGGAACTGGGATGCCATACTACCATATGCGACCTTTGCCTACAATACGGCGGCGCGGGAAATAACATGGTTTACCCCGTTTCACTTGGTGCATGGTCGATACGTCCTGACAATGTTGGACTCCATGCTTTTACCTTACAAGTGCTCTGTCGACACGACTCACGCCTAGGTAATCGCAAAGAGTGGAGAGGCCAAACCGCAGCTGGCTCGCCAGTGCAATTAATGTCTGCAAGTAAACGATGCCCGCACGTATAATGCGGGTCATAGAGACATTACATATCTACAAGGAGACCTCGTCTGGGTGTGGAGCCCTGTTCACTCCTAAGGGTTACTCCGAAAAGTCGATGCGTGACTACTTTGAACCCTACAGGGTTCTGCTCCAGACAAGCGACGTGAACTTCGATGTACTTCCTGAGGGCACGGTATGTCCTCCTCGCACACGTCACAGTGCGACGTCGTTCACGTAGCACGAATGAAGCCGTACTACACCCGCTCGACTGAATCCTGAACTGGTGTGTTTGCCATACGATTCTCTGGACCATCAATGGAAACGATGCAACGGGACGATGCATCGGGAGGATGCATTGTCAGGGGAGGGGGAATGCCGCATGCCTGGGACATTCTCCCAGTATGGGTATGTGTCTCTTTCGGGATGTTGGTGGCAAGAAGAAGAGGCTAAGGTGTTACCACGGCAGACAATCTCTAGATCGGAGTTATTCCTGGCGAATCCCGGATCACACGCCCATTTTTATGGCCGAAAGCTCTCGCTCTAAGCAAAGTACTGCAGCATGTATAAAAAAGCATCATATTATCCGATTCGATGGCAGTCATATCGGCATTACCTTCCTCTTCCGACTCTCCATTGTACCGCACACTATTAGTTTTTTGTTCCTAGGCACGTGAAGAAGGTACGCTTCTCTTGGTTCCCTCACCATACGGACATCAGGGGCAACGAGCTAGCGGACTATTTAGCTAATCTCGCTGTCACTTCTCCCATTAAATTCGGAATTCCTAATCTGGCTCCATTTGCATGTTGAAGATGAATGCGATATTGGCATTTAGACGTTACTCGTTCAGACACTTTTTTATCATTTGAAGAGTGCCAACATTTCAAGTTCGGTTGGAATGTTCATTTTTGTGGTTCTTGGAAATGCGAGGTGACCTTCACCGAGTTACGCTGCAGGATTACAAGGCTTAATTTCTATCTCTTTAGATCATTAGTTTTACCTACGGAACTATGTGTGCGGTGCCAGGTCCCTGAAACAATCGAACATTTTTTTTCGACTGCCCCGTTTCTCAACAGCTAGACAACTTCTTTTGAAAGGACCAATTGAGCATTTGGGGTAGACTTTTTTGATTCCACTTATATTATCTATTGGCGCATCAAATGGGTGTTTGCAAAAATGGGATATATATAATTGCATTCAACATTTTCTTTCTGCTTCAGGTCGTTTGAATTGCTGAAGGGTGCTAATAATGGGTGATTGGTGTTTTATTCGTAACTGTTTCTTTTTACAGCCTCTTTCACGAAATAACTTAGTATTGCCACAGACACTATTAACGGGTTAATAGAGGAACAAGATGCTTTGCCTGGTTGCTTGCTGCCTTGTTATGTGTGCGGTGCCAGGTCCCTGAAACCATCGAACATTTTTTCTCGACTGTCGCCTTTCTCAACAGCTAGACAACTGTTTTTAAGGAGCCGATTGAGCGTTGGGGTTGACTATCGAACACTTATATTATCTATTGGTGGATCAAGCTGGGGTTTGCAAGAAGGGATATATAATGCATTCAAATTTCTTTCTGCCTCAGTCGTTTGAATTGCTAAAGGTGCTGATAATGGGTAATTCGGGTTTCATTCACAAGTTTCCTTTTACAGCTCCTTCCGAAATAAGTATTTTGAAGTCCCACGGTTAACCGGTTTAGCCCTCGCCAATCCCCCTTTTGGGTACGTGCCAAAATATTAGGATCATCATCATAAACATCGTCTGGGCTCGATCTAATTAAAACTAGTCTTCTGTTTGGCAACATCTGTCCCTCTCGTGACAGTTTAGTGGAGTTTGCTGGGTATCCAACCAATGTATTTGGTGCCGAATACCTGGCTACTTCAAGCCCCAGCGCAGTGGGCAAACAACACCAGTTCACAAAGCGAGCAGACGCCTGCAAGGCTTCTAACCGGAGTTGGGCGTCTCGCCAAACCTGTAAGGTGAGCCATAAGGTCAGCCGTGACTTCTACTGCGAGCCAAACTAGCAAATGGCAGGAATGGCTCAACCGCTTTACCTGCATACGCCTCGCACCCCGAAAGTGTTTCACAGGGATAGCTTTGAAGACGTCGACGATAGGCTTGAAAGCTTTGAACGGGTGGCCGCATGCAATGAATAGGATGACCATCGAAAACTGAGGATGGTTTATTCCTCTCTGGAGAATTCCGCTCAGACTTGGTTAAGAAACCATGAACCCACCGTGGACACTTGGCAAGAATTTCGGCGACAGCTCTTGGCCACATACCGAAGCGGCGAACGAAAGGCGCGGGCTAAGATCGACCTTCAGTCATGTGTCCAGGGTCCAAACGAGACTGTGATTGTGTTTTTAGAAGACATGTGCAGACTGTTTAGATGGGCCGACCCCGACATGCCCGAGGAGAAAAAGGTGCGGCATTTAATGAGATGAGTAAAGGAGCAGCTGTTCACAGGCCTTGTTCGGAATCCATCGGGTAGCCTTGCTGACTTCCTTAAAGAAGCAGCAATGGAACGCGCGCTGCAGCGACGTGGGATGCAGTACGGCTGTCAATCACATCCCCAGACATCAAGCTGTCATGCTCTAGCGCCGGGGAACACAGATGACGTTTCTATGCGACAGCTTATAAGAGCCATTGTTCGCGAGGAACTTGAGCTCCAGAAAGCCGAGCTCGTTGGTTGTCACCCAAGCGTGGCCTCACTTTCCGACGTAGTCCACGAGCAGATACGGCAGGCATTGCAGCCCACACCGCCGCCGTAGAGCACCTCTGCTACAACTAACGACGTTCCGGCAGCCCCATGTCATGGCGTACGCATACGCTCTGCGCAGACCTTCTCTCTATGGGCCTCAACATTATCAGCCTCCAACTTTGCCTAGGCAGCAGGGGTTCACCAGCAGCGCTGCGGGGATTGATCCAGACCAGCCTGCTAGAAAAGCGGTGGTATGGGGCACGTCGGACAACAGTCCCATTTGTTATCATTGCGGGGAAGCAGGCCACGTTCGGCGCTACTGCCCCTACCGCAGGATGGGCATGCGAGGGTTTTCGCCTGATGCCCCTCGACCCCGTTACGGCGAACGACGTCCTGAAATTAAGGAGTACCTGGCCTCCAATCTGCTCCCTCCGCCGCAGCAGCAAGCCAGTCCAGATCGCCCTCGCCAGATCGCTGTCCCCATTGACGCCCTATCTCGAATACGACGACCGCCGAGGCTGGTGGAAAGGTCCCGTAGCCCCCGCCGACGGCGTCCTCCGGGCGTAGGGCTGCCGCCGCTCACACTTCGCAACATCCTCCACCTGCTCGACGACGCGAAGCAAAACCCGACACCCCGGCCTCACCACCGCGATGACCCGACCCCGAACCCGCTGTTGCAGCGACTCGAACAGACGACTTGACGCCTAGCCCAGAAACGCACCATGGGAACGCTGGCGTAGTATCCACCGAAATTCCGATTTCAGCCGACGACTACCCTTTGACGGCTCTAGTGGACACAGGATCGGACTTTTCTGTAATGAGCAGCCACCGTGCTGGCCAGTTAAGAAAGGTGATAACACCATCGAGCGGCGCCGCGATTCGCTCGGCTGGCGGCCACCTCCTTACAACGCCTGGAGTTTCCATTGCCTGCTTCCTTGTCCTGCGAGTGTGTTCAAAGCCACTAGTGCATCGTCCGAGTAGACTTTCTTTATGAGTATGGGGCCATCATTGACCTGCGGAAGGTACTGGCCACGCTCTCTTCCAACCGAGCTGTCAAAACGGAAGCCGAGCCGCGTTGTATGGCAATACGACTTTGCGACGGTCACGTGACGCTGCCCCCCTTACCCGAGCAAGTGTGTTTGTTTCCGTCAAGTGCGACAGTGACTTTACGTGCGAAATAGCCGAAACTAACGTGCCCTTTCTGTTGGAACGACAGATCAGCGTGGCTCGGAGAGTGGTTGAAATCTGGAACTATCGCACAGACATTACACTAACGAATTTCAGTGCCGCACCCCAGCATCTTAACCACAACACAGCTGTGGTCTATCTCGCAGAAATAGCAGGCATCGATGAAACAGCTGCCGTACAAAGTACATTAGCTCAAGATCGACAAGAAGCCCTGAACATTTCTACAGTCAAAGTGACTGCTGAGCCTACCACTCTTGTTGAAATTAACACCAGTCTAACCAAGAGCAAAAGCACCTACTCCAGGCTCTCATCAGCTCGTTCAGTGACTGCTTTGCTTCCTCGACCAAGGTAAAGCGCACTGGCCTAGTTAAACACCGCATTATAACCGGAGATGGAGAGAGACCTGTTCGGCAACAACCATACAGGGTTTCGTTAAAAGAACCAGAGGGCATTCCACTCCAGGTCAAGGAGATGCTGCGGGATGACGTGATACAGCCGTCTAAAAGTACGTGGGCATCACATGGTGTTCTCGTTGCTAAGAAAGACGGTACCCTCCGCTTCTGCGTCGACTACCGAAGACCTAACAAAATTACAAAAAAGGATGTATATCCCTTGCCACGTATCGATGACTCCCTGGATGGACTCCGCCATGCCAGATATTTTTATTGTATCGACCTGCGTAGCGGATACTGCCAGATTGAATTTGATGAAGGAGACCGTGAAAAGACTGCCTTCATTACCCCTGACGGATTGTTCGAGTTTAAAGTGCTGCCATTCGGACTTTGCTGTGCACCTGCCACATTCCAGCATGGACAGCGTTCTCTCGGATCTCAAATGACACTCTTGTCTCATTTACTTTGATGATGTAGTCATCTTTTCGCCACGTTTGATGAACATCTCGAACGCCTCCGCGCAATATTTCATGCGATCCGTGCAGCCAGTCTCTCTCTCAAGCCAGAAAAGCGCCACTTCGCCTTCGAAACACTTAGGTTTCTTGGACATGTGGTGAGCTCTGAGGGCGTGAGCCCAGACCCCGAGAAGACGACTGCGGTAAGCTCGTTCCCAACGCCAACTGACAAACGCGCCATTTTCCGATTCCTGTGTCTTTCTGAGTATTATCGACGATTTGTGGCTGACTTTTTAAAAACCGCGGAGTCCCTAACCCGCTTGACAAGGGACGACGTACCTTGTGTTTGGGGAGAAGAGCAGTGCATAGCTTTCGAGGACCTTATCCAAACGACACTTATACTTGTTCATTTTGACGAAGACGCCAAGACTGAGTGGCACACAGAGGCAAGCAACATTGGTCTCGGCGCCATTTTAGTACAGCGGCAAGAGGGTGTTGAGCAAGTGATTGCATACGCAAGTCGCACTCTGTCGCGGGCGGAGAGAAACTACTCGACGACAGAAATGGAGTTCTTGGCGGTAATATGGGCGATTACAAAGTTCAGACCATACTTGTACGGCCGGCCATTTCAGGTCGTTAGTGACCATCACTGCTTGTGCTGGCTGGCAAGTCTCAAGGACCCGTAGGGACGCCTTGCGCGGTGGAGCCTCAAGCTTCAGGAGTTCGATGTCACCATCGGGTATAAATCTTGGAAGCGGCACACCGACGCCGACTGTTTGCTGCAAGCTCCCCTTGAGCGTAATCCTGGCGACTCGGCAGAGGACAATGCGTTCCTCGGAGCCTTGGAAGCTACAGATCTTTCCCAGCAAAAGAGACAGCACTCAGAGCTCAAGCCACTCATTGAGTGCATCGAGGGAGTACATCGAGGGACTTAGCGCGCTCATCCCACGACTTTTTAGGCGCTCACTTTCATCTTTCGTTCTCGAGGACGGCGTGCTCTTTAAAAAAGGGTTTAGCCTACAGGATCCGAATACCTTCTGGTTGTACCGACATGCCTGCGCGGCGACGCTCTACACGCTTGCCACGACCAGCCCTCGTCGGAGCACTTAGGCTACGCTCGCACAATGGCGTGCGTCCGCCAGAAGTACTACTGGCCAAAGTTCGCCGTGACAATCAAGCGCTACATCACAAAGTGCCGGGATAGCCAGCGCCGGAAATATCTATCTACACGGCCTGCCGGCTTCTTACAGTCTATTGATCCCCCCAACGTGCCATTTTAACAGATTGGCATAGATTTACTAGGCCCATTTCTTTTGTCGTTAGCTGGGAACAAGTGGATTGTGGTCGCTACCGACTATCTTACACGGTACTGCGAATCCAAGGCAATACCACGAGGAACATCAGCGGAAATTGCGATATTTTTTCTCCACAGTATTTGCTCCGCCATAGTGCCCCAGCAGTCGTCATTACCGACCGATGAACTGCGTTTACATCAGCGCTTACTGAAGAATTAATTAAACTTACGTACACCGACCATCGCCGCACAACTGCATACCATCCGCAAACCAACGGTCTGACCGAGCGGCTCAATAAGACCATCGCTGATATGATTTCCATGTATGTTAACGATGACCACAAGAACTGGTATGAGGTACTACCTACGTTGTATTCGCATACAACACGGCTCCGCAGGAAACAACAGGCTTCACTACTTTTCGTCTCGTTCATGGTCGGGAGGTCACCACAATGCTTGATTCGATGCTTCTGCCCAGTGAAACAGAAGCACCCACTTCAGGCGCTGAAGAATTCACTAGGCGCGCCGAAGCAGTTCGCAACCTTGCGCGATGTAAAATATGGAACCAACAAAAAATCGACACCCGCCGATAAAAAATCAGGCACAGAAAATTCCCCGCATTTCCCCGAGGAAGAATGTGAAAGTGCGAATGCACGAGTTGAATTTGCGCGGTTCGGTAATGTTCGCGAAAGAGAGATCACACACGCACACAAACTACAAAGAAAAGATGCATTTATTCCAGACACATGGCTTCGTGTAAATGCTTACCTTTTCGTTTGTATTTCGGGAGGTCACCCTAATGCTTGATTGAGCCCTTCTGCCCAGGATCTGAATCCCCACTTGGGTGAAGCATGTCAGCTAGGCGCGCCGAACAGTTCCAACCGTTGCGCATGTAAGGAGATTCTGGCAACCAACAAGGTATGCATGCGACATCGCCGTGACGAGGTTCAGTGCTTAAGAAGTGCATTGCACTTAAAGGTGGTTACCAGTCTGCAGACCAGGTTTTGGTGTGGCACCCTTTCCGCCTTCGAGGGAGGTCCAAAAAACTGTTGCGCCGCTATTTCGGCCCCTACGAAGTGGTGCGTCAACTCAGTGAGGTTACGTACCAGGTAATTCTCGAAGGAACTGTCAGATCTCGACGGAGAATTTTTCCAGAAGTTGTTCATATGAACAGGATGAAGCTGTACCAGTCACGGTGAGGGCCGATTCCCGTTCAGTGATGGACTTCAATGATGGACTTAAATGATGGACTTGATGGACCCCTCCAAGACTGTGAAGGACTATCGGAACTATAGTAGCTATTGTGCTGTGTTTAGAGCCTTCCTTTTCATTGTTTCCACGTTTCTCCCGCATCGAGTCGATGCTTTTTCAAGGGGAGGGATATTGCCACATCCACTATGAACGGTAATTATCCCCGCAAGGGTATGCGCTGACTACTCGGAAACAGCCATGACCACAAGGCGGAGCCAGTGACTTGGATAGAGGAAGAAGACGCTTCGTCTGCTTGCTCGCTACCTTGTGTGGGCTCGATTATAATTAAAACTAGTCTCTGTTTGGCAACCACCTGTCCCTCTCGTGACAGTATTTTGAAGTCCCGGCGTATTAACAACCGATTTACCCCTGGCCAATCCCCCTTGTGGGTACGTCCCAAAATCTTTGAGACATCATCATCATCGTCTTCATCTCTTGTGCGTAAGCTTTGGGGCTTCTGTTGGTGTTCTAAATTCAGTAAATACTGCTTTTTACCTTTATTCATGATACAATTAGTAGAAATTAGGAAGAAGAAATGGTCGTTGGCAGGGCATGTAATGCGAAGGCAAAATAACCGTTGGTCATTAAGGGTAACAGAGTGGATCCCTAGAGAAGGCAAGCGTAGCAGGGTGCGGCAGAAAGTTAGATGGGCTGAGGAGATTAAACAGTTTCCAGGGATAAACTGGCCGCAGTTAGAACAGGGGTGGGGTATTTGGAGAATAATGGGAGAGGCATTTTCCCTGCATGGGAGTAGACAGGCTCCTGGTGGTGGTGATGATGATGATATGATGATGGTACAGTATACAGTATAGGTACTATTGCAGTATATGCCAGCTGGCGAGGTACTTCATCAGCTGGCGAAGCCCGGACCCCATTTTACACACTCGGAAGCAGTGTCCAATTACTGTTTTTATGACCACCGAGGCCTGACGCCATTGGTGCCTAGTGCGAGCGGCGTATGCATGCTCTATAGAAAATAGTGTGCGTAATCCAGCTTTGTTCTACGTAATGTTCCCCGTGCATTTGAGACGTAACTTTTGTTTTCGTTGAATAAAGTTCCTCCAGGTTTACAGTATAATTGGCGGGATAGTTCATAGTTTGCACACTTGAATTTTTTTATCGTAGTAGTTGTGTACGGCAAATTTAAAGGCCTTTAGTAGTTGCTTGTAGTAGTTGCTTGTGCGCTCATGCCACTCTGAGTTCAGCATTCAGGTAAATTTGGGATAAATGGGTGCCTGCTACAACGTATGAATCCTGCAGAGAGTCTAAGAACAAATTACCTACATAAATATTAACGTGTATGCCGTTGGTGTTTCGGGGCAATCATATCTAATCTACTTTTTGTCGCTCTATGTATTGATTGCGCGTGTCGTCTAAAGCAGCCGGAACGCCCCGCGATAGGGCTAAAAAGGTGTACGAAGCCTTCTCATTTCTTCGAAAAGGTGAAAACAAAACTTTCCCAAGATTCCAGCAAACTTTCTCGGGTGAATTCCTTCTCATTACATGACACGGCGTGCTACTGCGCAGGAAGCAAAATAAAGTTTAACCTATGGAAGCAGCATATTCTCGATGGCACAAGGCACTTACTGCCGTCAAAACATGGAGTGCCTCGCTAATGGCAATGCAGTGCAGGAGGTCTTTGCAGTTGGCTAACGGAAGCAGTTTAAAGTAAAGTTATTTGGGACGCTCACTCATTGTAGTGACGGGCGAGCTGTGTGGCTCTACGAATTCCCTAGAACTACTGGCGTAATCGGGCCTCCTGCTGCGACATGATGGTTGTTATCAAGCCTAGACGAAAGCCCATCATTGCATAATATTTTTGTTAAGCGCCCATCAGATAGACGCGCCAAAAATATACCTCCTTCTTCGGCTTCATGCGTTTATCAAATTGAGTTGATGTGCTTGTTAAGTAGCAACGTCTGTGTGTTGAAATTAGGTGGAACTTTAAAGGTGCAGAGGCGGTCAAAATATTCTCTTCCTCTATAATGCAAATCGGATCTCAGCCGAGGTGAAGCTGTAGCGGCGTGTTGTTACTAAGCCACCAAACCAGACGAAGCAGACTCAGAGATTTTGTAGTTTTACAGGTTTTCTTTTTCTATTTCCAAAAGGCCCTATTGAAGCCGTATTAACTACGGCGTTATTATGGCACAAATATAAGGAAGCGATTATGAATAAAATTAAAGAGATTTTGTTCGGATGTTTAAAAACATGAAGGACTCTTGATGACGGTTAATTTTATTGGAGAACCTGCCGCGGTGGGTCAGTGGCTAAGGCGTTGCGCTGCTGAGCACGACATCGCGGGTTCTATTCCCGGAAGACCAAGCATAGTGCGCGCACTACCAACAGCAGTACGCATCGCTACTTCTTTGTTTACGTGTGCTTTCGTAAAATCCACTGTTTGTCGAACCATTCTTACTGATTAAAAATATTGTGTCCTAAATATAAGCACGAACAGCTTGTTGGACAACCTTACAAGTTCCGCCTAATTTGCGCTTGCTTTTTTCGGCATCCACCAATCGAAATGCTGGGTGGTATGACATCACAGGTTCGGTTGCGGGAAATGAGCTAGTGCTGTCGCACGGCTACTGCTTTTTTTCTAATTATACAGAATATTTGAGCGAAGTTTACGTGAAAAGGGGTTCCAGCAAAATTCTAACGAGGCAATCTTTTGAATGAACCACACTTGACCCTTCATCACCCCTTTAAATGAATGCCTTTGCCTATGTGGCATGGTGGAAAAACCTTTCGAAAATACGGTTTTTTAAACTTACTGTCGCACCAGCGTCCCACCGTGCTGAGCGGGAATGTTTTATAACGACATTTAGGAGACGTGTGGGCTGTTAATCAATAATTGCCTGCGAAGGGAGCACAACAGAAATGACGGTGCTGTAGGCGGTGAATTCACCGGTGAACTAAGAGTTGCGGCGCCGCTCAAGTGGTAGAGGCTAGCACAGCGCTCTGTCTCCGACGCTGATGTAAATTGCGTGATGTCGGGAAGGGCCCCCAGGCCTTCACTTTTTGTGCGAACGCTGGCTTCTACGCTGCTCCATGTACGCCGTACCACAGTCCTTCAATGCTTTTTTAATGCATTCACGGACTTTGGCCCTACAGTAACCCGTCCGCGGCAGATGTACATAGGGCTAGAAGAATGCCTTGCTTCAAGGCTGAAATATGTTTTAAAAGCCAAGCGTTCTTTTTTTCAGGAGAAGGAAAGTTTTTTTTTCAATAATAAAAACTACCATATCTGATACTTTTACCTGAAGTTTTAAACTATTTCCCAGTAGCCATACAAACGTGGAATAAATTGCTTAGTGAAGTTGTTGAAGCGCGTTCTGTCGATATGTTTCTTGCTAGTCGGATTATTTTATAACACTGATTATCAATGAAAATTTGTTAAGCTGTGAAATACAAATGTACATCACCATTACTAGTCCTTCTATGCTAAACACCTTTGTAGAGATGTGGTCAAGTGTTGGTATTTTTTGCACTGTACCACTCATGTATGAGCCTTTGAATAGGTGTAAAGACAAAAAAGAAGTTAAAAAAAAACGAAACTCCCTATCCCACTGTATTTGGAGGGCAATCGCAAGCTTACTCCGCAAACCTCCTGAACTGCGCATGTGCATTTACTCCGTAGCACTATACCTCTACCACCCAATGAAGCTTTTGTGTCTACGCCAGCAGAAAATGCCAGGCTAATGAAAGAAATTAGTTGCAACGCCAGGAATCCAACCTCCACCATAAAGAGGGACGGAGTGACAGCCCGTTGTCTCACCTACTAAGCTACGCCCACAACACGAGTCGGGGAGATATACGGTGTATTAAACTACCACAGCGGCGTGTTTACTACGTGCGCTCATTCAAAACCCCCGTATGAAGCGCCGACTTCATAATGTATGATAACGGCGTTCCCATGTTTTGGATTAGTGGCGAACAGAACGCTGTATGAGAATGCGAAAGAGAGAGAGAGTGCGCTCTTTGGCGGCGACGCATAAACCAAGCCTCAGAGGAGGCAGTCAGAGAGATGACACCATAGCCGCGCGTGCGACCCCCCTCCTTCGCCTTCGCGAGATGCTCCTATCCGTTTTCTTTCAGCCGTCGCTGTTGCGTTCGGTGACTCGGTTACGCGGACGCCGCTCCCGCGAAATCCAGGTAACTGCTGCCAGAGCATCAGGTTTCACCCTTCGCAGAGCCACGTGCGGGAATTCCAATTACGCCGCGTGAGTTTCCTCGTGGGCACTTCTTCCAGCTTCACTCGCCGCGGTGGCTCAGTGGCTAAGGTGTTGCGGTGCTGAGCACGAGATCGCGGGCTCGATTCCCCGCTGTGGCGGCCACTTTTCTGATTGAGGCGAAAGGCAAAAACGCCCATGTGTACGAGATTTTGGCGCACGCTAAAGATCTTCCGGAGGTCAAAATTAACCCGGAGCCCTCCACTACGGCGCGCCTCATCGCCTGCGTGGCGTCGGCGTGTTAAACCCTGCAATAAATCAATCAATTTTGCCGCTTCGCGGTACAACCACCTTCACATCGTGAACTGAAGCCTAATTTTGAAAAGTCTAAAGTTTTAGCTTTTTTTCGTGCAGCAACTGCTCTTAGGTACTACCCTTGCTGTGCAGAGTGCAACTTATGTAGCAGCATTGACGCAGGCAAAGACGACGAAGCACCGCTCTGAGGCTTACTGCACCAGCCTCGTGGCGTGAACGGTGAGTGTTCTTTAGAACACCGAGAGCTCGCCAGTAGTAGCTGCCGCTGGCCCGCCAGCTGCTGACGTGTTATAAATACATGTGTTGTTTTGGGCTCGGCATTTTTATTGCATCGTTTCGCCACACAATTTGTGACCACGTTCATCGGACATAGGAGACGACAATCACACAGCTTTTGATGCCCAGCTCGGTACTACCACTGCAGACGACAGCCATCGAACTTCCTCCACCGCACAGGGTACGTGGCTACATTTTTGCTGGAGCTTCCCCAGTACTGGCTTGAGGACCCACAGCTCTAGCTCGCCCATGTAAACAGCCGGTTCGACATACCTCGCGTCACGTTGCAAAGCCAAAAATTTATTCACCTCGTGTCTGCGCTGCCTGCCGAAATAGCAACCGAGCTACGCGACCTGGTTCCTTCGCCGTCGGCGAACACCCCGTTGGACACCCTGACGAGTGAACTCACCACGCGAACGACAATGTCGGAACAGCGAGGGTTGCAGCTTTTACAATCTGAAGAACTCGGTGATAGCAAACCCTCACAGCTACTGCGTCACCATCAACAGCTCCTTGGAGAAAAAGAAGCCACGTGCGATCAAGCTTTCGTTCGACACTTTTTCTTCAATTCCTGCCCACCTCCGTCCGCAAGGTTCTGGCGACCGCGAGCAGTTTTTTTCATTTTCCACCTGGCCAAACTTGCCGACTCCGTCATGGAAGTATCAACTTCTGTCGAACGTTCCGTGTTCAACTTATCACTCCCGGAATGTCCCGAGCCCACTAAATCAACACCCGCAACGCAGTCTTCACCTTCGCTGCAGAGCCTGCGCCAGGAATTTCATAGTGAGATCCCCAAGCTATCAGACCAAATCACCACTCTCTCAGCGCCACACCAGCGCTCTCCCTCGTGCGGCCGCTCCCTCTCGCGCCGCGGTTCGCCGTCGCCTTCAAGGAAGGCGTATGCTGGTATCACCACAACTTTTGAAAAGCAGCGTGGAAGTGTGCGGACCCCTGCAGTTTTCACAGAAATTCCCCGGCACACCACTATAGGCGGTCAGTGGTGTCAGTTGCAAAGTAACCCTCTTGTTTTTTGTCACGGACAAAACCACTGGACTGCGTTTTCTCGTTGACAGCAGCGCGGAGGTCAGCGTCATACCATCTTCAACCGTGTTCCGCAAGAGCAGGCGCCAGAGAAATCGCTGTCCCTCAACAGTTGGCTTCGAAGAAAACTTTGGTAGATTTTGGTATCGCTGATGTGGCCTACCCCATTCTGGGCGTAGACATTTTGCGTCACTACAACTTGTTAATTGACGTGCACCTCAAGCGCCTCATTGATGCTACAATGCACCTATCTGTGCATGGTATAACATCGAAGGAACCGCTCTTGGCTGTGGCAGGCACCTTGTTGAAGTCGGTCTAAGACAGGCTTCTTGAGGAATTCCCATCCCTTCTGCGACCTGCCAACTTTCTACACCCGCTTCCGACATGACGTCACTCACGTCACTGGCCCACCCATTCTCGCTCTAGCTCGTCGCTTACCACCAATCGCTAAAAGGTCGCACGTGGCAAGTTCGAACATATGCTTGAGCTCAGAATCGTTCGACTGCTGTCAAGCCCTTATGCATAACGGGTGCACATGGTGCCAAAGCCAGCTGGAGACTGGCGTCCTTGGGGAGACTACCGGTTGCTAAACAGCGCCACTGCTCCCGATGGTTACCCACTTCCGCACATCACAGACTTCTCAGAACCACTTTATGGGGCGACGGTTTTTTCTAAAATCGTCCTTGTTAAGGCCTACCATCAGATTCCTGTGGAGCCGGCGAATATTCTGAATACAGCAATCATTACGGCATTAAGCCTTTTTAAGTACGTGCGGTTGCCCTTCGAACGTTGCACAAACTTTTAATGGTTTAATGACATCATGACGTGCTTGTGTTCAGTAGCGATGGAGAACAATACATCCACTGCCTTTGCCAACTGTTCAGCCGCCCTGTCTAATACGGCCTTATGGTCAATAAAGCCAAGGGCGAGTTTGGTGCTCACGAGATACACATCATCGGCCACCGTGTAGACAAGAATGGCATTCGCCCGTTGCCTTCAAAAGTACAGGCGATACAAGACTTTCCGCAGCCATCTTCCATACGCACGCTCTGCAAGTTTTTTAGGCTCCTAAATTTTTACCGCCGTTAAGACCCTAACTGCGCCACCTTCCTCCGGCCGCTGACAGACATACTCAAGGAAAACAAACCAAAAGCATCTTCACTGACTTGGTCTCCAGAAGCACTAACCGCTTTCGACAAGGTCAAGGCGAAGCTTTCCAGGCAAATCTTCTCGTCCATCCGAGGCCGGGAGTTTCGCTTTGCCTGATGACTGATGCAACTGATGCTGCAGTCGGAGCTGTCCTGCAACAGTTTGTGGGTAATGCCTGGCAACCCGTCGCTTTCGTTTTCCGCAAGTTGTCACCAGCGGAGTCACGCTACAGCACTCTCCGATGAACTCCTTGCATTGTACATGGGTGTACCTCCCGTCCGCCACTTCTTGGAGGGGCGAGAGTTCCATGTCCAGACAGACCATAAACTTCTTACCGTCACCCGGTCGAACTACACCAAATTTTCACCCCCTGAAACCTGGAATTTGTCTTTGATCGCGCTAATTCACAACGAACATAAAGTACCTGCAAGAGAAGGACAACGTGGCCGCTGATGCGCTCTCTCGCGTCACCTAGCCTCACTAAAGTGACACTAGCGTCACCGCTTCAATCTCCAGCTCCCACAACACGACCGACATCGACTTCGCCCCACTCCCATCAGTGCAGCAAGATGATGCCGACACAAAAGCGCTCGCGAAAATGCCAGCGCGCTGCACCTTCTCTTGCACATTCATCCTATGCTGTCCCGGTGCTTTGCGATGTTTCAACGCCCAGGCCGCGTTCACTCGTCCCGGGGAATACGAGCTCTCAACACCTGCTGATGTGGAGTTTTGTTTGGCCGGGCATCAACAAGGACTTACGTGAGTGGATGTGCTGCCGTCTCACATTGCAGCAGTCAAAGTTTAACCGGCACACCGAGGCTCCTTTCGGCTCGCTTACTGCACCAACTGAGCCTTTCGACAGGGTGAACGTAGACAATTTGGGCCCTGGCCTCCTTCAAAAGCGAACATATACCTACGAACTTGCGCAGATCGGTTCACGTGTTAGACCGAGGCGTTTCCTTTTCTCGACATCCGTAGTGTAACCATCGCAACGGAGTCATTGGGGCTGGTTTTCCAGCTATGGTCTCCCATCAACTATCACCCCCAATCGAGGTCGCCAGTTTGAGTCGGCACTCTTCAAAAGCCTGCTGACCCTTCTTGGCACTTCCCACATCCACACCACACCGTACCACCACATTGCCAACGGGCTCGTTGAGCGTTTTCACCGCTCCCTCAAAACCGCACTCAGGGCATAGCCGTTGGTCCCATTGGTTGGTCCCAGGGCATAGCCGTCGGTCCCAGGTAGACACATTGGTTCACCTGGCTTCCGTTGGATTTGCTGAGCCTTCGGGCTACTTTGAAGCAGGATCTGCACAGCACGCCCGTATAGATGGACTATGGTGCGCCGCTACGATTTACTGGAGCGTTTTTCACTTATACCAAATCATCACCGTACCGTGATTCCACGGGCTGCGTGACCAAATACGAGGTTCGTTTTGCTCGCTTCGTGCGCCTGCACCACGCTGCCAGCACCGTGCAGATGCCCATGTGGCAGTGTTGTACGGAACGGCATTCTAAGTAAGGGCGTTCCTGGAACTAGTTCCTTTTTGGAGGAACGGAGGAACGCCCCCGTTTCATTAAGGGTTGGTGGCACTGTTAGGCTTTTAAAGGAACGGCAGGAACGGCGCTCCTTCTGTAAGCGTTACATTCCTAGGAGCTCGCTGTTTTTGATTTCAAGGCTCGAGTACAAAAAAATTCCCCGCATTTCCCCGAGGGGAAGAATGTGAAAGCGCGAATGCACGAGTTCAATTTGCGCGGTTCGGTAATGTTCGCGAAAGACAGATCACACACACACACACAACTACAAAGAAAGAAAGATGCATTCGTTCACACACACCTATTTGTGTTGTCGTTGTACTTGATTGCTAGAGCGGATCTCAGCTTTGAAATTTCGTGTCAGTACTCCTTTAAGCAGGTGCATTAGCCCTTCTCACGCCCGATTCTTGGCCAATCTCCCACGTGGGTATGTGCCATGTCAGCGGCCAGGCAGCGCGCGCCCATCTCCCACCGTTGCCAAGGAAGACGAGGAGATTCCTGGCCAATCCCCCACGTGGGTATGTGCTATGTCAGCGGCCAGGCTGCGCGCGCCCATCTCCACGTGCGCGGACATCGCCGGTGGACGCAGGTTCAGGGTCGCTTAAGAAGTGCATTGCACTTAAAATCCACATGCCGCTACTCTGTTTTTTGTGCTGTAAACTGGCCAATTTGCCCACCCTTCAGCGGAATGCGCTACCTCTAACGTCGAGTAACCACACAGCGGGCCGTGTCTTGTGCTTGCTTTCATGCCGCTTGAGCTTACGCGGAGTTTGAAAGGGTGAAAGCGCCACAGCGAGGATGCTTTTGACCTTTTATCATTGGTCTCGGGAGGCCTGGATGCGCGTCTGGCCGATCTGAGGGGTGCGTAGGGTGAAGTGACTAAAGGTGCCAATTTAGGGGGTACACATCCAGGTTTTGCGGCTGTGGTCCCGCTGTCTCGCAGCCTACTTGTGGGATCGTGTTTTGTCCCGCCCTCAGCCGGAAATGTGGAAACGGGTATCATGCCCTGTGTCATAATGAAAAGTTGGAGGAACAAAAGAGCCAAAAGAAACTGTTTGAGGAAATTGACGAAAAGGGCGCACCCGACAGGACTATAAGCAAGAAACATGTGTGTTTCTTGCCGAGTCTCAATGTCGTAGCTGTTTTTTTGAAGTAACAGTGTACCTGTTAACAAACCGTTCAGTAAACCCTTCTGTGTTTGACGAACGGCGTGTGGACGTGCTTCAGTACTTCTTACTTATTCAGCAAATAACACATCGTTGCTCGCCGAACAAAGGCCAAGAGAACTACAAAACGAATGATCTTTCAGTTAAAACAAAATTGCATTGAGTTCTTTAGGTTTTGTGCCGCGTTTTTACCCCTCCGTCCCGCTTTGGGGTACCAAGAATATCGTCACGTTAAACTAGGAGGCTGTGCAGTGTGGCGATGAACTTCGTATATATACCTATATATATATATATATATATATATATATTATATATATATATATATATATATATATATATATATATATAAACTAGTCACCACGGAAAACATAACAATATTTCATACGACGTTTCGGCTGGAAACCAGCCTTTTTCAAGTGAAGTACATAAGACGAATACAGGGTATATGTAGGCTCGCAGGGAGCGCTGTGAGCACGTGGACACATTTCAAAAGTGTACAAGAAGGAGGTACAGCAAGAAACAAGTGGAAAGAAACGTACTGCACGACTGGGCGCTCAGGTAATCCATCTCAATAAACAACGCGGCTAAAAGCAAAAGCGAGGCACTCAGGAAGCGTGTTTCCTTCAGCCACCGCCCACCCACGCAGAGCAATATTAAGAAAAGTAAGCAAATAAGGCAGGGGTACTGGGCATCTCACTCCAAAGGAGCGGAAACAACCTGCCGCATAAGGGGAAGCATAGAATCGACAATTAGTCATCCAGACACTGGGGAACGCCAAATGGCAGAAGGCGACGTTGAAGTTCAAGAATGCAGGCGGGAGGATTAGCGAGGGGGCCGCGTCCTCAAAGGAAAATGCCGCCGCTTCCAGAGGAGACCAGATAATAGCCACAATTGGCTGATCCGCGGTGCGTGTCCCAGGCACAAGGCGGACAATGACGACCCCTCGAAGGGCGCCGACGTCGACAGAGCTGTGCGTGAGGCACCAAGAAGAGCGCAGGTTGTGCGAGGATTTTGAGAAATGGCACACAAGGCAGGAAATAAACAAAGAAACAGCACACAGAAAAAGCAGTTGAATGAGCCCCCGGCTCATGACATGAAATGGATAGATACAACAAATTGTTCGCTTACATTTGATATTTTTGCAAGTAACAAGTGTTTGCACATTTATGAAAAAAGTAAAATAAAGATGTGACGCACGTACGAGAACAAATCTCCAGTGATCTAGGGAAAACAGGACACTTCGTAGCTAGTCATCAATGACAGTATACATTCGCGCAGAGCATTCTTTAAACAAACTGACAAACGAAAGAATACAAAGAATACTCGTGTACAAATCGTAGAACATGGGAAACCATAGCAGTGAACAAAGATAGCTTACAAAGTGACATTTCGGGCAAAAGAGCAATGAAGCATACGGAGAAAATAAGTTATTCACAACACTATACCGAATAGTGCTTCGAAAGTGTAGTGATAGGATACAGCAAAAATAGCTTACAAAGTGACATTTCGGCCAAAACAGCAATGAAGCATACGGAGAAAATAAGTTATTCACAACACTAGACCGAATAGTGCTTCGAAAGTGTAATGATGGGATACAGCAAGATTTCGTGCAGGAGAAGCATTAAAGCATACGGAAAAGTAACCTGCTGACAACGATGAACCATCCAACGGTTGAGAAGTGGTAACGTGCGATACGTGCCGCTACAAGGTCTAGGTTTGAAGGCACGACAGCATTCCCTGAGACTCATTGATACCTCTTGTGAGAGTGTTATATTTGTGGATCAGATAAGATTCGCAGGCTTCCCTGTCGAAATGGGTTTTAAATCCTGATTGGAGCACTGTGGCCTTAAATTGGTCGAACGGGTGTTTCAAAGAGTTGATATGTTTTGAAAGGGGGAGATAAGGTTTTGTTTTCGCATCGGATCGGTGATTATTGATGCGAGTTCTAAAAGAATTTTCAGTCTGTCCAATATATTGCGCACCACAATCACCACATTCTAGGAGGCCAACTATATTTGCAGTGTCACAATTAAAGTTGCCCCTGATCTGCATGGAAAAGTCAGATTCCCTGCTCTGAGTGCTTGTGGTTGGTCTCATCATTAAACGCAATTTTCACCAGGGTTTTCCACGTGGTGTGGAACCTGTGAAACTAGTTTCTCTTGATCGAGGTTATGTTACAATGTCTCTGATGTTTCTTGCCCGGCGATACACCACGCGTGGTGGGTCTGGAATTACGTGCTTCATTCTTTACTCTGGAGCAAGATGTTATATATATATATATATATATATATATATATATATATATATATATATATAATATATATATATTATAATATATATATATATATATAATATATATATATATATATATATATATAGCCATTTGAGCGTGTACTTTTTCTTTTGCAGTTATATGTCCCGTGGTTGTTATTAAACTGGTCCTTGTTTCCCTTATCCTGCGTTTTCTTTACTGCTCTTAATTGAGTGATAATGCCGATGCAATTGTTCCCTACCGAAGAAAGGTTGTCCAAGTCCTAGGCGCAACACGGTCCCCGGTGAAAGCACCGTATCTATCAATTAAAAGGGGTAATTACCGTATGGACAATACCAGCGCGAGGCCGCCATAAGGTCAGCCGCTGGCATTCAGAGTTTCAACCTTAAGTTGGTCGGTTTCAACCTTTGTTTTTTACTTTGATCAGTACCTGGGAGTTTGCGTGAGAGTGAGAAGGTGGAACTGAATGACCCCACCGCGTCATTCATCGTGCTCATAAGCATTTCACCGTGAAATTGAATTGCAGGCAAGACACTATTTCTCTTGATCGCCTCAAACCCGAATTATTAAGGAGCCGCTCTCGGCGCAACCAGACGAATCCGCAGATCTAATTGCGGATCCTCCTTCTGAGCCGCCCCAGTCGCAATAGGCAAAAAACCGAAAAGACTGCCTCTAAAAGTATCTTTCCAGCTTACTCCACGGCTCTCCCACGAGAGGGGGGCCTGCTGTAGCCGCATTGACGAAGAAGAAGACGAAGACAACAAAGCAACACTCTGAGGCTAATATTTATCCAAGGATCCTGCTTTTTCTGTTATTTATACTGATGCATCTCAAAATGGCGACAAAGCTGCAATTGGTACTTTTTCACAATCTTTAGACTGGAGTTATTCGCTGCGAATCCCGGATTACACACCCATTTTTATAGCCGAATTTTTGGCAATAGCTCTCGCTCTATGCAAAGTACCGCAGCATGTATCAAAAATCATCATATTATCTGATTCGATGGCAGTTATATCGGCGTTAACTTCCTCTTCGGACTCTCCATTGTACCGCACACTATTGTTTTTTGTTCCCAGGCACGTGAAGGAGGTACGCTTGTCTTGGGTCTCTGGCCATACGGACATCAGGGGCAACGAGCAAGCGTGACATTTAGCTAATTTTGCCGTCACAGCTCCCATTAAATTCGGAATTCCTAATCTGGCTCCATTTGCATGTTCAAGATTAAGGCGATATTGGCATTTTGACGTTACTCGTTCAGACACTTTTTTATCATTTGAAGAGTGCCAACATTTAAAGTTCGGGTGGAATGTTCATTTTTGTGGCTCTCGGCAATGCGAGGTGACCTTCACCGAGCTGCGCTGCAGGGTTCCAAGGCTTAATTTCTAACTGTTCAGATCAGAACTTTCACCTACAGAACTATGTGTGCGGTGCCAGGTACCCGAAACAATCGAACATTTTTTTCTCGACTGTCGCCGTTTCTCAACGCTAGACAACCGTTTTTGAAGGAGCTGATTGAGCGGTTGGGGTTGACTCTATCGATAACACTTATATTATCTATTGCCACATCAAAGCTGGGGTTTGCAAGATGGAATATATATAATTGCATTCAAAATTTTCTTTCTGCCTTAGGTCGTTTGAATTGCTAAACGGTGCTGATTAATGGGTAATTCGGGTTTCATTCACAAGTTTCCTTTCACAGCCTCTTTACGGAAATAAGTATTTTGAAGTCCCCACGTATTTAACCGGTTTAGCCCTGGCCAATCCTCCCTTGCGGGTACGTGCCAAAATATTTGAGGACATCATCATCATCATCAACTGCGCAAGCCTCTGCGCATGAGCGGTCACTGCTCGTAAGAGGTGGTGCTGTTTTATAGGAAAGCAGGAACGAGAAAAGAACAAGGGATACTTTTGAACTCAGTCGGAAGTTCACCCTCATACAGCCCAGTTCAGGGAAAGGGAGGGGGTTTCAGTAGATAGGAAGAAAGAAAGAGGAAATAAGTAAGAGAGTAGGGTACAGTATCTGTCGTGTTTACCTCGTCGGAGGCTCGACGGCTATTGACGCTGCACCAGTCCTGTCACAACCAGGAAATTGAGGAGGTGCGGGAAGACCTACCGTCGTAGGCGTCCTATTCCGTGCGAATCAAGAAGTCTCCCAGCTTGTGGCTTTGTGCACCGAGTCGCTGCAGTGCGGCCCGGAGTGGCTCCCTCGCGGGGTCGTGCTGGCGGCAAAAGCACAGTAAGGGCTCGAGCGTCTCCGGCTCTGGGCAGTCGCCGCAGGTGGGGGACGCCCGGCGGCCCTGGTGGTGCAGGCGGGCTCGCACGTTGTAGCAATTAAGCCGCAAGCGAAGCAGGAGCGACGGTGCGTCTCTGCTGATGTGTCCGGGCAGGAGCCGTGGGGCCTCACCACTGACCACTCCAGCGCCTGGATGCAGGGCCTCCACCCCTCGGGCCGGGATAGTCCTTGCATTGTCAAATGACACCACATCCGGAGAGGCCAGTACCCCTGCCTGGCGAGCAGACCCTTGGCCAGGGCGTCTGCAACCTCGTTGCCCATGATGCCCACGTGCAATGGTAGCCAGTGAAGTGGTAGTGGACAATCCTGGGCCTCCACTGCATGAAAGCGTGGCCACCAGCAACCGCTCTACGTAGCCGCTGGAGCTGGCTGGCGGGTCGGCAGCTCTTAGACGGAGGAGGGCATACCGGGAGTCAGTGAGGATGACAGCCCCCGGGACCAATGTCCCCTGGTCTAGAAGAAAATCCGCGGCCAAGTGGAGTCAAGCCAGTTCTGTATAGGTGGATGAGGCCGGGAAGGGGAGGGTGCACACCTGACTGGTGTCAAGTTCCAGGGCTGTACAGGCAGCTCCGGCTCTGCCCTTCGACTATTGCACGGAACAATCCGTGTACACCTGCAGAGGTCCGGCAGCGTCGTGCGGTCGCAGGGCCGGCACCTCTTGGCAGATTGCCAGGGGGAAGTGGACCTCTTGCTACGGAGCCCCGGCAATGTGGTGCCGATGCATAGAGCCTGCTCTGTGCCTGGTGGTGGTGGCTCCAGGCGGAGCCGATTCGGCAGGGCCATATAACTCTCGTTGGTACTGAGCAGCATGCCCGTGCGCCCATGCGAGGGTTGGGTCGGCTGCGGTAGCGCTGGAGGAGTGCCGCGTCAGCCGATGTGCCCTGCAGGCCGTATATCTGGTGGAGCCCCACCTGCAGGGCCCACATCTGCATAAGCCTGCCTCCGTGTACGTCACCACCACCGGGAATGTGCGCGGAAGGCCCAGGTGAAGGCGGATAGCCAGCGCTGATCCACCTCCATCTTTTCCCACCAGTGCGGCTTGAGTTGCACCAGAGGCAGAGCATAGAGGACTGAACGACGCAATCACGCGGAACACCCGCAGGGCCACAGTGTGTGTGCAGCCCCGACTACGCGCGAACCAACTCCGCATGCCCTGGTGCACCCGCGTTGTGCGTTGCGGTTCCGCCTTCACCGAGGTAGCCAGAAACACGAGCAGTCGACCAGGAGCCCGCGATACTTGGCCCTCTTGCACCACGAAAGGGACTGGCCGTTCAAGGTGAACGGCGGCGTCGCCTTGCGGGCCCTTCAGCCCCCTCGCGTGGAAGACCAAGGCCCGCGTTTTAAACTCGAACAGCTGCAGACCACTGCTTCTCAGGAAGGCGTTGACTGCCCTCAGCCCCCCCTGGAGGCATGCCTTCACCTTGGAGAGTAGTCTCATTGGTCTGCGTTTCCAGATGGCGATATAGTCAATAAACACTGCCATTCCCACTGCAAACGCAAGCTAAGCCGGGATGCAGTCCGGGAGTGGAACCAGGGCGAGGTTGAAGAGGAATGCGCTGAGCACACTCCCCTGTGGAACCCCAGACTGACGTCTCGTGGGCGCGCTGGTTGCTCGGCCAACCATGACTCGAAGGGTCCCGTTTGTCAGGAACGCCCTCACGCAACTCTGGAAGTGCCCCACAACGCTCGTGCTGTCGTGGGAGTTCAGCATGGCCGTCTGGGGGACGGAGCCGAAGGCCGACCTCATTTTCTGTCCAGCAGGAGCAAGAAGGCCACCTCCCTGTCATGGTGGGCCTGCTCCAGCATAGACACCACACCCTGCAGGGGGTCCGCCGTGCAGTGGTGGCACCTGAAGCCGCTGGAAGACGCCCCGACGATCAGCAATCCGCTGGATGCTTGCCAGGACCGTGCTCCCCATCAGCTTCCCCGCTGTGGACAACGGGAAAACCAGCCGGTACGATGCAGGCTTGGTGGGCGGCTTACCGTCCTCAAGCATGGACCTTACAAGTGCTGCCTATCAAAAAGGTGGAAGGCGTCCCTCCCTCCACACGCGGTTGACGAGCTGCACAAGCACCTCCAGCTAGGTGAGTCCAGGCTCCGGAGCATCTGATACATCACGCCGTCAATGCCAGGGGCGCCCCACCGCTTGGGGCACCGATCCAGGCCTGCTCGCAGCTCCCGGAGTGGGATGTTTGCACCGCAAATGGCCACCACTTGCGGGTCCTCAGGGGACGGCAGCAGCACGTGCAGCTGGGCGGCAGTGACAGGTGAAGCCAGGGTGAACTGTCGTCTAGCCGCTCTGCAAACGCCTTCTCGGTGATTCCTAAGGAAGTGGCGGAGGCCATCACAGTGTGGCGTTTGGTGACGGAAGGCTGGAACAATGCCCGGAACACTCTCCAGGCTTTATATGGATTGCTACGCGAGTTCATGGAGGTGCAGAGGGACTCCCAGTTCTACTTCCGCCGCTGCATGGCTCTCCTTCTGCACTCCGCATCCACCTTCCGGTACGCCGTCCAGTCTTCCTGACGCCTGCTCCGGGTGGCCCGCTGTCGTCTCATGTCGTGTCATACCGCTGCGGACTCCATGCAGGGTTATTATTAGGCGTGTTGAACAACAGCTGTCACGGTGGCCACTGGCATTGCAACATGTTCAATGAATCGTAACTGATCTTGCAGAGAACCCAAAGCAGAGAGAGTGGCCCCACGAAATCTTTTGGAACCTTGCTTATCCTGTTGCGCTTCTGCGCTGAGCGTATCGGTTGGTTTACGGGTAAACAATATAGAAAAACTACAAGCCGATGTCAGACGCTTACGCATCGCTCGACCCCCTTTAGGGAGGCAAAAAAATAGCTATGATTGTAAAGCTAGAGAACGCTAATACGGAATCCTCGGCCGAGCGCTTCTAAAAATCGACAAAGCAATGTGTACAATCGTGAAAATACAAAAACAATTGCGCCCATCTCCCGGCGAGGGGGACTCGAGTAAATGCGTCGCATTGGGGGTGGGTGTATTGCGTTAACGTTTAGTGTTTGGGGAGTTGGTGGTAGTGAATGCGTTGTATCAGCAGCTTCTCAACGTAGTTTGAATGAGTCAAGAATATAGGGCGCGTTCGTAGCCTCCCATTCTGTGTCGGCTTTGTGGCGCAGTGGGTAGAGCACCATGTACACTGCGTTCCGCCCGCAGGGTCGAGGGATCGAAACCAGGCGCCGGATAGTATTTTTTTTATATATAGTGTAGGGGGAGGGGTGCGGACAACAACGGTGCGGACTATGACGGACGTCAACGCGGGTGACATCGTGAGTTACTGAAATGCTCTGCATTTAAAAATCTATGGAATTAGACAACATTTTCAAACGCCAGCAAAGAACAGTAGGAAGGAGGGAAGAAAAGATAACACTCAATCAGGCATTGATTATGAGCCTGGTTTTTACGGTCTCCTATACCACAAACTTACTCCCACCAAAGAAAACCAAATAAATGCAACCATCAAGACACCGTATAAATCTGACCTTAACTTTCAAATTTTCACAATTTCAGAGGCATTCGTCTGGAATATTAGGCGTTCTGGGTAAACCGTCGAGTGATTATTAAAAAAAAAGACCCAAGGAAGTGCCTTTTATTTATAACGTCCCTTCGAAATTAAAAAGACCAGAAAGTATAACCAGACTTACAAGTGTTCCTGCAGTGCAGGCTTACTGGCCCATACACGCGCATCTTCGGGAAAAGAAACACAACCACTTGCCAGAAGAAGCACCGTACCAAATATATGCACTGCTAAGTTGGCGTTCTTTGCAATATTGCGCTCACACACGGAAAATTCCTCATTGGACACAACGGCCCGTGTGTAAATGACCGCCTGAAAGAGAACGATCGCTATTCAAAGAGCAGCACCGAGTCGCACCTTCCCCACCCCTGCCACAAATTTGGGTGCGTTTATGGGGTTAACGAAAAGATTATTCGTACAAAAACCGTTATGCTATGGCACGTGAATACCGCCAAGCATACAATATTCAAAATAACCACGCAGATTCGATCATATAGACTTCACAATCATTGTTTTCGACATAGTACCTGTAGCTTGGCAATGTGCGTTATAGGGAAAGCGGTGTATTTTGATCAGTAGTGACTACGTTTGGCGGGATATTCTATAATGCCGTATTATAGAAAATATATCGTTCCTAGAAAATATATTACCCAAGGCCTTTTTCTTGAAGTATAGGGTTGTAAGTAGCGACTGGGTCTAACTTCTTCGTATTTGTGGATTCTTTCTTGTGCTCCTTTTCTTTACCTTTAAACAAGGAAGTAGCACAACCGCTCACATTATTGAAATGTTGTTTAGAACCTTCCTTCTCATTGCTTTCCCGGTGTCAGGAACCGCTTTTCCATAACTAGGACAGAGTAGGCGATTCACAAAAAGGTGGGGCGCTGCTACAATGGCCCGCTAATTAAACAAAT
>CM023453.1:144646874-144868616 GCA_013339765.2 Haemaphysalis longicornis
CGTTCCTAGAAAATATATTACCCAAGGCCTTTTTCTTGAAGTATAGGGTTGTAAGTAGCGACTGGGTCTAACTTCTTCGTATTTGTGGATTCTTTCTTGTGCTCCTTTTCTTTACCTTTAAACAAGGAAGTAGCACAACCGCTCACATTATTGAAATGTTGTTTAGAACCTTCCTTCTCATTGCTTTCCCGGTGTCAGGAACCGCTTTTCCATAACTAGGACAGAGTAGGCGATTCACAAAAAGGTGGGGCGCTGCTACAATGGCCCGCTAATTAAACAAATTCGCTCGGCTACAACACCATCGAGGCTGCAATGAATGAACTTGGCTGCAACAACCGCCACAAAAACATCTTTAGAAAAACCTGAAATCAGCCCCAGCCCGACAGATTTCCAAAATATGAGCCGGAGCGCACCCCGAGCCAGACATAATTTATTAAAATAAGCCAAAGCCCGTCAGAATGTTTTAAATATTAGCCCGCGTCAGACCCACTTTCAAATGACTCAGAAAGCGCTTGGCTTCTTTAACTAAAAATTAAGCATAGAGTGATCATATATATTTTGAATTTCCTGAAAACCTGGACGAACAATTGTACAACATAATTATCCTAACTTCAGAACTATTTTCAAGAGCTCTCGGTGAAATGTGCACCTTCTTTGAGAAAGTCTTCAAGCTCAACGCACACCGATGATCTTTAAACAATGGTGAGAGAACTGGATATTCTCTTTACTAGGCCTCCGTTTGAAAGTTTCTCAAGGTGTAGAAAAGACGCAACTGTATGTTAGCTTGCCTTTGGACAAAGCTAAGCAAGTCACCAAGGACCAAGTCGTGTTTATTCTTTTTATATTTGAAAAGCAGAAAAAAATGTAAGCCTGTTGTACTCTATGGCCATAGTGCCCTCGTTTTGTGACCGGCTCGCTCCTACCATAAATATGATGCCCATACGTTTTTTTAAACACTCTTTAAGTGCAATACGTCTATTTGTTAGGTTTTGAACGCCACCACAATTAGTGCAATTTGGTTGTTTTTGTTTTCATTTACCCTAAAAGATGATTGAGCCAGCTTTTTGTACCAACAATTTAGAATTCGAGGCACACGACTGCGGGTTTAGGCACTACCCGAATATGTTTGTTCATAACTTCGCTGGCCCGGCCGCGTATTCCCAAACCATATCCGTAGGGCCCAGCCGACCACACCCCCTAAGCAGGGGCGCAGCCAAAGAGGTTAAAAAATTGCAATTTTTAACCTCCTTGGACGCAGCACCGTGACGTCTCTACCTATATGGCGCGACTACATGCGAGGTGGATTTTTTTTTTCCCCCTCCCCTCGTTTCGGCTGCTTTGCGGGCGGCCGATGGTTTCGCTGCGTGGGCAACTTGTGTGTACATTTATATTTTTATTCCTGCTATTTCTTGTTATACATTTGTATACTTTTTGCGTGTGTGGGCTTACAGTTGAGGCATGAGCTGTGACACAATGTTGCGAATGAAAAGGCCAGACATACAGAAATATATATATGTGGTAGCTAAAAATGCGTCGCAGGAAACAGACACAAACTGCTCATCTATACCCATCAGTGGTTCTCTAAAAGTGACAATTTTTTGCCGCTATTTGGACTCCGAGATCACCATCGCAAAATAGTGCGCCAAGGAGATAACTTTTTTACTCAGTTTTATCTCTGCTGCGACTACCGTGACTTCAAGCTCACGGGCAACTACTCATTAGTCCCAGCGAAAAGAATATACGTATCTGAGTGAGTGAACACTGCATTAAATGAGAGGCCATGGGGCCCTCGGGAGCAAGGATGAGGAGAAAGGAAGGTCGCAACTCGCACAATGAACACAGTTGCAGTCTTGGGTCCAGTCAGTGGCAGCAAAACGCACAGTTCACACTTAAATGTACAGTTCGCACTGTGGACAATGCGGTTCACACTGAAAACAGTGCACGCTGCAGACAGTTCACATTGTATACCGAACGGGGAAGTCGGCCAGGCTGCTACACCAATTTGTAGAGTCTGTTTTCAAGGGCGTACTCGGTAATTGCTTCTAGTGCGGTGGGATCGTCACGGATCCGACTAACATGTTCCTGTTCAGTCGCAGGGCGGGACCTAGAGTTAAAAGCTGGTGGCGATTACGGTCGAATAATGGACAGAGCCAAATTAAGTGGTAACGATTTGGTGTGCCTTCCCGATTACAGGGGGGGCATCAGCGCCATTCGGATTCTGCTGAAGCTGTATATTTATAAATAACGTATCTTAAGCAGCAAAATATCTGTGTGCATTGAAGCACAAATTGTTAAAAATAACTAATCGACATTGGCAACAGCGTGAGTGGTAGCACGCATGATTACTGATATCAAACTCGCCTGATGGCTTCAGTGAAGAGACTGTGGTCAATAGCCCTGTACAGAAGACATATATCAAACTCCTCGAGTACTTCAGTTGCTGTACAATCCAACTATTACTTAGCCTTGGTTGGTATATATTTTCGATATTGTTTCCCTAAATTATGACCAGCAGTGCAAATCATGCAGAATTCATGACCGAGGGTAAAACGTGTACGTTTGAGCTGGTGTCTTTCTTATCAATGTATCACCCTTGAAGAACGATTCACCCTTCCATTGCTGTTAACAAAATGTCAATGTTTTCCTTAGTGGCACTGTTCCTGATAAAGAATAATGCAATGAAGTTAATGTTAACAAAATTCAATGTAATTTTGCTTATGAAAGTGCCAAAATGTAGCAGCTCATGCAGCTGTAATATTTCGCAAGAGTAGGACAGTTTGTAAATGTAGTCATGGGTAATTGGCTGCCTTTCTGTAATTTTTACCTGCAGCACCGAATCGTGTTTTGAGGTGTGTATATAGTGAAAGAGCACCCAACTCAATTGTATACCCTTCTGTGTGCTGTAAAATGAGCTTTCAATGAGGGTGTTTGCTTTCCGGACCGTGTATAATTGCCACATGCGCGTGAAAGCGTCCATCCGCGCGCGCGCACTTCGAGCACCGAGTCGAGCGCTTATCTAGGAACACGATCGGAGGTCAGCGTCAACTTGCAGGTGCGCAAGAAGAGCGCGGAGAGATCAGGGGCTCAGGTACAAAAGGTTAGCTTCTACCACATGTGCGTCAGCTTCCCAGCGCCGCAGGCCACCCCGCCCACGGAGCGAAACCATCGGCCGCCTGCCAAGCAGTCGAAAGGAGTTGAGGGGGAAAAAAGAAAAAATCCACCTCGCATGAAGTCGCGCACATATAGGTAGAGACGTCACGGTGCTGCGTTCAAGGGGTTAAAAAATTGCAATTTTTTAACCTCTTTGGCTGCGCCCCTGCTAAAAGGGGTGTGGTCAGCCTGGGCCTCTACGGGATATGGTTGGGTACGCTGCCCGGCTCCTCGTCGACCTCTTCCTCTCCCTGTTAAACAGGCCGCCCCTCTGTTGTCAACCCTCCTGGGTTGATACGGCACTACGTTGCACATGGACGCAGCTTCCACGATGTTATTAGGTCATTGTAGCATATGTACTTCAAAATTCCTTGTTTGCGAGCAGTCTTCACAACCATGTAGGGCCCTGAAAAGGAGCCTTTGAACCCTGCAAGCCTTTCCGGACAAGGACATAATCCCCAACGTTAATATTCGGAACCTTGCCCGTGTGAAGACGGTCGCAATGCTTCTTCATTGCGTTCCCGTACCTTTCATTTTCTCACTCGGATCTTTCTTGATCACGGAGTACTATTGAATCGGTAATCCCCAGGAGGTGATCGGCATGCAGCCACTCAGATTTCCTATGATATGCAAAGTATGGACGGCATCCGAAAGCTTCTGTGTGCGAGTGTTGGGTGTGCAACAGCGGCTTCTAGAGCACATTTCCAGCCCCCTTTGAAATCTGGATAGAGGGAAATGAACTGCTTGATGTCACGTATAGCTCTTCTCAGCTAACCCGTTGGCGTCAGGGTGGTACGGCGCTGAGAAACACAGCTTCACATTGCGCTTGAGAGCCCAATTCTTCAACTGCTCGCTCCGAAAGGCTGGTCTGTTGTCGGCCACAATTCTTTTGGTGTCTTTAAACATATCCCGGTTCAAGAGAGAGATGGCGCTCCTTGCATCTTCTTTTCCGGCTTTACACGCGACCATTCGCGTGCGCTCATCAATTGCCAGTAGGAACGCTTGCGTGCTGCCTCTTCTCTCGCCTTTTTTCAGAGCTCCGCGAAATCAAGGTGGATCGTTGCGAATGGTTCTTTGGAATATTCGGCGATGATCGTTGCACTACCTCTGGGTTTGAACTTGGCCTTGCAGATTTGACACTGGTGACAGGTCCGTACGTATTCAGAGATGTCTTGCTTCATGGTGTTCCAATGAAATCTTTGCTTGATTTTCCAGTATGTGCGCCAAAATCCGTCATGTCCGCCAGAGTGAGGTGAATCATGGTAAAGAGCCAAGATTTTTGGTACACTAGTCTTCGGTACCTGTAAACGACCATCTTTCAGCGACATCGCCTCTGTGCCGTCCCATAAGAGCGCGCTCACGTGGTGATCATCACATGGGGCAGGTATGTGGAGTCGTGACATGGCATCGGCGTCCGGTAGCTTGTCACCTGGTCTGTGAGCAATGTCAAATGCAAACTGCTGCAGGTCACTCACCCACCTGGCCAGTCGCCCTTTTGGATGGGACAAACTCAGTATATACGTCAAGGCTTGATTGTCTGTGAATAATCTGAAGCGTCGGCCCTCCAAGTACGTTCGGAAGTAACGTAGCGCCATCCCTACCACCAGGGCCTCTTTTTTGGTCGTAGAATATTTAATCTCTGCCTTGGTAAATGTTTAAGAATAATAACCAATGGCCCTGAGCTGTCTTTTCGGTGACTCCTTGTCATCTCTTTGGTACAAAATCGCCCCGGCTCCGTAATGCGATGCATCTGTGGTAAGTTCAAACGGTTTCGTGAAATCTGGGAGCGTCAACACTGGGTCCGACGATATTATCTTTGTAAGCTTCTGATATGCGCTGTCGCATTCCTTAGTCCATTCAAAGGGAACATCTTTCTGCGTCAATGCTGTGAGGCATTTCGACTTAGTGGCGTAATCCTTGATGAATGCCCTGAAGTGGCCGGCGAGTCCCAGGAAGACGCGTAGAGAATGCACGTCATGGGGCTTGCATAGCTGTAAAATTCGCTTGACGGATTCCTCTTTCGTGCTTTTCTTCTTGCCATCAAAAACTCTTCCCAGAAAGACAACAAATTTTTGAAAAACTCACTCTTCTTGAAATTAATGTTCAGTTTAGCTTTACTAAGGGCGTCTAGCACCTGTGAGAGATGTGATATGTGCTCATCTCTGCTCCTAGAATAGATTATTATGTCGTCGACGTACACTCCACAAAATTGTGCAGTGAACTCTTGTAGGATGGTGTCCATCGTTTTCTGGAACCATGCTCCAGAATTCTTCCATCCGAAGCGGAGTCTGTTGTACTCATATGTACCAAAAGCAGTCAGGAATGCAGTAAAGTGCTTGTATTTCTCCTGAAGTGGTACTTGCAATACCCTTTGCACAGATCGACTCGAGAGAACCAAGAGCAACCGCCGGTTTTATTGATGATGTCGTCTATTCTTGGCATTGGGTATGGGAACAGGTCAGTCTGGCGATTCACAAGCCTGTAGTCTGTGCAGAGCCTATATGTACCATCGTTCTTGAGAACCATTGTGATACGTGACGCAAGTGTTGATACGGAAGGTCGGATGATACGATACTCCAGCAGACTTTGCAGTTCAGTTTTTAGCCACATCTTTTTTTCGTAGGACATGCCATATGGTTTTTTTCGTACAGCAGTAACATCGCGCAGTTGAAACGGCACTTCCATGACTGCTGCGGCTGGCGGATAAGTGCCTACACACAAAAGTTCGGGATATTGGAAACAGACGTTCTCCCTATTCGTTACCAGCCTGATGGACGGCTTTGTCTGCGCGCATATCGTCTCAGTGGGATGGTCAACGAGCACCTCATCCTTCCAAGAAAGGTTGAGCCTCAATCTCTTCATGTCAGGACAAGCTAGGATGAAATTAAACCGCGTCGTCTATTAGTAATGCTTCTACGAGCACTTTACTTCCCTGGTACTCGACTTCGACGCGCGTCCATTTATCAAGCACCCCAGCAGTCCCATCGTAGCCATGTACCTGGACAACCCCGCCAGGATATATGCCATCTGGCGGGGCTCGTCCTGTACTCATGACGCTTACATGACTCCACTAAAACGTTTTCGAGTCGCCCGCTGACATACATAGGTGCATACAGCAAACTGAAATCAGATTTAATTAAGTACACAGTCTCGCTTGGGGTCTTTGGGTGGGACCGATCACCCTCTTTTATTCGTTTTTTGGCTGATGAGCACCACTAGGCGTGCCGACCGATAGTATGGCATTCCGAGCTACGTCGTACTGTCGGGTCTGGCCTATTGGTGGCAGAATGTCGACGCAGACGTCCCTCAGCGCACGGAGGAGTCCTTCCGCTGTAGTAGGAGCCCTTGGAAGAACCTGGCGTTGAACGGCTTTCGTCATACCATGGATGATGAGTGGTACAATGGACGACTCGGGGAGATTAGGATCGGCAAGCTGCAGGAGTCTTCGCTTCTCGTAGAAGTAATCCACCAGCGTCCCCTCCTTCTGTTTGAAGAAAATGGCCTGATCCCAACGCTCAACGGGGTTCAAGTCGAATGCGTGGTTGAAGCTGGCTCGCCAGTCGGCCAGGGCTTGTCAGCGTTCCCTGCCATCCGCAATTCATACCACTTCTTCGCGTTCCCCGAAAGGTATACTCGTAGGTTATTTATCCGATCAGAGTCTGTTATCCAGTGATTGTTGGAGCACGCGTATTCGTAGAACTGAATCCATGCCGCTGGACTTGAGGTGGTACCATCAAAACAATCAGGCTTAACTTCCTGTCTGTACCGGGACGGATCACGACTCAATTCCATGAAAGAATAAATTGCTGTTTCTGCTGAAGTTGTTGTTTTTGCAAACGCAAAGTGTGTTCCATAATACGCGTGAGTTCCTCTGGATGGTCTGACCTTGCGTTCACTGATTCACTTGGCTTAATCACCCAAGCTTGAAAATCAGCGGCGCGCATGTTCACCTTGATGTTACTCTTCAACGCTAACTCGTCTAGCGTCAGTTTAGCTTTCGTGGCAAGGAAAGATATGAAGTCAGGTGTGCTGACCTTTTCTGAGAGGATCACGGTCGCATCATCCCCGTCCTTTTGGTAACCGTTGACCACCAGACGACCATCTTCACGCTGGGTCAGAGATAACAACACCCACATTGTCCGGAATAGTCGGCTGCGCCAAATGTAACGTTCCCTTTATTGGGTCGAGTTCACTAAGTAGACAAACAACAGTCGGGTTCTCGTCCTTTCACCTCTTCTTCTCCTCCTCTAGCTGTTGCCCAGCTCCTCGTCGATTCCTTCCTCATCCTGTTACACTTATTGCATCCATCATTATAGTTGCGACTGGACACAGTTGAACGGGAAGATTAGAGAAGTACTTACGCGAGAACCGTGGCCAACACTGTAGTCTCTTCATGGCATTTTCAGTAAAGCAAGCCGGTATGCACCGTTTGTTCACACCCTTACATCTCTAATAAGAACACGTTGCCTAAAGAGTTCTTACTCAGGTATAAACTGAAGGCTCGATATTTAAAGTAACCATACTTAGTACTTCGAAAAGTTAGTATTTCTTCGCCGAGCCAACCTTGTGCATTGATAGATGGAAAGCAATAGCACCTTCACTTCGTGGTCCCGTGCTTTCCTTCAGAAACTGCAGGCCTGGCGCAAAATGTCTTGCCTTGTCATCTGATTACCGTTGGGAAATAAGACTTCGTCCAAAAAGGCATGCTGGGCGGCTCTCCTGTGACGTTCTTTAAACAAAAATGACCGCTACTGACCGTTGTTGAGCCAACCTGACCTCATTGTCTCCGCATTTCCGTACACATTTTCTACCCGCAAGACAAGTCAAAATCTAGAGCTTGTTATTGTCGTACCGGTCTCATACTGACAATTTCCTATATAGCTTTCTCCAGCCCTGGTAGTTTTTGTGCGCTCAAAAGTATGGCATTGAACCGGGTGGCTGCATTCAGTGATTTCTTGTTTTCGGGTCCCATAATGATGGCAGTCCCTCGAGAATTTGTCCGCAGGGCTTCAAATGATTGACATGCTGCTGCAAGTGAAATGACGGTAGACTGTTTGTAAGCTATTTCTTGGCGGACTAACAGAAAATGTTTATTGCCACAAACAAGGGGTTTGTCTATGCCGAGCCAGGTTGCGCCAGTCATTCAAGGTACGGACCGTGCTGTGCCCTATACCTAGTGCGAAGTATAGAAGCTCATGTTTTACAGCAGAGCAGAAGCACGTCATTGTAATAGTGTATGAGTCCACAGCGAACTGATGATCACCGAAATATAACAAACGTACACCCAGAGAATAAAAATATAAATTTGTTCAAAACATCACGGTAGCCTTATTCGGATATGTAATTTTATATTTTCTGAATAGCAGGGACAATTAGCAGCCCACTACCCCATTTGAGTTTTAGTATAGCGGGAGCTAGCGTTCAGCGCGCACAAAATATTGCGCTTGCTCTCTGCAAACGTTTTCTGCCAACCCCGCTTTTAGTACTGCGGCAGCAACGCCACGCTAATAACAGTGGTGCTGGTCAGAATCGTGGCTAGCGCCATCTCGGATATCAACAAATAACTATTATTTGCAAGCCAACAAGCCCATACAAACGCGACCCAAGGTAACCGGCGGCATCGCCCACACCAGTTGTGTTCGGTACGTTTGGCACAGCGATACAGTGAAGTACAGTCTAGTATTCTGAGCGACCGCAGGTACCTGTCGCTGTCAGCAACCGGAGATCGTCGGTGAAGTCGAGGCGTGCGCGCACACAAACTATTCGGGTGGCAGCAGCCAGCGGGGCACGCTGTCTCGAGCAAACAGGCTTCGCGAGACCAGCGGCAGCCGAACGCGGACCGCTACGCCGTAAATACCGCTCGCAAACTCTGGAAAATAGTGTGCGTACGCAAAGCGAAACACTTCCTTTTACGGACTGCGGAGGCGCACTAGGGCGCGCGCAAGGAGAGCGCGTTTCCAAACGCTACCTTCCGCTATACGGAAACTCCCTATTAATTGGCGTATTCATTGGAGGTTGAAGCTGTGACTACACCAGGGTGGCCAATCCTGCTGTGTTGCTGGAGTGCGTTACCTGCAAAGGTCGGCGGACCCAGGCCGCACCCCAAGCCCTATTCGGCTATTCCATCAATACGCGGATTTTTTTTATCCGTTGGGAATAGCCCGGCACCGACATTCAAACCACGGTCCTTCTGCACTCGAGGCGTATGGTCTGCCTCTACGCCACCGCTGCCCATTGTTCTTTAGATTTCAGTCAATCTAAAAAACAAGCGGGGTTCCGTAAAAGCTATTCAACAATGGACCATATTCACACCATCAATCAGATGATATAGAAGGGCGCTCAGTATACGAACCCCTATATATAGCCTTCATAGATTATGAGAAAGCATTCGGTTCGGTCGAAACCTCAGCAGTCATTCAGTTATTACCCAACAAGGGGGTAGATGAGCATTACGTAGGAATACTAGAGGATATTTAAAATGGGTCCACGCCTAACATCACTCTCCATAAGGATAGCAGTAAAATACCTATAAGGAAGGGCGTCAACAAGGTGACACAATCTCTCTAATGTTATTCACAGCCTGTTTACAAGAAGTATTCAGAACGTTGGATTGGTACAGGTGGGAGTAAGGTTAATAAAGAATATCTCAGTAACCTCAGATTTGAGGATGACGTTGCCTTGCTAAGTAACTCGGGGGACGAATTGCAAACATGCTTTCTGCACTGGACGAACCGAGCAGAACGGTGGGCCTAAAATTTATTATGCAGAAAACCAAAGTATGATCAATAACCTCGGGACACCACAGCGGTTTGACATAGGTGGCGAGGCAGTGGAAGTGGTAAGCGAATGTATGTACTTAGGTCAAGTTTGTAGCCCCGGATCCCAACCATGAGGCAGAGATAAATAGAAGGATACAATGGGTGTAGTGCCTACGCAGGCATTCTCAGATAATAAATGGCAGCCTACCATCGCCCCTGAAGAAGAAAGTGCATGACAGCTGCATCTTATCGGTACTCACCTACGTGGCAGAAACTTGGGCTCACTAAGAGGGTTTAACGTGAATTGAGAACGACTGAGCGGGAAATGGAGCGGAAGATGATAGGAGTAATTAAGGGACAAGAACAAAGCGGAGTGGGTCGGGAACAAACGCGTGTTAAGGACATCTTAGTAAAATTAAGAAGAAGAAATGGACGTGGGCAGGGCATGTTCTCCGAAGGCAAGATAACCGTCGGTCATTAAGGGTACCACAGTGGATCCCTAGACAAGGCAAGCGTTGCAGGGGGTGGCAGCAAGTTAGATGGGCAGATGAGATCAAGACGTTTGCGGAAATAAATTGGTCGCAGTTAGCACAGGACTGGTGTAATTGGAAGTGATGATGACCATATCGGCTGGGCTGGTGATGATGACGATGATGACCACATTATTACTTTTTTTGTGAAACAAACATCGGGTAGAGAGCCGAGCGATTCCTAGAAAGTGCGCTTTGCGCAAATTCTGCTTGGTTTATTTGGTAAACATCTGTGTAGCATTTTGAGGGACATTGAAAAAATATTTTGCACGCAAGCCTCCTCGTTTTTGTCAAATAAATATATCGAGCTTCTTCTTGCTTGTAGCTTTGACGCCTCCTGTTTGGTACAAAGAATGGTCTTGGCTTGCCTCTGAACACACCGGGGATGGTGGAAAAAACATTTATGTTTTTCTGAATAGGGAATGCGCAGTGTAGTAGGTGCGCCCACAGTAATCCCTCCTACTACAGTAAACCGTCTATTTGTCTTTATTATTTGGACTTTACTATGGGCACCTGCGTCCGCCCAGCACATCTTACCTTGTGGAAAGCAAAACGAGTTGACTCGTTTTGCTTTCCGAATCGAAATCTTGGTTTGGCAAAGAACAGTGCGGCTTTACTCTCAGTGTCGTAAAGTTTTCTTTCTTGTTCTAAAGTGTTGTCGATCGAAATCGATATTTTTGTCAACGAGAGCAGTGTACTTAAATGTGCGCAAAAAAGCACCCTGGCAATCTCTTCGCCGACGCCAAGAAGCGTGTCAGTGGATATCATTCTGCTGACTGCTTCTCGCCGCTAGTACGTTCTTTGGGAAACTCAAGCTCACTCACATAAAAAATTAATGCCCTAAAGAATCTGTGTCGTCCGTTCTTTGATTTGATTGATTGAATGCACCAACGTGGCTATCTGGCGTGTTGGTTAAACATGATGTAGGAAAGACAGCGCGGTTTACACACGGACACAGGGAAGAGTACTTGACACACACGAGCGCTGACCAAGGTTTTCATTAAAAAAAGACACACCTATATATACGCACAGTAGTCACGCTTATCTGGGCTTTTATACCGGCGCATGCGCAGAAAGTCCAATTCTTTTGCAGTTATTTTGGATATTTAGCGCAGCACTGCCACACGTGCGCATGTGTGCCGTTCCTTGATAGAACTGCTGTCGAAAGAAATGCTCAACCGTATCACACGGGAGATTATTGAAGCTGAATTAATCCACAGGCTTGGGCAAGCATGCGTTAGTTCACCGTCACAGCCCTTACTGCAAAAGAATTGGGCTTTCTGCGCATGCGCCGTGTATAAACCCAGATAAGCGTGACTACTGTGCGTATATATAGGTGTGTCTTTTTTTCATGAAAACTGTTGGTTCAGCGCTCGTTTGTGTCAAGTACTCTTCCCTGTGTCCGTGTGTAAACCGCTATCTTCTCCTAATTGTGGGGGTAATGGGCTCACGCTGGACAGACGACCGGCGCGCAATTGGAGATGGCTGGGATTATTTTGTCCGCCTGGGACTTTATAGTGCGCTGAAATCTCGAATACACGGGCGTTTTCCCTTTTCGCCTCCATCAGAAAAGCGGACGCCATGGCTAAGAATCGAAACCGCGTCCTTGGGATTAGCTGCACAGCGCCCTAGCAATGAGACACCGCGGCGTGTGCGTCACCGGTGGCTACGTGACAATATGTGAAGCTTACAAGTGTCTGAGAAGAAACTTCTGCTTTTTCCTCGGACCACACCGAAGATGGAGAATATTTTACGCATTTACAGAATCATGAATGTCTGTTACCCTCGTGGTTACATTTCTAAAACCATTTCAAAAATTGAAAGCGCTGTTCGTGAAGTGGAGTGACACACAGTTCGTTATCTGTACAATACTATTTAAGTCACACAAACGTGTGTTTTATGCCATACGGTTTTTCAATCTACAACCTTCGTTTTGTGCTTCTTGTGTATAATAAAACCTCTTAAGAGTACTGTGAAGGTAGCATGTACGGCTGACTAAATTTTTTCGCAATCGGCAAAGAATACTGGGCTCCAACGTCACTTGTAAGGGTAACCAAAAGTTCATGTAGGGGTATTGTAAAAACGATTTCGTGAGTACCGCTCATGTACCTCAACTCATTTCTTCACACACTGCGAATTATAGCCATATAGCCGTAGATACAATCTCAAAATACTCGTATAGGCGTAACTGAAACGACCACACAACGTAATAATTGTTAACCTCGTCATCATCAGCCCGTTCAGGTGCACTACAATACGAAGCGCGCTGCGCTGTCCTCCAACCAGTCCTGTCATAGTAAACCCGAGTACACAATCACTTACATCACAATTTTATTGCATGGCTGCACCAACACTGCCGTATATTGGTACTATTGGCATTCTACTTAAAGAGGCGTTCACCGGCGTTTTGTGAAAAAATGTCGCGCCTGGCGCTAGTTCGCTCCCCCTAAGGTAGGCTAGCTCACCTTGTTTAAACTAAAGGAGAAAAATTGACCATTTTTTTAACACAGTGAACTATCCTAAGCAACAAAACCTACGCCAGAGAAAGGCTGTGAAAATAATTAGGCCTAGCGCCTGAATGAAACGATTACCCTCGATATCAGCAAACTAAAACCATACCTCTACACCACAATGGCAGGGGCTTTCTCTCGATCCAGCATTTGTACTAATTATATGTTCTATTTTTGTCGTACGACACTGCACACAATACGATATTTTATTCCTTCATAAAGTTAACAGTTTTCTGCTCCGTCTACTTCTGCCTTTCAGCAGCCTTGACACGACTTCAAAGAATCTAGGAATGCATAAAATGTTCCTTGTATTCAGATGCCTTTAACGTAACGTTAAAAGCGGATACTGAAAATGAAGCCTGGAAGACTTCAAAGTGCCTCTGAAAAAGCGTTAACGTTAAAAGCGGACACTGAAAAGAAAACCTGGAAGACGACAGAACCTTTTGCAAGCGCAGGTTGAGTGTGACTGTGTGAGCACGTCCTGTCGGTTTAATTTGCCTCCTCGTAGGGGAAGATAGGGTTTTGAGCTTGAAATGTAAAACATTTATGAGGCACTTAAGTCTTCTTACGTGATTGGGAAAGGGAAAGCCTAGCAAAACTTAGCGAAAAGTTTTTTTATGTTTGGGTCTTGACGTTTGCAGTTGTTTTTGGTGTTTTGGTTCAATATACTACTACACACCGAGTGGGAACAGTTGAAGCGACCGCTTCTGCAGAATCAGAATTTCCTGCCTTGAACTCTTGCTTTTGTTCCGTCGCTTTCGCTTGTCATGCGCACTGCGCAGTAGGTTAGCTGATGTTCTGCCACAGGCAAAGGATAGAATAGGATCGGAGTAAAGCACTTGATTCCAATTCAGAATACTCAACTTGAGTTCTCGCAAAAAATACCGACGTATTTCTGTCATTTTCCTGTGGTACATTTCAATTCTTGCGGTAGGGACGTAATGAGTGTATGAAATAGCGGTCTAACCCACCTCCGCTGTATATAAAGTGATGAAAACACATAAGACCGCAACGTGTTTCAAACAAAGACTGCAACTGCCGTGATGAGATAAATCTTGTAATAGGCTAAAGTCTACATTCAGTTGCTTTACGCAAACTTCATAAAATTCATTGAATGAAGAATCGCTACGGCAAGTTTTAAAGCGTATCGTGTTGATTGTGGTTTGCGATGTGACGTTTGTACATCTCTTCGTTCGGCATAGAAGTCGAACGTGTTTTCTGCAACAGAAATGAAACCAGAGTGTGAAAAATCATAAATGAGCCATTGTTTGAAAAAGCAAGCGCAAGGCGCTGAAACCTGTGCCGAAAGACGGCAACTCGAAATGGGTTTGGCAGACGTCAATATTGCTGCTCTTTTTTCGAGCAACCAGCACATTGCTTTATTTTTAATTACTTACGTAGAACTGCTGTTTATTATGGTGCTGTAGAACGAAAATTAAAATACTTAATTTTCCGAAGAGTGCTGTGAATCAAATTTATGAGACGATTACGGTAAGCTGTTATCTGAAATATTTCTTCGTGCATCTTTCAGTTTTGCCCCCAGTAAGCCCGTCGGGTTCCAGAATATTACTATAGGTGAGCCATTTCGTGTACTTCACATTTTTTAGTGCCATCGTGTTTCTAGCAGGCACAATACACAATGTTGATATATTTACGCCAATGCCTAAACAACAAACCTATTGTCATGCCTAACAGATTTGTCGATGGTGCGGAATGGATATATCTGGGCTTAGGTTGGAATTTTTCAGCTTTTGGATAAACACGTCATTTGTTTTCCTGCGTGCTTTATGCGCCATCGAAAGAACAACCTGCTTTTGGTTGACTATAGAAGTATCACATGCATTGCTGACGTAAGCAGATGATGAGACACGTGAAGGGGCAATCACCGGGCAAATTTCGTAGTTCGCCAAGGATATTGGGTCGACGCTGGAATTCTAACTTCTCCAAGACAATTGCCGACGCTGGACGTGGAGAGGTTGTAGAAAAGCGGCGTATTTATCTCTGAGTCAGTTTCTCTGAAAAAATACTTCGACGGGTTCAATCGTTTCTGCCTTTGACGTACGTGTTATTTTGGTATGCTCGTACTTCTGTCAACAGCAGGCGATTGCAATTCTATATATTTTTAAGCTTTTCTTTTACTTAACAATAAAATTTGTAAAACCGGAGTGAAAGAACAACTCTGCTATTTTTTACCCTCCCGTAGATAGTGGGGCGGGGTGAAGGTCAGACATACATAGAAAGGGCTACTTGTTTTTTGAATACATTTTTTATAATTATTGGAATGGCATCGTTTCCCTGGCCGATTTGCCTGGCCATCTCAGATATTTACCCCGTTCTGGTTAGTAATGTGTAACGGAGTCGGTATACTTGAGTAGTAACTTGAGCTCAGTATTGGCAAGTTTTGCCAATCTTTGTGAAAGGTGCAAACTTGCCAACGTCCTGTTCCCAAACATCCATTGAATCTTTATTTCTATACATATACAATGTGCAATATATGCAATACGGCTGATGCCAGGCAACTGAATATAAACAATGAGATTCAACTAGTCATGGGTAACCATCGCAGCCCTGAGAACGAGGGTTGCCAGATTCTTGACGAAAAAAAAGCCAGAAAATTGACCAAAGTAGCCAGAAGAGGAGCCAACTCGCCGCGGTCGATTTATTTCAGAGCCAGAAAAGTAGCCAAGTATAATTTATGCTTGTTTGCGCATCGCCACGGGAAAAAAACAATCAAACACATCAGCTTGGCTTTTGTAACACCAAAAAACACCAAAAAAGATATTCCCACTTTTGTCACATAACATTAGACTAGAGAGTCGACTAGACCAGAAAACTCAGGTGTACATACTCGAGTTGTCTTTCTCCAGGATTTATCGTGCCACCGAAAATGTAGAGCTTGTGACTCCTTCCAGCCGCAGTGTAAACTTGATTCTGAGGATCGCGATGAGTAGGTCGTGAGACACTGTATTCCGCAAGTCACTTTTTGTGTGAGATCGACGGCTGAAAATACCCTTTCTGCTTCTGCGTTCGATATAGGTAGAACAAGGAGTTTCATTGCGGTGTCTGCAATGTCTGCTGCCGAAACATCCTCCGTGCAGAGGCATTGTATGCCAGTGTATACCTTCCAGCTGCACGTGCACGGCGCAACCGGCAACACAAAACTAGGCCAGAAAGAAACTGAACAAGCTGTATTACAATGTTGCCAAACCTTGCTGTCATGCCGTTCATGTTGTGTTTACGGTGCAGGCAAATGCTTTGGGAATGAAGAGAGCACAGTCATCAGAAACTCCGATGAAGCGGTGGCTTGCAGAACAGATAGACGCCAGGTATTTTGTGAATGTTTCAGGTATGTTAGCGTATAAGGCAGCTGTTGACCCTAGTGCCAGAACAATAGCCAGAAACTAGCCAAGTAGCCAGCGCTTTTTTTTTGTCGCCGCGGCCTGTTAAACTAGCCAGTTTGGCGTAAAATAGCCACACCAGGTCAGGTCGTCAGGTTTAATAGGTGAACGGACACAGCTATTCAACTAACTTTGCATGCTTTGCCAACAACACTAGTACTGCCATAGGTGAACACATTGTTGCCATTATAGCACTTCGACCTGTCTACCCAGGCGTGAGCGTAGGTCCACCCGGGTCTTGCTACTCACTGACGCTTCAAGAACCTAAAATTGCGAATCGGGATACAACAACTGTATCGCTGCAGGAAATCGTCCTGGTTGCGCAAAACACAAAAGTTCTACTTAGGTGTTACGGCGAAACGGCGGTAAGTCTTTTATCATATTTCACGCAGTACGTAAATGAAAATTCAGTGCCCTTCTATTGGGTAAGAAGGGGTGACGCGCGGAACCGGGCGCAAACAAAGAAGTGCAGGAAACCAACACGTAATAGAAATTCGGTGTGATGGTAGATTCTGAGTCGCGGGTAAATTCAGTGTTTCTTTGCGGCGGCTACATGAAACCGAGCTGTGAGATCATTTACCGGAAACTTAGCATTTCCTCAAGGATAAGTTTTTCACGAAGCCTGAAACTTGAAGCTTGGATTTTGAAGCTTCGATACCGCACTCAAAACGTATTATTTGTGCCTTTTAGGCACTACCGTTCTCTGGCAACTCCCATTGCCACTCCTGCTGTGTGGAATGCAGTGGGAAAAAGGACGCCGGAGTGATATTCAATTTCTCTAAAAATGTTGCGAAATCTTGTATTATATTGAATAAAGATTGCGCCCACCTCCCCGCGAGGGGAACCCTGTGTAGATGCGACCAATAGGGGGTTCCGTTGGTGTTTTCTGTTGATTGATTCTAAATCGCGTGAAACGTGTCGGAACGCGTATGATTATTATGTTTTATGATTATTATATTTTATTGGGCCATCTTGGTCACTCTCTCTAAGTGGTATGCTTGGGGCTCGCTGTCGCAACGACCTTTACTCTCATCATTGTTGCTGTAAGCGGGAGCTTCTTTTCTTTTTTGCAAGTGTTAATCCTTGCCCCATCATGGTTGTATCAGTAGCTTCTTGCTGTAGTTTGAATAAGTGAAGGATATAAGGCGCGTAAGTAGCATTTCATTCTGTCTCGGTTTTGTGGTGCATTGGGAAGAGCACCATGTACCCTCGTTCCGCCCACAGGGTCGTGGGATCGAAACCGGGCGCCGCAATTATTTTTTTATAGTGTAGGGGGAGGGGTGGGGACGAGAGAGGGGCATCGGAGAGGAGAG
Source organism: Haemaphysalis longicornis (assembly GCA_013339765.2). Classification (NCBI taxonomy): domain Eukaryota; kingdom Metazoa; phylum Arthropoda; class Arachnida; order Ixodida; family Ixodidae; genus Haemaphysalis; species Haemaphysalis longicornis. Next base: position 144,664,534 of record CM023453.1, read on the forward strand.
GGGGTGAGCGGCGGAAAGCACAGCTCGCGCGGCGAGGACAATGTGGGAGGGGCGGACGACAACAACGCCGACGCTGCATGGACAAGGCGAGTGAATGAGATGCAGTCGCATCTAAAAAAACAAAGCAGGAGGGTGGTGATGTACAAATGCAATTCAATGATTAAAATGCTCAAAATTGTTTCGCTGAATCGTCTTGGAATTTCTGGCTGGTGTTCTTAAAAAATTAAAACTTTGTACACATTCGAGTTGGAAAGCGAAGTATAAGCGCTCGATGAACGGTTATATTAAAAGTTACTTTATTATGCGATGAAATTTACTCATTGCATTGATTCTTGGATAGCTGCGCTTTTTTATATCCAAGTGGGAGTTGTGAAGGTAGGCGACCAACGGTACCAATTATGTAAGTACGAAGAGAGAGAGAGAGAAGCCTCTTTATTAGAGGAAAGAAGAGAGGTCTTCCGGTATGTTAACACCTACATACTACGCTGCCGGGGGGAGAGGAAGGTAGAAGAAATAAGGTTGCAATAGGAATTGAGGAGGAAGAGAGAGAAGAAACAACGAAATAAAACAAGTAAAAAGGAGGTAGCGTGTGTGTGGGGACCGTCATTTCAACACGTGAAAAGTCTATACACGGTTGCACAATGCAAGGATGTTCTGGTCCTAATCAGGTCAGCGATGCCGACCTCATTGTGATATCCAATTAATGCGGTTAGCACTTTACGCCGAGACGAGGGCGATGGCCATGGTCCCAGAAGTGCTGTTAAAGTTAGGGATCTGTGGTTGAGGCACTCTATCTTCTGTGCGAGGTTGTTTCTTGCTTATCTGTATGGTCACACCAGCAAAATCTGCTCGACGGTTTCTGGTGAGCCGCAGTTGTCCCAATGCGGGTTCGAGGTTAGGCCGAGGCGATACCGGTAGGTATTCGTGAGTGCTACGTTAAGACGTAATCGGTGGAGCAGGACTGGGTGCTGGTTTTCCGGGAGAGACCACCAGGCGCCTATTTCCCTGAAAACAAACTCCTTTGGTAGTCTCGAGGCATCGTGCATCGTGAAGAAAATTTTCCTCACGTTCCACAGCCGTAATCCTCTCTTGGCCGCCTCGTCTGCTTTTTCATGGCCTATGATGCCGCAGTGGGCAGGCATCCCCTGCAGTATCACGCGGTGCCCGGCCACGCAAACGTGACGATTTAGGTAGAAGACATCACGGCATATATGTTCGTGAATGCGGAAGCAGCTGGCTAATCGAAGAGTTTGCCGCGCTTTCTTCGAATCTATGAAGTTTACCCGCTGTGCTGGCTGCTGGCGGAGAATTTAGCGAAGTGCTTGTTAGATGGCATGAAGCTCAGCAGATGTAGATGACGTTGGGCGATCAAGACGGTATGAGAGTGCTTGGGCGGTTGATAAAATGAAGAGCCCGGAAGAAATGCTATTGGCTACTCATACGAGTAAGTGTTAAATGAAGGAGGCATAACTGAGGCGTAACATTTTTTGAAGTGAGTGCCGGTATGTTTAATTTTATGCATAGGGGTGATAGAATCTAAGGCGAGAAATCAGTTTGCATGAGTTGTGGTCGTCGGGTAGGTACAGAGATGTTTATAGTATTTACAATTTCTGCGAAACTCCAAATATTGTTGCATTTTAAAATACCTGCCAAGAATTTTGATTTTCGGACTTTTTTGCAGGTTCGAAATGTTTCCTGCATTCTAGGAATATCTAAACGCAAGCAACCATCCTTTGCGACAGTTCCAACACAGGACGAGCCCTTAGGAAGGCCGAGACAGGTACCCAGACGGTTGTTCCTAGCCGCATTGCGCTGCTTTTTACATGTGGGTGACAGCCATTCAGAATAGCCAGGCGGTGGCCAGGCGGTGGCACAGAAATTCGTGTACATTTGCTTTGCAGAGCAGCACCATGAATCTACAGTCGCTGCCCCCATCAACTTTCGGCAAGGTACCCCATAACTTGTGCCACCGCAGAGATACGAGTACGTAATCGCGTGAGTTCCGGCGCCGAGGATAGGTTACAATCCATGACGATCCCAAGGTATTTTGGGGTTCGTACGTGTTGCATCCAGCGACCGCCAAAGACTAGAGGGTATTGGCTCATCCGCTTGCGGGTGAACGTCATGGCAACGCTTTTCTCTGAAGTAAGGCAGAGACCTTGCACGCAACTGACGCAGACACATTGCTCAAGTCTTTCTCTAGCCGCTGCTACGTTGTACGACGTGACATTGCCGCACACCAAACGCAGATGTCATCCGCATGAATAGTCACCGTGACACTTGCAGGGAGCACACGCTTTAGGTGAATAAGCGTAAAGTTGAGTAACAGAGGACTTGGGACCTTTCCTTGAGACACTCGCCTCTAATGCTGTGATGGTAAGTAGGGCCTTCTAATGAGTACATGGAAATATCACGTCCTTTCATTCGCAATCCATTCATAATCTTCCACCAAGACCAAACAGAGATAGGGACTTTAGAATTGCAGTGTGCAAGACGGAATGAAATGCTGACTTAATGTCACGACATGCTACCGTCGGTATGTGTCCACTTTGTAGTTCTTCCTCCAGGGAAGCGATGAAAGCGATTATGTTGTCAATAGCGCATCTGTTTTCCCGGGAGCCATTCATTTCAGTTGGATAAAGATTTGTGCTTTCGAAATACCAGGTAATTCTCTGAAATACTTTTTTTATGATCTTGCCGATACAGCTTAGTAAGGCGATAAGCCAGGGTGAGTCGAATCTTGCCAGTTGCTTCCCAGGTTTTAAGATTGCAGTACATTTACCGCTTTTCTATTCCGTACGAACACTACACAGAGCTAGGTTTAGTTGTAGTATTACAGAAGGCCTAGGCGAGAATGGTGAGACAGATGGCAAATCGCTTCGTAAGGTATGTCATCATGACCTGGACATGAGCTTTTATTGACATTTCAGATCGCTGTGTCGAGCTCTTGAATAGAAAACGGAAGGTTCATTGCGGCTACAGTGTTTGGTGGCGTTACGTCGGGGACAGACTGAGGGGGATAGTTGAGGCACAGATACTGTAGATATGAGCCGACAATGATCCTCAAGAGCTTGTTTTTGTGATATGCCTCCTTGTAATGACAGCGCCTGGAAAGGATACAGTGGCTGGTTGTCGTTGCGCAAGCCTTTTATAACGCGCCATATGCTCAATAGTAGTTTGTTGATATCTAATTTTGTGAAAAAATCACGTCACCGTAGCCGGCTTAAGTTTTCTATATAGCGCTTCAGGTGTCTTCAGGTTTGCGAGCCTGCCGAGAGTCCTTAAGGTCAGCGCGTCTACGGATGGCATGCAGGCTTTCATATTCTGGACCGGTCTTAATATCTTTGGCGCTTCCTACCGACGACCGCTGACTCTGTGAGACTATTAACCATAGTTCATAAATGTCCCTGTCATAGCGGCTGTGGTTATTTCCATGTCAGTGCGGTTTTTAAAGGCTTCGTAAGCAGTGCCCCTTTTTTGTTAAAATTCAGTTTATTGAAGTTTATTGAAGGGTACACACGCAGATAAATGAAAAAATAGGCTGAGAATATGAGGAGGTCCCATAGTGAGAACTCTCAGGGGGACCTCGTAACACTTCGTGGATTAGATTATAGATAATATACAGCATACAATAGGCGTTAAATGAAAGTTTTAAATACAATGTGCAGCGTGAACAACAGGAAAAGAAAACACGCTACTCAATTTTCAAAAAAAGCTAAGATAAAGAACGAGTCTGCGATAATTTTAGGAGCAGGAATTAATCACAAGTAAAATAAAAGGTTTTCTTTAGAGGTTTTTTATATCTCCAATTACACAATAGGAGCAGCGACACTGTTAATACACACATAACGTACAACACAACAAAACAGTGTAAAACAAGCAGACGTAGACGAGCAGATAAGCCGATATAGCTTTGTCTTCGACGCACAGCTCCATCTTCATAAGATACTGTAACCGGAAACCCATCTCGGGCTCTCGTTTCCCAAACTGTACGCCAAGTATATTTTTTGGGGAAGCTGTTTGACACGAAGGAAAGGTCAATACAGCTGCCGAGTGTTGTATGTTTTATGTAGGTGATTCTACCGCCATTGCCAGGTTCGATACCGTGATTGATAGGTAGATCAGCAAGCCTTGCTTCATGACAATAAGTATGGCCACTTATTTCATTGCTTGCTTTGAACTCACCGCATATGATGGGAGGGGGACGTGTGCTTGCAAATATATTTTCAAGCCTGCGGGTATCAAATGCAGCTCGTGGAGCTAAGTAGGCAGAAATAAATGTAAATCGCATAGTCCCGAGCCTAGTCGTGAACACAAACATTCCTCAGTGTTGTGAGGTTGGACAGGTGTGCCTTGGCTTGTACGTCTTTCCGAAAACCAATGAACAACCGACTTACTCCCCTTAGGAGGTGCGAGTGAAGGAAATAATAATTTCTTATTCGAAAGTCATCTTCAACGCGGCATTCCGTGATTACGAGGAATGGGCATTGGTAAGTCGGTAAAAGTTTACGTAAATATGCAAGTTTTGAGCGCAGGGCACCGGTATTCGATTAAAATATTGTGCAGTTTTTGAGGTTAATGTTAAACGAACCCTTTAGAGAGGCGATTATCAACTTATTGGTCATTGCTGTACTCCGAATCCCCGCTGCAGCAACTTGAAGGAGGACGTCACAAGAGGCTCCAAAGCCAAGACAGCCTCGACTTGAGGGAGACCATTGAGTGGTCGGGTCAGCGTGTACAAGATCCTTGATAGCCGTGGAAAGTATGCAAATGAGAAGACGCACAACATCTGGCAGTGTGAATTGATGAGCCGTCTCGTCGACGTTCTTCAGATGACGTCGCTGTGAATACAAGGTTGTGTCCTTAGTAGCACCTGACAGTTGAGCAGATTTAGCTGTGTCAGTTCTTGGAGTGCTCCCGCATATGACTTGTTCTGTAGTGGGCTTTGAAGCGGTGCGTCGTTCGATGGGAAGTAACCGTTGTAAAACTACCTCTGGGTTTGGCAGAGGGTCACGCCGATTGATAGGCTTGTCCTAGATTTTCTCGACACTGCGAGCGAGAGTAGCATCTTTTTTCTTCGGGCAAGCTCCTTACGATGGGGTGTGGGCCTCCGAAATTCGCACATTGAGATTGGGTCCGGGAAGTGCAGTCCTTGTGCGAGCACAGGAGGATATTTTACAGCGCACTGGTCATCTGCAGTTTTTTGGCGATATGACCGCATCTCTGGCATTAAAGCATTGCTTCGCTGACCCCATATATTCTGTCACCAGAAAACTGGAGAAGCCAACGAACACACGGTCCGGCAGGGGTGAACCTCATTTAAACTCCAGAATAACAGATTTTCAGCGAGATTCAGGAACGACTCCGTCATCATTAGGCCGGTAGGAAACTTTTCTTTGCGTGGATATCACACCTTGGTCGCGTAGGAAGTTTTCAAGGTCCTCGTCTGTGTATTTGAGGGGAACAACTTCGATTTTCCCGCCAGCAGCCATGTAATGGTGCGGTATCCCGAACATCCACAGCCATGCCAGCGAGAGTAGAAATATAGAGAAGGTGGTTAACGGCGGCAAGAGACGATACGTTGACAGTGAAACAGCCGTCCTTGTTCAGTCCATGCGTTAAGACTTCCGCCTGTGCCGCCGCCACGACGTCCGCAACCAACACGTTTGGGTTGACTTTCCACAGGGTACACCTAGCTACTGTCGGTTGGAACACGACCGGGATTTCGGTGGTTCGTTTCTTCTTGTGGGAGACAGGCGTGAACTGTACCTGCTCCGTTTCAACGACATCAGCATCAGGGTCTGCAGAGTCCGCTGGTGATTAATCTACTGATCGCTTTATCGCGGCTTAAGAGCTCTTTGAATTTATAGGTGTGTTACATGATACAGCAGAGGGAGACTGGTGCGGATAGCTCCTGTCATTGTTCTCAATGATGGTGGCATGGAGCGCAAGCAAAGGCGGCACCCCGACGTACCAGATGGCCCGCTCACTGCTCCCAGCGAACCGCTTGATGCGGTGGGTCCTATTCCTGGGGATCCCGGCAACACCAAGAGAAGACAGTGAGAAGCAAAATGACCGTGAAGGGAAACACAGGCAAAACAAACGAAGAATGTGGAGAGTGGCTATGGCAACCACCCTTCCAAACTGATCTCAAGTACGAATCGATGATGTAGATATGGTACCTTAATTGTGGTAACCGTGTTTGGTGAGGGCTTCCTTCTTTCGAAAGCCGTACATATATGATTGGTAACTGGACACGTTCACTAACCGAATAACAAGCTGCTGTTAAACTTGTTGCATATGGTGTGAGCGCCAGTTAACAGCGAATGCGCCGTTTTCATGGGCACGCGCCCGAAACCTTTTCTTGTTTTCAAACCTCTTTATTTTAAATATTGCTAGTGGTTGTTAAAAAGGCCCGAAATATTTTTTTGCGAATTAAAATTACTTTAACTACTGCCCGGCTGACTCTCCGGAGAAATATGGCGGTCGACTTCGTATTTCCTTGCATTTAAAACATTTCATTTTCTAGTGTAATGTAAACACATTTTTTCCGTTCGTGCGGACCTGTCCTAAAATTCATGGCCACTAAAATGTTATAGTTCGAGCCAATGACGAAGCCATGCTGAACTTAGGCTATCCTGGAAGTCCAGGGGGCAGAAGGCGTTTATGTGCACCCCAAAGACGCTACCTCCACATTTCTCTCTACTGTATGTGCTAAGAAATTATGGGCCCTGCCACAAGTTTTCCAAGCGTTGTGTATCAAAATTCTTCAAGATGCAGATAAGGATTCGTGAAAAAGGGGGGTTATCCTGAAAAGGGTAGGCATGAATGTAAAAGGGCCCACAATAAAAAAAATATAAGAAGTTTCTCGGCAAGCCGTTTGTTAACTTCGAAGGCATTTCGTCCCACGTGCAACGTACTTCCGTCACTTGGAATTCCTAGAAAGTACCCTTCTGGATTCCACTGCAAACAACCTCAAAACACAACAATCTTCTTGAATGTACCGTTCTTAGCTTCATTGTAAAAGAACCTTCGTTCCTTCTCAACCACATGGATTTTGATGAACGTGCTCCATAGACAGTCTATATGCAGTATAGAGATGTTAGTAGATGTAGCGCCCAAACTATAAAGTACTATAAAAACGACGTACCGTTTTCCACATGCATTTTAACAAAAGCGATAGCCTTTTTTCCGCAATCAAAACACGGACATTTCGTCTCCTGTTTTTGCCTTAATAAACACGTACGACGCCAGGACAAATAATGGCCGCTTGTTTGCCTGTTTACTTAAACTGGTGTAACGATGCATACAGTTTACTTTACTAAGCCCAATAAAAACCACAGATATAATGGGTGCAAAATCTGCCCAATATCTGACAATGCCAGGGTTCTCTTAGGCAGCAATGCCGCTGATTGCTTGCTACAATAAAACTAAAACAGGAACGCCACAAAAAAACGCTCTAAAAAAGTTTAAATGAAATTGCGGGTTTTTTACAGGTGCCATCCGAACATTCACTTTTGGAAAAGTACATAAATTGAAGCAATGTTTATTCCTTTTACCATCAAAGCAGTGAGAGTGGAGGGGATATGGGCGAGAAGTAAAATAGGGAAAGTGGATATGTCCATTTGTGGCAGAGGGCAAATTTTTGAACTTCGGCTTTTTAAGCGAGGCAAAAAGATACGCGACCATTTGGTTTTATTATTTGCCAGTAATTGGGATTTGGGGACCAAGGCTGCCCTCATGTCGTGGCTTTGATTTAGTCCACAATTTCTTGCCACTTTCACAACGGATGTGTTAAAACACCCTGTGTTCCTCCTCCGGACGGTGATGCATTATTATATGTGGTTGGATATTTAAGGCAGCGAAGAGGCTCTTTCGGCTCACTAAATGACAATTTTTTTTTTGTTGACAAAATACCGTCTTGCTCTTATGGGGCGCATTATGTGGCCCAAATTGTTTTTCAACACATTGGAAAACCTTGACAAACTCGCTTATTTTTGGGGGCCAAAAATTGCGCGAAAAACGACATCACGAACACGCAGTGAGTGCAGTATGACTGTTAAGCTAAATAGCCTTCGTTGGACGCGTCTGATGACGTTGAAGTGCCAACGGACCGGTTAAGTGCAAGAACCCACGCAGTAATTACAAAACGTCTTCCCGACATCCGTGCCCCCCCCCCCCATGCCTCGCCCATTTATTAATAAACCATAAGCAGGCCGTAAGCCTGTAAGCCTCCTATGCCAGGTCAAGAGGGACATTTATTTACCTGGAATTCGAGGTACCGACTTTTTACCCAGTTTTTTCCGAAAGGCCTCTGCTGCTACATTCCTGCAGTGCAGCAGGCCACCCTGAGAAAGAGTGACGCGAGGGGAATCACCGATTGAGGCTTTCGCGCTGCAACGGCAGAAAAGCCGGCCAAATAACCGATAAAACAAGTTATCCGCTGGCAATACAAACACGCGGCTTCTAGATGTTCTCTCTTCTTCTGTTCCTGTTTGAGCTGTTCCAAGTGAGGGATAAATGTCAGTTTACTGTGGAATATTGAATTATAGGCCTAAAAACTTGTGTTTCCCTCTGACAGGTATTACTGCACCATAGATACATTCATCAGGTTCCGCATGAATCCCTCGCTTCCCGGAGAACCCCACAGAGCTTACGTTAACCCCCGGAGAGCTTACGGTAACAACAAGTAGTATTTTGGACCTTATAATAACCACATCACCTGACTTTTTTTCACCCATATCTTATCTGCCTGCCTTAAGTGATCATTCCGCTCTTCATTTTTTGGTAAACATGCCTGCCATTCACCACCGCACGCATGCAAAACAAATAAGGGAATATAAGCGAGCCGACTTTGATAGTATTAATCGTGACTTTTCTATATTCCTGGACTCTTACTTGCAATGATTCCCAAACCGGACAGTCAACACAAATTGGATTTTGTACAAGGAAAAGGGTACTTGCTCTTATCGAAAGGTTTATACCCGTCATAACTATCACCTCTAGCAAGGAGAGCCCTTGGTTTACTAAGCATCTAAAAAGATTGTCCAACAAGAAAAAGCGTTTGTTTCGCTCAGCCAAAGCTCAAAACTCAGCCCTTCGATGGGAAGCATATAAAGTAGCAGCTGCTAATTCCAGGACTGAAATAAAAAATGCGAAGTTATTTTTCACGGAAACTTTGCCGTCCTTATTAATTAACAACCCTAAGCAATTTTGGAATATTGTAAACAAACGTGATACTTGTACTATAAACCTTAAGACCCCAGACGGTGTGACAATTCCTTCTAATGATTTTGCTGATTGTTTCAACGCTGAATTTACTACTGACCACTTTACCGGCTGTGCAGCTACTTTTCCAGACAGCATATGCTTTAATTTTTGTCAAATGGAAACCATAGCTTTCGACACACTAGGTATTACCCGCATAATAGAAAAACTTAAAATTTCTTCGTCATGTGGTGTTGACAATATAAACTCAAAATTCCTTATCAACACTAAAAATTACAGTTCTATCGTTTTTACAAAACTTTTCACTCAGTCGCTTCAGACTAGTTGCATCCCTGATGACTGGAAAATTGGGAAAATTACACCGCTTTACAAATCTGGGGACCGATGTTCTCCTAGTAACTACAGGCCTGTGTCATTAACTAGTATTCCGTGTAAAATAATGGAACATGTCATTTATAGCAACTTTGTAAATTTCTTGGAGTCAAATTCATTTTTCAGCCAGCGCAGCATGGTTTTAGAAAGAAATATTTGTGAGACCCAGCTAGTCTGTTTCACTCATGATGTACACTCGGCGCTGGATCGTGGATGCTTTACAGCTGTATATTCCTAGATTTTTCTAAAGCGTTTGATTCGGGTTTTCCCCATGATTTATTATTTATAAAGCTTTCTAAACTAAACTTAGATATAATATACTTGCGTGGTTGCGTTCCTTTTTGACTAACCGATATCAGTTCGTAAGTGGGAACAATACAGACTCTAATCCTTCTTCCCGGGTTTATTTAGGTGTACCCCAAGGATCTGTCTTAGGGCCTCTTTTATTTTTAATTTTTATAAATGACCTTCCCAAATTTAAAATCAGCTCATCTGTCAGTCTTTTTGCCGATGATTGTGTTATTTACAGGCAAATAACTAACCACAACGACGTCCAAATTCTGCAATAGATATTGACAGTATTTCAGATTGGTGCGAAAGTGTTAAATCATGCGCATTTACCGAGTTAACACTACACCTCCCGAATACTCACTAAACAATGTTTGTCTTGAAATCGTGGCGTCGTACAAATATTTAGGTGTTATAGTGTCTTCTAACTTATCATGGAAACTTTACATAGATTATGTTGTAATGCCAACCGTATGTTAGGATATTTCGTAGGAACTTTAATTCTCCACCTAGCTCTTTGAAACTAATTCTTTATAAAACTTTCGTTCGTTCAAAATTGGAATATGCGGCTGCTGTTTGGCATCCTGGTATCGCATTGCTCACCGACGAATTGGACGCGGTTCCAAATCGTTCATTACGCTTCATACTTTCAAATTATCAGCGCACGTCCAGCGTCACCACAATGAAAACGACTTTATCTCTACCGCTACTCGAGCATCGCAGGCAAATATCGCGTTTGTGCCAATTCCACAAAATATATCGCGGCAATTCCATTCTTAAAGACAGACTACTAACGAATCCATCGTATATGTCAGCACGCGTTGATCATCGATACAAAGTAGGCATTCCATATTCTCATACAAAATGTTTTTACGATTCATTTGTACCGAGCACATCTGTTAAATGGAATCACCTGCCACATGCAGTTGCCGAAATCTTGGACGTCGTGGCTTTTAGGCGTGAAGTTTCTAGACTGTTTGAGTGAAAATGTGTATGCTGTTATGTTTTTTTTTGTGTTTTTTTACGTTCCCTGACTTGGGCAGTGTTTATTTGTTTATTTAACCTTCTCAGGTGAAGGTCCGTTGTATTTGTATTGTCACCAGCCAAATTTGTGCAGTGTCGACTGTGTTGGAGTAAAGCTGATTATGAGTGTTTACGCCAATTTGTGCAACGCATGCTTCTTTTAGTAAGGAGCTGTTGATATAGCTATCGCAGTGTCTGTACTGTTTGTGTAAAGAGCGGTTGTTATCATCTTATTACTTGCTGTATATTCTTCCATTATTTTGTTATCCCCCACTTCCCTCTGTAATGCCCTGGGCCCTGAGGGTATGTGAATAAATAAATAAATAAATAAATAAATAAATAAAAATAAATAAATAAATAAATAAATAAATACTTTTTCCATGGCGGTTGTGTCCTCTCGCTCACGAATTGTCATCTCACGGCAAGTAACTGTCTGGCGGGCACTGCAACCATGTAGAACGTCGACGCTGGGGTGCTGATAGACCCGCGTTGTCGCCGTTATTGGACCACTGTCAAGCGTCGGACCACTGTCGGGTAGAAACCCCGGATTAATCCCTGCCCTATTAGCTCTTGGTGAACTACGGTTCAATGCTGGTTGGTCCTGACCATTGATCCGAGTAGGCGTGCTGACCGAGGTAGGCTACGTAGTATCCGTGAAGAGTGGACCACCGTCTTCCACTCTCGGCCCGTACAAAACGGTCCCCGCCGCCTTAAGCCAATTTCCGTTCTCCTGAAATGTACGCAGTCGCAGGTAATCAGCATGAACATATCGATCCTCGTCTCCGACACGAGCAATTTTCGTGCAAGCGCTGCACGTATGAGCAATTGTACTCAGCAGCCATTTGCCGCTCTCCAGGCCGAGACTTTGTACCAAAACCTGGTCGCCTTCACTGAAGTCTCTATATGGCCCTCGTTTCTGGTCTGCATGTAGCTTCACGTGCTCACCCCTTTCGCGCATGCATGGTCCATTTCCGGCTGCAGCAGACTCAGCCTGATTCTGGACTGTCGCGATAACAACAGCTGGGCCGGGGTCTCATAAGTGGTGCTAGATGGGGTGTTGCAATAACAGAAGAGAAATTGAGTTATACGGTGATATACGGTGATGTATGGTAATGTGATTTTTACGGTGTTGACTTGCTGTCGCCTTTTCTTTCTTCTTCTAGTATCTGTTTAAACAAACGTTCTTAACCGTCTGAACGCACCGTTCGGAGGCAGCATTCGAGCTTGGTGATTGGGAGGTGATTTGATATGACAAATTCTATTCCTGCCAAGGAGTGTTTCAAAATTCGGCGATGTGAATTTTGGCCCGTTGTCGGTAACGATGTCCTCTAGTAGTCCTTAGGCCGTAAAAGCACCTCGCTCTTTCTGTACCCTCTTTTCACTAGTTTGCATGACAAACAACTCAACCCAGTTTGAATAAGCATCGATCAGAACCAGAAAAAAATGATCATTTCTTTCCGCAAAATCGAGTTGAACTGGCTGCCATCTACGCGTTGGCAAGCCCCATGACATCAGTGGCACTCTAGGCGCCGCATGCTGTGGCAACTGGCAAGTGATGCATTGTTTCACCGCTTGCTAAATGTCTAGCGTTGCTATATGTCAATCCCTGCAGCGTATGATCCGTTGGTAGTGATACGCTGCAGGGATTGAGACCCGCCGCTGTATCCGTGCTGCTGCCATTTTAGGGATTTACTTCCCATGCACAAAAATTCCTACCAAGAGTTAGTGAGCTCAATAAACAAAAAAGTTTGGGCAAAACAAAAATTTGTGAAACTTCTTTATAAGAAAAATGACGGCCACAGCCTCATTTTCTAGGTGGGCATAGCCCTGCTCTGCCTGGATAATTGTCTTCGTTGCGAGCGTTATCGGTGTTTCGCCACGCCCCCCCCCCCCCGATTTTACGGAATAAAATCACACCTATTGCACCTGCCGACGCGTGGCATACTATACCCAGTTCCTGATTCGAATTGTAGTATGTTGCTACTCTGAGATGAATGAGCCAATCAATAGATGTCTTAAAAGTATCCGCCGCCCAGCCCGTCCCTTGCAACTTTACACTTTCACCTGACAACTCTTACAGTGGCTTCGGCTTGGCTGACACGTTCGGAATGAATTCGAAATAAAATTGAAGCATTCCCAAATATGCTCGCCGATCCTGAGGGTTCTTTGTTGTCGGTGCCTCTTTGATAGCACGCACTTTATCCGATGGCCGAATGCCATTTGCGCTATCCCCCTTTTTCCAACAATCCTCAAAATTTACGACGGCAATCAACACATCGGCAAAGTAGCAGGCAACCTTATCTAGGCCTCTGAGAACTAGCCTTGGTGTTTTGGCCTTTTGCGGGACTACAACAGTTTGGAAGTTCACCCCGCTTGCACGATAAACGGCTCCTATGGAAAGGGGCCGCTGCAAAAATGCGGGGCCTTTAACCCCAGCGATGAATCAGAGGTACAGCACTCGCCTCGTATCTGGAAGGTACCGGGTTCAAATCCACGTACCGCCGGGCACCCATCGGTTTCTCTATCGTACAGGCGTCCCTGGTCGAGTGCGAACTTTTGAAATGGAAATTCACGTCTGGAAAGCTGCCTTTACCCTTGCGAGGGGTCTCTAAACCTTGTCGATCGGGGGGGAGGGGCTCTGGCCATCATACCGCGTTGCGCCATTGCCCGGGGTGAAAGAGTATGGCGACATGCCTCGCCACAGAAGGTTGCGAGTTGAGCGTCCACCGTGGCTGTGGAAGGAATCATCCGCATTCGTGTGCCTTGGCGGCGCCCTGCACCTAAGGGTGAAATTGGTACATGCGACTCCCCGGCCTGGCGCGCGTACCTTGTGTGAGACTACAACGCTGTCAGGTTCTTAGTCGAAGCGAAGTAATAGAGAAAAAGACCAGGAATAACTGCGTTTATGTACCAGTCAACTGACGACAGATACACGGAACAAAGACACGTATCACCAAAAAGTGGACAGCTTAGCCATCCGGAAGAGAGTATACAAAAGTTCGAACACAGTGCACGGCTTACAGTTTCATGAGTCCCGTCGCACGGTCAGTCCGGGTAAGGCGTGGCGGCGTCGGTGTGGGCCAGTCGTGGCATGGGTTTTTGTTGGGGGCCCGATCACGTATGGGCGCCCCCTATGGTGCACCGTGTTCCAGGCTCCAGTGGTTGAAGAGAACGCGGCCCTCGTGGACGCACGGTCGACCCCTTCCGATGCTGGAGTTGATGACAGGCGGATGGTAGGTGCGGATGTCACTCTTCGATGCTCACCGCTACACGCTCGGCTCCGAACGCCTGACAGCCATGTATCTCCGCAGCATCCCACACCCATTTTCCTCTTCTTCCCCTTCACCGCATCCCCTCCGTAGTTGCTGACATCTTCTCATTGGATGCTTGGCAAGACGACGATGATGAGGCTGGAGACGCCGATGATGATGTTCGGGGTGTTTGGAGCATATCCCGTAGAGCGCATCGTCATTATCGTTTTCACTTCACCTCGTGACAATGTCCCCCAACTTTAGCATTTTTCCGCGAAAAATGTCTTTTCACAGTCCTAAACACGCACAGTTCCCCAAAACCACGAAACTACTGGCGGAACACTCATAATATAACGCCAACTCCATTCCAAGTCTTAGGAAGCATCATCGCACTAAACAACGGCACACAAGGACAATTTAACACGCATGCTGACCAACTGTAGTCAAACTTCCTCAAACCGAACGTACAGCAAATGAGCCGCAAGCCAACACAACATCATAGCAGTGCTGTTGAGGATATTACAGAGAATTTTATGGTCTTCGGCGTTTCGAGTAAAATACTCTGCTCGGATACACAGGGAACCACTGGCTTGAATGACAGCCGCATGGATCGTGGTCGTAACCGGAATTCTCCTGACCTCTGGCTGCGTTTATTTTCCGATGTTTTGGCCTGCTATAGTTACCGGGCCATCCTGTGTCGGGGCTCAGTCGGTTTGGACTACGGGCTAGATCGTCCAAGTCTCGTGCCCCTCGAACATTGCCAATGATCACATCGTACAGTGGTGTTTTCAAACAGCTTACCAACACCATTCCAGTGAAAAACGGAGACTCTATGAACACTTTCGCTTCTGGGACATTAACCCATTTTCCATCGGGTAATTGTAACGTGCAGGAGGTGCCGGTGAATGCCGCTCTTGGAATGAGACTGGACAGCGATTACTGTGTCAGTTCCCGTGTCACTTAAAACGATGGCTGGCTTGTCCTTGACTCTGCCTTTGGAAACAGGCATATTATCCATTCTTGCACGGATGTCTAAGACGGCATTAGTCATCCTCCATTTTTCTTTCCTTACGCCACCCGGGCCGGGACTATCCTGTTGTTCAGCGTTACGTTCACTTGTCTCAAGGTTTCCCCGTTGTTCTCCGTTGTTATCATCGGAAATTAACAAGTGGTTCTGCTTTTGGGCATCCATAAAATGGTCAGCAGCGGTCGCGGTCTCAGAGAGTGTTTTGCAGTTCCTCTCGCACACAAACATCGCGAGTTTTCTATGGCAGTTCGAGAGAAGTTGCTCAGTGATTAACAAATCAGCGAGGTTGTCGAAGGTTTTGTCAATGCTAGATAGTTCTACCTACCGGTCAAAATAACCTTTCAGTCGAGCGGCGTATTGTTTAGCGGTTTCGTCCTTCTCCGGCTTCGAGTGACGGAAGAGCTCCATATAACCTTCTGCGGTGAATCGAAAGTGCTGCAGTAAGGCAAGCTTGACCTGGTCGTAGTCTAGTGACTCTTCTGGCGAAGGGCGGCCGTAGACTTTTAGTGCCTCTCCAGTAAGACACGTGCTGATGGCGATGGCCCATTTCGACTTAGGCCAGCCTTGACTTGGGCTACGCATTCAAACCGTTTCAGGTATGCGTCGAGATCATCTCGAGCATCCTCAAAAGGTGGCAGAGATTTGCATGCATTGAAGCCTTGCGGGGTGGCAGCCTGAACCTGACCAGTGGTTTCTCCATCGCCATCTGTTTGGGGCCCCCCTCCTCGCGCTGAATTGAGCTCCGCCAAGCGAATCCGCAGCTGCAAATTGCGTTCTTCGACTTCTGCAGGAACCCGCTCTTGCTCGGCTTTCACCCGCTCGTGCTCGGCCTTCTCGCTCAAAGTTTCTTGCTGGCGTGCTCTCTCTTCGCGTTCTAACGCTCTTTCGTCGCGCAAGTGCTTCTGCTCCGCCTCGACCCACTGCCTCAATTGCTCGCTACTCAAGCCCAAGCCTTCGCCCATGGCAAGGAGCTCCCGTGTGTCCATTGTGGGTTTTGTGGGTATTATTAAACGAACTGTCCGGCCGTAAACGCCAATTATTGTCATGTTCTTAGTAGAAGCGAAGTAATAAAGAAAAGGACCAGGAATAACTGTGTTTATGTACCGGTCAACCGACGACAGACACACGGAACAATGACACGTATAACCAAAAAGAGGACTGCTTACTCATCCGGAAGAGACTATACAAAAGTTCGAACACAGCGCACGGCTTACAGTTTCATGAGTCCCGTCATACGGTCAGTCCGGGTAAGGCGTGGCGGCGTCGGTGTGGGCCAGTCGTGGCATGGGTTGTTGGTGGGGGCCCGATCACGTATGGGTGCCCCCTGTGGTGCACCGTGTTCCAGGCTCTCGCGGTTGAAGAGAACGCGGCCCTCGTGGGCGCACGGTCGACCCCTCCCGATGCTGGAGTTGTTGAGAGGCGGATGGTAGGTGCGGATGTCCCTCGTCGATGCTCGCCGCTACACGCTCGGGTCCGAACGCCTGACAGCCATGTATCTCCGCAGCAACCCACACCCGTCTTCCTCTTCTTCCCCGCCACCGCATCCCCTCCGTAGTTGCTGACATCTTCTCATTGGATGCTTGGCAAGACGACGATGATGATGTTGGAGACGCCGATGATGATGTTCTGTGTGTTTGGAGCATATCCCGTAGAGCGCATCTTCATTATCGTTTTCACTTCACCTCGTGACAAACGCTTGGAAAGTCACCCTGCTTGCACGGGAAATCGCTCCTATTGAAAAGGGCGGCGGGAAAAATGCTGGAAAGTTTTTTCTCTGAAAGTGGGCCCACTGGTTATGCCATAATATAAAGGCGCGTAACCTTAGACACACCCACGCGCGTATTTATAGAGAGCAATGACTGCGGGGCAGGGTGAAACTGCAGCTGCTCATATGCTGTTTAAAGGTCAGCACAGTGAAGTATTTATGCTAATGAAATGCTACAAACATGTCGTCCATGACAGGCAGCAGATAATGATCGGTGAGCAATCAGCCATTCCGCGTCATTTTGTAGTCCCCACATAAGTTAACCGTGTTGTCGGCTTTCGGAACCACCACCAGCAGCGTGCTCAAGTCGCTTTTTAGGACGAGAAATAACACCCCTGCGTCCTCCAGGCCCTTAATTGTAAGAATATCTGATCTCTGAGTGCGGAGGGCATCAGTCGTGGTTTAAAAAAGAGAGCTGTTGTGACATCCTTCAGCACCACGCTTACTTGACAAGCCGTTATCAGTCCAAGATCTGGTTCGACCACATCCGCGTATCTTTCAAGCAAGCTAGCTAGCTGCAGGATAGAGAGCACCCCACACACACTCAACCAATCAAACTTAAGAGATTGCAGCCAGTGTCGCCCTAGCAACGCAGTCTCACTGTTTTGCAAAGTGCGGACAGCTACAAGGGCCAGAGTGGCTGTATGGTTATTCTGAACTACCCGCATCATCAGCTTGCCCAGAACCGCTAACGCCATTTCTCCATAGGCTTTTATCTTTATGTTACGCGGCAAAAACGGTTGCCCCGCGCCGTGTTGATTAAAGAGAATCTCGGGGACGATACAAATAGACGCGCCCGTATCTATTTGCATAGTCACATCACTACGGCCGACCCCTACGTTTACAGTAGAGTTTCGGACACTCCCGTGACAAGAAAATACGTTCTGTGACAAAATACTGTGCTCGCAACTACGGTTGTCCACACAGTGCGCTGTGTTGACACACGACCGGCACGCTCTTCCCAAGTGGCCCAATCATTTGCATGTGCAGCAGCGGTATTTCCGGAACGGGCACCTTTCGTTGGTATAAAAAGAAGCTCCGCAGCGACAGCAAGACCAGCCAGTTGTTTCTTTTGCCACTCGGTTTTCCTTGTAGCCCCCACGCACTTGGAGCTTGCATTTGTACAAAGTAGACTTATCAGGCTAGTTCGCACGTCACAGCACGCGTTAGTGTGCTCCTCTTCAGAAGCTCTGCTTGCGTTACTTGCGCCCCGGAAAGCTTTATCGCCCCGTAAAGCTTACTTGCGCCCCGGAAAGCTTCATCCAAAAATTTCCTGAAATTTTAGAAAACGGCCAGACTCTTCAATTCCAGCGCAAAACCCGCCACCGGTTCTATTTCATGCTGAATCCGGCGGTTGAATCCAAAACGATCCGGTATGGTCATTGGTTTGGGGCATAATGCTTCTTCTTAACTTGAATTAGTTGGACATATTCTTTGTCCTCGGGCTTCGTCGGAGCTAGAAGATTTTTAGGCGTGCGGTAGGATTTCTTCCCAATCACAATAACCAACACCAAATCTTTGAGGTCGTTCGTCACTTGAATCGCCCGAAGAAAATGTGCGAACTGCTCGATGTACGATACGAAATCCTCGTCCCTCTCCTCGAGGAAGGTACGAAGTTGCCAGCCGCTGCTATGTTGCTCTCGTCGGCTTCCCAAGATTCCTGGGGTCCTATTGGTTGTACGGATTCACATGGATACCTTCCTCGTCGCCACTATTGTGTCTTCGGAGATACCAGGGGAGGGAGCGGCAGTGAGCACACGCTTGCAAAGTGCAACACGTGTTTATTCCGTTACACTACGAACAGTGTAAGAAAAATTAGCTGTGGCTTAGCTCGGCTTTGCCAGGATATACTTTGCGTGAGCTAGTGTTCAGCGGGTTGTTCTTAGGTTTCGTGGTGGTTTAGGATTAGCTCATCATCGTGCTTACCGTTGCTAAAACGATTTTCAATCTAGTTTATTTAAATCCAATCCAATCCTATCTAGTCTAGTCCGGTCCATTCCAGTTACTGCTCCTCGCGCATGCGCAGCCAGGCTCTCAGGAGCCACGCGAAAGGCTATCAAGCGGCTACGGCGCAGCGTCAGACTTCGCTACTGCACAACAGAGGCGCACAGCTAACCACGCGCCCCCGCCAGTGCGTCTCCCACGGCTAGGACGTCACTCCTCTGGAATGCGAGGACCGGCGAATGTGCAGACCCAATTCTCTACACACCCGTACTCCAATTGGATTTTATTTCAATCCAACATATTCCACTTTTATTCCAACCCAAGCCAATCCAATACAATCTGTAAGGTCCACTTATGCGGTCAGTGGCCAGGCGCGCAGGCTGCACGGGGAGAACCCGCCACTCTGTCTGGCGACGTAGTACGGCCAACACTGTGCTGCAGCCGTAGCCAATTCGTCACGGCGCGCACGGGAGACGGATTGTCTGGCCCACCGCATACCACAGGGATAATCCCCCATTGAGAAAACAGACAGCGCCGCCGTATTCCGGGACCGTCTGCTTGACGCACGGAGGTGGTGGGATTACCGGCGTCGGGACGAGCGCCACGCGAACCTCCTTGGTTAACGCGCCCTGGTCAGCATGACGCACTGTTGCCGTCTTTCGCATTCACCCCACGGGGTGGCACGTATCTGCTCGTCTGCGAGCGCGCCGTTGACCCGAAGATGGCGGCGCCTCATTGAATATTCCGTGGCGCGCTGAGTGACAGCTGTCTACATGAATTTGGGCACTCCCTTACGCGTGTACGAAAGCTACAGGGGCGTTCCCGAGAGAGGGTGATCTCGAGGTTTTATAAGGCCGAACTTGGCCGTTGGAAATCGTTCTTGTCTGAGCGCCGAGCTGGCAGTTCCCGGCGGTACAAGGAGCCTTGACCGTTGAAGCTATGGGATTTGTGAGCCCCCTAGGTTAGAGGTTAAGATCGCGTCGGAGGTTTAGGGTACAGCGCCGTACCGGGAAACTAGACGGATCTTGCGGCGGGACAGCGTCTGGGCCGTCTTTTCTCGAGCGGTTTGTGTATGCTCTGAGGATAGGAGCGTTAGACGAAGTTGAGGAGCTCGAGTGATTTGTGCGCACTCGGAGCTAGCGTCCAGCCGATGTTTGAAGTTTTTCTTTTCATTATTCGTGTACCCAGTTATCCTACTGTAAATGGCTGTATATATACTCTACGTTTCAATTAATCAACCCCAACGCCTCGAGTTCGTCAATTCGACCGCCATCTCCAAGAACTTCAACACCATAGCCCTCGCAGCCTCCTGCCAAATCAATCGGAGCTTGGGCGACTGGGTTCCTGATCGACACCCGACTTCGGGGAAATGATCTTTACTCAATCCAAGCCAAGCCAATCCAAATTCGATCCTATACAAACCAATCCAATGCCCCTCGCTGTTGCGCAGAGCGGCCCATCATGGCACACGCGAAACTGCTCAACCTCGGCCAGTGTAGCTTACGCTACAAAAGGAAGGAAAGAGCGGCTGCCTATATAGAGACTAGTGCCACTATCACACCGTCGGATTGACGTCCCGTAGAAGAACTGTGCGGGGCCTCCACTAATAGCGAAGCGCGTATGCTGCAACACCACGAAGCACAAACACGATAACACGGGGCCCATCTTGGCTAATCTTCGTCTCAGTTGTCTTATTCGCTCCAACAGCTGAAGTACCGGGCCATCAGCTGTGAGACAATATCTTTATTAGGTGCGGAGTACCTCAGGACCACACAATGTCCGTCCGCGTCCGTGCGCATAGCATTTACAATCGCAAAACATCCCGCATGCACCGGCAGGATTTGAGCCTGTGTCGGGTAGACCAGACACAGTTCGTGTTAGTCATGTTACCCATTGGGCTACGACCGTGAGTTACTACCCGAAAGTCAAACGTGTTACTGTCTCGCCTGTAATGGTGTGGACCTCCTTAGGACCTCCCAATATCCGTTCGCATCCATCCGTGCGAACACCATCATCTAGTTAAAAAAGTGAAATTTGATTTGAGCCGTGAGTTGCAGTTTTATTTACGGAATAATCAAGGTGCAAGTCACGGCTCAAATCGAATTATGGTCGGGGTGAAATCGGATGTCTCTCGGTGTGCAAATTGGATGCCATTCCGATTCCCTGTACTCCGCCCTCGCCATGATCCACGGAGTGGAGATGCTGCCATTTTTTCCTGCATCTGCGTGAACTACGTCTTTTGTTTCTTTCTACCTACAGTTATCATCTCATCGCCATACTTTAGTGGGTAAGAGCTGAGTGTATATTTTGGCTAACTTGCAACTTATGTCCGTTTCGTTTTGGCAAGTGTGCTATACACCCTGCACCTTGCCTGGTTTTGTTTAACTGATCTGCTCTATCGCCTTTGTGTCTGGTAATCAGATCTGGTAATCTGGTAATCTGGTAACAGATCTGGTAATCTGTTTTTGTTTTTCAATTTACTCCATTTGGCTTTAGTTGCTCACATTTATAACAGTGTTCTTTATTCCATCCTTACTGAAAAACTCGCCCTAGTGTAGGAGGATATCGATAAGTGTACCCCTAGTTCTGCAATGCCCTCAATAGTCCTTGGTTCTAAAATTGCAATATCAGTCGTGACAGCCACCACCAGCTCCAGTGAAGGAGTATCTCTCCGCTAGTAAAGTCCCAGCACTGCCTGGGCTGTAGGTGTTAAACCTATTTCGCCCGGTCTATCCTGGTATTTTCGATTTCGTGATAACGCAAGTTATGCATGCCGCGGTTCTGAGGGGGACTTGGCTGCACCTTGCAAAGATTATAAAAATGGTGCTTGTGGCCCGATATTGGGAAACTGTGAAGGGCTTTTCAGGTCGAGAGACCAGCGCACCAGGGAAATAATAAAAGCAGTGAATTGAGACTGTCATTGACAAGTGCATTAGTGGGGCAACTGTGAAACTTTCAGCAAAAGAATTTGAATTTCTTGACGTTGTTGGCGCGTACGTTTACGGGTTTGTCTGAGTGTGCAAAAATTTTTATCTAGTGTGATTTCCCCTCATTTGTTTGTTCGTTTCTTTTCTATTTTTAGTTTGATCTCTTTGTAGCGTGTTTATAAGCGAGTGTCTTTCTCAGTTGTAGTAGCGCTCTTGTGTTGTGCTTTTCTAGTATGTGTCTATTTTTGCGCTGAAATTTACGTATTTGTATCCAACTAGGCGAGTAACTTACGATAGTAAATTATACATGAAAAGTGTGTCTATTGCCCGTGCAAGCCCTAGCCTTCCTCTTCTTGGAACTGGACCTGAAACACCAACGGCATTGCTTCTCTGTGAGTGGGGACTGGAGTGGCCGTGTTGTCGTGTGCGCGGGGCTCCATGTCCTGACTAAAAGTACGCTCCTATGTTCGCCGCTTCGCCACCTCCCGGTGTCTCAGTGCAAACGGTGCCCTGAAGTATTTTAGGGCACGCGTAGGAGCCGTCTGCTGTGATGCTTTCCAGGGAAGGCAGTGGAATCTAAATGTGGCCAAACGGGGGGAGGCCTAAACCATACCATCGGCACGCACTTAAATTAGGCTGGGGGCATGACGTCGTAATTCTTCAGACTTCGTGACCGGGATTGCTGAAAGGAACCGCCTTTTCTGCCAATCATGGGTACTTAGCTCGTGAGAGGGTAACGTAATATGCTAATTTTGTGCAGGCGAAATCCGGACCACGTTATATTGCCTTAATTTTCATCATGCCTACATTTCGTGTTTTTATTGCTCCATATTTTCTACTAGTTCGGCATATGAGAATCGCATAAATCCTCCTTGGATGAGCCCAGTGACCAAATAATAAGGGGCGAGGCCATACACTTGCATGGGGTGCCTCACGTGGCACAAGTTAATAGAAACTTTTAGTACAGCGGGAGCTAGCGTTTAGCGCGCGCACAAAATTGCGGTGGCGCTCCGAGAACGTTTTCTACAAACCTGTCGTTAATATTGCGCCAGCAACGCTCCGCTAATAGCGTGGAGCTGAACAGAATTGTCGCTAGCGCCATCTAGGATATCAAAAAATATCTATAATTTCGCAAGCCAACCAGCCCATACAAACACGACCCAAGGAAAACCGTGGTATCGCCCACACTGGTTGTGTTTGGTACAGCGATACAGTTTAGTTCACTCTACAATTTGTGCAGCTGCAGGTACCTGTCACGGTCACCAACGCGGTATCGTCGGTGAAGCCGAGGCGCACATTCACAGAACCATTCCTGCCAGCCGAGGCCGGCGGTGGCAGGAATACTGTGAGCAGGCAGATATTGTGAGACCAGCGCCAGCCGCGCGCGGCCACAACGTCGCAAAGTACCGCCAGCAAACTCTGGGAAATTGCGTGCGGTCGCAAAACCCAAACCCTCCTTTTGCTGACTTCACATGCACACTTGGGCGCTTGCAAGGAATAGCACGCGCTAAACGCTACCTCCCGCTATGCTAAAGCTCTCTAATTTGTTTCAATTGGCTGAGAGCCATCACTGCGTGTTCATATCGCGTTTTAATTCCAGATTTATTGCAGAAACGCGATTACAGTTTGTAATGTCATAAAATATCAGGGCCCAGAAAAACTACAGTACCAGTGGGTCCCTGGAATAAATAAAACACATCTGGATTCAACTATAACATAATTAAATACGACAACAAGAACAAGATGTGAGACCAGTAATACGTACATACACATTTTTTGCGTATACAGAGCGCACATGCACACTTACATACGGACATATTTATACAGACATATCTTTGTAGGTATGTTGACGCATTACGGAGCCTAACCAGACGAGAACGGGACAGAATTAGTGCAAAATTGGGATTGCATCAAAATGCTCAATTTTCTTCAGCATCATGCATTTAACAAAAAAAACTGTTTTCACAGGTGGTGCACATTACGTATAAAGCGATAAAGCTGGTCATTAAAAATTATTAACTCTAATACCGTTTTCTAAAGTGGTCAAACAAAGGCGGTTGTTTTAACGTCACTATCAATAGCGTTCAATATCTTTGTATGAATATGTAGTACACGGCAGAAATGCACGTTGTGACAAACACCACGATAAAATTAGTTTGTGTCACTTCGCGTTTGGGGAACGGGTCATATGGAAATATCTATGGAAAATAGCTGTTTTCTGGGTAAATATTACGTATTTTATACGTTGTTTGATATTTTCCGGCGAACAAACAAGGTATAATTTCTAGTTTGCTGAATTGGTGGCTGTGTGTTAGG
Organism: Haemaphysalis longicornis; assembly: GCA_013339765.2. Lineage (NCBI taxonomy): Eukaryota > Metazoa > Arthropoda > Arachnida > Ixodida > Ixodidae > Haemaphysalis > Haemaphysalis longicornis. Next base: position 144,688,675 of record CM023453.1, read on the forward strand.
TCCCGTTAAAAGCGTTTTTTTTTATGCGCAGTGCTCGTTTTAATACTCCTAACTAAGGAACTGTCGCCAAATTAGAGCTTTCCAATGTTTCAGTGCAATACATTAGGTGGCCGCGGTACACAGCAATATCCATTGTTTTAATGTCCGTGAAGGAAAATGGTGGCGTGCCAGATACAACATGAACAAAAAAAAACGAAATATTTGGAACTGGTTGCTGATATGCTGTTTATATTTTATGGCAGCGTCCACCAAGGCGAGATCTTTTTGTTTCTGTTTTTGAATCTCTTCAGTACACAGTTTCAGGGTAATTGTTTCGCCGCATTTATTTCTGTTTAAACGCAAACACGAGAATGCATATAATTACATGTGGGTGCACTTAGAGTAAGCATATTATCTTGAAACAATTTTTCGATATTAATATATCACTATTCGTTTTTATTTCTAGTTCCCTAATTCCACTTCCTACGAATAAATAACCCACGACATCACAGCAAATTATAGTGTCCCCTTTAACTAAGCAATTTGCCAAACCGTTGGGATACAGATAAAATAAAACAGGTCCCACACACCATCTGCTATGTAAAGAAGCGACTCTATATTTTAAAGCGTCTTTGAAATGAATTGTTGTCTTAAAGGGGTCCTGAGATACCTTCCGCCGATGCATGGATGTACATGTAACCAAATCAAGCAATGTATTAGCAATCTCCTCCCGCAAGAATTTTGTTGAAGCGATGAGTATTAGCTGAGAAATCGTAAATCAAAAACCGCGCATTATCGTCGCTCAGCGTTTCCTCGTCCTTTCCACTTACTCTCCGCTGTTGACGGCGTGGGAGCCCTGCCTCCCATGATGCTGCGCTCCTCAGCGGTGACGTACTTCCGCTATTGCGCTGCTCACACTGCCGTCTGCTACGGGCAAGCTTTCTTGACACCATGAATTCCGCACTTTGCTCAAGGCTGGAAAAACGAACGAAAAATCTGGCCGCATGTGTGCGGCGGCCTGGCCTTGCCCTTTCGCGGTGTACGTTGCGCAGTTGCTATCGGCGGCACGTGAATTTTTATCGGCGCTGAACTCGCAGCCACACGGGGAGGATCGTGCGCTCGTTCTCTTTGATGCACCGCGCACTGTTCATCCAAAAAGCGCCGTATTAGATGTGGCCCCGCTGGTGCCGGATGTTATTTTGCGGCGGTGGTAATTCCTGCCGGCGGCATTCGAAAAAGACATTTTAAACCAATACAGAACCCGTGCAGAAAACGCTTCAATCATGTGACCAGTTCAGCTTGGGGCGACGCGTAGTGGAGAGCGGCAACGTTGGCAAAACATGCTCCGCCGCGGCTCTAAACTTTCTAGCGCAGGAGCGAACGCCATTTCTTTGACAATCTCCATCGGTTGCCTTGGCAACAAGGCACCAACCACTCTAGAAGTCCGTTACGGTTCCGCGATCTCGGTTCAGCTCGGGGCCCCACCTCGCGACATGTGGGTACTGCAGGCGTACACTCACTCCCATTGGGAAGTTCGAGATGCGTTTGGCATTACAGAAGGCGATGGTGTATGTGTTGTGGACGCCTTTGTTGCGCGATAAAATGCGACGTTGTGCTTCTGCGGGTGGATAGTGCTTCCCATGTTCTGAATTATCTTTCTCGAGCGACGTACGACTCAACCTCGCATGGGGTATGTGCAGTGTGCGCCGTTAAAGCCATCTTGGCTTGTGCGACAGAGTTAAGTGACTTGCTGTTCGTCCCCGCAAACCGCGCGCGAGGTGAGTGCCGAATTTATGACGGGCAGATAGGAGGAAGCAACCCATCGTCTCTCAATCGCGGTTCAGACTTGCAACGCATATTGTGACGTTGTGTTCGTTCGAAACGCATCTCTGGATTGTTTTGAAGTTGAATAAAATGTCTGCGTCAAACCGGGGCATTCGGCTCAGGGCGTTCTCTGCGATTGCACGAAAGAAGTGCCTCGAGGCTTCAACGCTTTGTATATGGAACGTACTCAGGTAAGAGAATATCCATGTCGTGTTATGGCCGTGTTGCAATCAATACAAACGGTTAAGCGTTTGTTTGCACTTGTTTCGTTTGTCGTAAAATGTCCAAGCACTCCGGCACCGGCACTACGCTGGCAGATCAGCCGGTGAGCCGACGCTGAGCAGACGACTCATCTCTTTGCCGGAAGTGCGTGAAAAAGTCGCCCAATAGCCGGATGTCTAGCTCATGACGAACATCTGGAATAGATGACGTAGACATGTGAAGATGGCGGCGTCCAAAAACACGAAGGGAAGGGTGAGAAAAAAGCGACAAACTTTGCAACAAAAGTGTGAGCTTGCCGCTGCGCGTAAAAGAGTAATACTTGGCACAGGTGACGTTGACGACCCAATCTAAAGATTGCGCTAGTTCATTTAGTGTGCTCAAAACGCCTTTCAGGGTCCCTTTAAAAGCTGCTCCAAAGTATATGCATAATGAACACTTCTCGTACTTTTTCCAGTTTACGTACTTGAACAAGCACGATAGTTTCTAACACGGCCGCCATGTGTTCGCATGAATATGGTTGGCCAGCTAAGCCACTGAGTATGCGACGCAAAACATGGCTAAGGGAGCTCTAATTGCACGGCGCTAGAAACAAAGCACTATATTTGCAATTTCCCGTTAGCGTTCTTTTGAAATCGGTACATAAGTCCCTTTCGTCCTACACTGATCCAAAATGCCCTCCACTAAGCAATCAACGTGATGAATATGAAGCGCAGTTGTAACGACTTGAAGAAACAAAACACGATATTTTTAGCAGCTATTTTTATGTATTTAGTAATGTAGATTGTCTCTCCGTCCTCATTCATTTTGAACGCCCTTTCTTCCGTATCGCAATTAAACATACAGATTCATTACGCGCTCGTTTAATATTTCCGCATTTAAGGGAAATTAGCAGACTCATTGCCTAACGAATCGCTTGCGATCACCCGTACACCCCGGTGAATAAACATTAGCCCCTGGACGTCGCGAGGTAAAAAATTGGCGGCGTATCTTCTCCTTTCGTTGCAAATGTCGTCAAAATACGATAATCTTTGTAGACATTTGCCAAGGAAATGCCCCCTTTTGCTTTCCCACTTACCCCTCATGCTGTTCCTGTACCGTCGCGCTCATCCCAAAGTAAACACACTAAAGGTATGCTCAAGGCGATTTAAATTTACCGCGTTTCACTTCTACAGGCCGGGTTCCTCGATGCCAGCGCTGCAGTACGGCGGACACCAGCGTGAATCGAGGAGGCCGACGTGAATGTTTCTAGAACCACGTGGCCGTGCTTCACGTGCATTCCAAGCAGAACATGGAGCCCAGCTAGTGGAATCTTTCGTTGCTGTTGCCGCATGATTCTTCATATGCCGCCAGGAGGTGGCGCGGGCAACAGCAGGAGCCGATTTTTGCAGTAGATATAGAATATCAATTGCCATCAAAAACCAAGCATCTATGAATTTTTAATAAAGAAACACTGTAAATATTCCTTGTGTACAAATTTCTTGCCTTTTATTGGGGGAATGTCTTGTTCTTGTTCATCAAAGTTGACAAGTATGAACATACAAACCGGGCTTAGACATTTACCTTTGGTTGTTATTATATAATATTTTTACGCAATATCTATTTTACTTTGGCCGGGTGGCTGAATCGAATCACATACTGACAGACAGACAGACCAACAGACAGACAGACAGACAATAATGTCTGGGTTTAAGTAGCCCAATCGTCTTTAAAGCTCTGACGTACAAATACTGCGAATTATTCCGACCAGTGTTGTACGGAACGGCGTTTCAAGGAACGGCGTTCCTGGAACTAGTCCCTTTTTGGAGGAATGGAGGAACGCCACCATTCCATTAAGGGTCGGGGGAAAACTGTAACGGACTGTAACGGCAACTCATTAGGTTTTTGAGGAACGGCAGGAACGGTGTTCCTGCCGTTACATCGCTAGCAATTGGCTGTTTTTGATGCCAAGACCCGAGTACAAAAATCCACAAGCCGATACTGCGTTTCTCTTTCTATAAGCTGGTCAATTTGCCCACCCTTCAGCCGTAAATGCTTCCTTGAAGGCCAAAGGCAGAAGATTAACCACGCAGCAGGCCGCAGCTTGTGCTTGCTTTTATAGTGGTTGAACTTACGCGGCGTTCGACGGGTGAATAGCGTAGCCGCGAGAATGCTTTTCACCTTTCATCGTTTGCCTGGGGAGGCGAGGACGCGCCTCTGGCCGATAGAATTTGTCCCTGGTGGGGAAAGATCGTCTAATACGGGATCCGGAGATTACGGTGTGGGACATTTAGGTGCAGGACATTTCGGTGCGGTCATTTCTGTGCACAGACATTTTGGTGCACGACGTCTTGGCCCAGACCTTTTGAGTCACGGGATGTCCTAGGCATTCTTTGAACATTTTAGCTATATTATTGCAATTTCATGACTTGATATGATTGTACATTCTGGACTTGTGCTTGCGCCGCCGTGCGTGGAAACAAACGCTAAAGCCTGGCGGAGCATTGCCACGTAAAACGCAATTTCTGTAGTAGATGGTAAAAATTAACGTTATTTTGCATCTGTTAAACATTTTTTTAACATTCATGTCAACAACCTGACTAGTTTAAGTGTTACCAAAGCGCTTTGCTTTCACTTCACCCAACGGTGCAAGACGCCGCTGCTTTTAGTCCATCCTCACCCGCCCCGCCCTTCCCCACCGCAAAACATCCGCGAAAAACAACAACAGAAAAACGAGGTATATTAAGTGCATGTGCATTCCGTTTTAATTATTTTCTCAATCGATCTCGTATTCGTTGCATTCGGTGTCGGTTCTACTTAAAACAAACCAACCAACAATCGCACTTACAGTGGCGATACTTAGGGGAGGGGAAGACTGAGTCCCGGCGGCTACCAACCCCCTTCGTAGAGAGAGTGGGTGTCAATTGTGGTTCACCATTGCGTGAACTGGATTTCGAAAACATGAAGACGACTGTTGCCGCTCTCGTCACACTAGTCAATACAATGTTGTTTGCTCCGTATAATGGGAGAAAGCAATGCATGCCTGGGGTGTCCATGATATGCGCGACTTGAAGAGTTAATCCCGAATGGGGCGACCTAATGCGAAGAAAGAGCGATTTCTCGAGTGGGGGCGCCATCGCTATGACCGCGACGCACGGAAGGGCATAGCCAGCAAACGATAGTGGCCATTGTGTTCTCGGCGTCTTTTTGGGTGGCTTTTTGTTGCACATTATAGAGGTTTCGTGAGCTCCTGGTGAATGTAAAGCTTTTTCCTGTATCACTGTGGTGAGGCTTCGAAAAACGTGAACTCCACCACGCCTGTAGGATTTTCAGGGGAAGCCAAAAATAAAATGACTGAAATAGAAATCGGGCCTAGATGCGAGCGTGCAGGCGGGGAGGTGGGGGGGGGGGGGTCGGCGGAGGCGTTAGGACAAAGAATTAAAATGTGGTGAATGTAGGCATGTAAACATAAAACGAAGGCTGGTTTTCGAGAACAGGATGGGTGGAATTTGTACGCACAACCCCTACACGCCTATTCAACATTTAGGACATTAGAAGCTGCGGCTGTTTTCAAAAAGGCCCGTTCTTCCTCCACAACAATATCCTAGACCAGAGTTCGCAAATTCATTTTAGCAACTCAGCCCAGCCTACGTAATGGAATTCGTAAGGTTTTCTGCATTACGGGGGGCTACCTAACGTTACGTTTTGGATATTGAGAGTGTGCATAAAATTTCTGTAATTTGAGGGTGTGTAAATTAAAAAAATGCAAGAAAGGCCTCGCACCATCGTAAACATCAGTTAAATGTCTTAGCTAACAAAGAGCGAATATAAATAACAACCTGTTGTGAATAAAAAAATACCTGTGCTGAAGAATTCAACCGGCTGAATAACAGGTGCCCCCAGAAGTAGGTATTAAAGAAAAATATATAAATGTGGAATTTCTAAGAATACCTGGGAACGATCAAACATGGCATCTATAAAAAAATAAATTCACTGCTCCAGATTGTTTTCCATAACCCACGTTAAGCGAAATAAAAATATAACGGCTGTCGCAAACAGGCAAGCACCGGATAATTTGGTCGCCGAAAAAGATTGCGCACCGAAATGTCTGTACACCGAAATGTCCTAGAGCCGTCAAGATTTTGTCCGGTGCTCGCAGAAAAAATTCGCCTAGGAGGTTTTCTTTTGATTATTCATATCTCCGGATAGTTTGCTGCCAGAGGTGTTAATATTCGTATATTAAACGTAGTTCGATTTGAGTTTTAAATTTCTCACTTAATTTTGCCCCAGGATTATCCGACACTAGATTTTAATTTAAAAACCTAACTGTAACGTTAATGTAACGACACGTTCCAATTTTCGGAGTGGAACTGGAACGCGTTCTTTTCGCAATAAAAGAACTTGTAACGGGAACTCGTTCCAAAATTGAGAAGGAACAAGGAACGAGCTTTCGTTCCTATTTTAGAGGAACGTGTACAACACTGATTCCGACATACAAACCGCCTCTGGCAAGCCTCCACCACGCTTCTTTTAACGAGATTGACCAGAGCCTACCTCGCTCTCCTCATTCCTGTGCAATCGGCTACCACCGGTACACTGCAGGAAAGGCCCGAATGCCCATGAATTGCTCACCAATCTGCAACCTCCCATCCAAGCCACAGAGATTCCCACATGCGCAGAGCCAAGGTCGAACCTGCTTAGCCTATGACCACACTCTAGCGTCGTACCGGAAAGAGGTACTGCCGTCATGCCCCCTTTGTACCGGCTGTTTCTGCAGTGTCACCATTAGCTTCGGGAAACCAATTCGCGCGCCTTAATAAAGTGTAAGCGGAGCCGACGTTCTGACAGGCTGTGATTCTGCCAGGGCTGCAAAGGCTATGTGCAATATGTTCATCCGTCATGCTCCTTTTATGTTTCAGTCTTCCCTCCTAATTGCACTTTGTCTCCAATGCTAAGTCTTTATTGAGATGTCCTGAAAGGAACCGGAAGCTATTGTCTTAGTCGTTTCATTCTTGTTTTTCAACATCAGAACACACAACCACAGCTTGCTTACAAATAGTTGTAAGTACGAACGCACCCGTGTTATTAGGGCGTAGCCCTTTGGCACCGAATACCTTTACGGAACCCTGCTTGTTCTTTAGGTTGACTGAAATCTAAGGTTGCAGAAATTCGGTTAGCGATTACCTTGGTAAATACCTTGTAGACGACTGACAGTAAGCTGACCGGCCTGTAATTTTTCATGTCCTTCATGTCGCCTTTCGTATGGATTAGGATGATGTTCGCGTTCTTCCAAGATTCCGGTACCATTCGGTCATTAGGCATTGCGTATACAGGTTTGCCAGTTTTTGAAGTATAATTTCTCCACCGTCCTTCAAGAGGTCTGCTGTTATCTGATCCTCACCAGGTGCTTTGCCCCTTTTAATTTCTTCCAAAGCCTTCCTTACTTCTTCGGTCGTTACTGGTAGATGTCTATCTCCTCTGAACTACTGTCTCGTTCGGCATTATCCTGTATGTCCCGACTACTGTACAGATTCCTATAAAACTCCTCGGCCACTGTGACTATTTTGGGTATTAAATTACAATTGCAAGTAGGGCACGCTCCCTGAAAAGCCTTGCCATGTGAACTTTACATTCATATTAACCCTAGGCAAGCCATTATCCAATTAAGTATTGGGAAATTACTCTAGTAGGTAATTTTAGCTGCGCTAAACTAGTTATTCGAACACGCACGCCCTGTCTAAAGATATGCACAGATGTCCAGATATCCAGGAAGGTTTTCCAAAAATATCCTCATGAGACTACATCATGAACTGAAGCAAAACAGCGCGAAAAAACGAAGGACGAGGGAGAACACACACACGAGCGCTGACAACAACTGAGCATGTTTATTGCAAACGCAAATATATACGCTATACAAACAGAGATACAAAAAACAACCACAAGATATGCAAACAGCGTAAGCATTTTTTCGCCGCGCCCGAACTAATCACACCACTCTGGGTACTGCTTCATCCTTTCAAATACATCATCTCTTTCGCAGTTAAGGTGACCGATGGCTTGCTGACGCACTTATCCCCTCTCTCGGCGATTTGGAATGCTTCAACGATTTCCCGCGTGATTTGGTCCTTGTGCTTCTTGATGAGGTCGCATCTTTCGAGAAAAGGCCAACAATCTTGCAAGATGCGCAGTGGGTGGCAAGGTTGCTTCCTGTGCGATTTTTGACTGTATTAGCGTGTTCTCTTAATCGGTCGTTTATGCATCTTCCTGTCTGTCCGATGTACGAGCGAACGCAGGAAAGTGGAATGTCATACACCACCGCGGTGTCGCACTCCCGATAGCGCTTGTCATGCTTCTTACGGCACGGTTGGGCCCTTGGCGCGTCACTATTCACTCGGCGGCACATAACCGTTCAACTTGGTCCTCGCCGAAAAAAACTACCCTCACATCAGCTCGGTTTTCCCACCTGTTTTAGCCTAGGGGAAACCCCGTGCACATAAGGAATGACAGCTATTTTCTTCTTCTCCCTGGTCACTTGTCGTTTTTTTCTTTTTCCCTTTTAGTTCGGCCACCAACCTTTCGGCAACGGCCCCCAGAAATTCGTTTGGGAAACCCGAAGCAGTCAGGCCGGCTCACCTGGGCTTCAAAGCTTGCGGAAGCTTGGTGGTGGCAGGAACGAACCAAAGCGCTCCTCAGTGCCGTCATCGCGATCCTTTACTATTTTAGTGTGCTGACGAAAATGGGAGGATGCCCTTCCGGGATCGTGGCTCGTACCTCCAACAGACGTGGTCTGCCGAAAAAACGAGACCGAGGTCCAGAAATTCGAATGCGACCCTCCTCAGGTAGCTCCTTCGTTAGGGTGACACCCTGTAGTGCTGAAGTGAACAGCTGGAAGATCCTCTCCACCTGTGCTTCCATGTCGCCTGCTCGCTCGAACACTACCAAAAAATCGTCCACGAAGCGGAACACTTTCACAACACCCGAGACTTCCAGGGCCTCCCTATATCTAGGGCCTCCCTTGTCAGACGAGTGGCTTCCAAAGCCAGTTCAGAGAATTTCAACAGGTGCGTCCTTGAAGGGGTGGATGGCCTACCGCAGTCCGTTCGCAGTAGGAACAGAATACGCACGGAACGAGTGGTGGACGCACTTAGGAAGGCAGAGTTGAAGCTGGTGACGTCGGACAAGGAGGGAGGCTTCGCTGTATTGCCATCGCGAGAGTACAACCGCAGAACCCGAGAAGCGATAGAAAGTAATTTCCGGAAGGACGAGGAAAGGCGGCCAGAGAAGATAAAGAAGACAGCGATCAGCCTGTGTGAAGATGTGGGGCTGGAAAAATTGGCAAAATCGATCAAGGGTTCAAGTGAGCTTAGCCTGGACGCGTTCTTTGCGGCAAAAACTCATAAGGTTGGCTGCCCTTTTAGGGTTATCGTATCAGAAAAGCGGTCCTGGCAACACGAAATGGGCAAGTTTTTGCAGAAGGGCTTGTCCTTGATCCCCATAGAAGACCCCTTCATGGTAACAAAGGCACAGGCGGTGTCGGAATTTTTCGAACAACACGACGGGAAGGACCTGAGTGCCTTTTCTGTGGATATTAAGGATCTCTATTATTCCTTGCCACAAGCGCTATTGCTCGAGGTGGTTAGGGATGGTATTGATGAGACCGGAGCAATCGGGTTCCAGAACTCCTGCGGCATCAGTGCAACGGCCTTCGTCAGCATGCTGGAATTTTACTTACGGTCCACGATCGTGAAGTTTGGGGATGAGGTGTACATCCAAAAGGATGGGGTGTGCATAGGATCATGCCTCGCCCGGCACTCAGCAACCTACTGCTAGCACGTTTCGACAGGAGACTAGTGGAGGCCCTGGAAGTCTCGGGTGTTGTGAAAGTGTTCCGCTTCGTGGACGATTTTTTGGTAGTGTTCGAGCGAGCAGGCGACATGGAAGCACAGGTGGAGAGGATCTTCCAGCTGTTCACTTCAGCCCTACAGGTGTTCACCCTAACGAAGGAGCTACCTGAGGAGGGTCGCATTCGATTTCTGGACCTCGGTCTCGTTTTTTCGGCAGACCACGTTGTTGGAGGTACGAGCCACGATCCCGGAAGGGCATCCTCCCATTTTCGTCAGCACACTCTAAAATAGTAAAGCGAGGGATCGCGATGACGGTACTGAGGAGCGCTTTGGTTCGTTCCTGCCACCACCAAGCTTCCGCAAGCTTTGAAGCCCAGGTGAGCCGGCTGACTGCTTCGGGTTTCCCAACGAATTTCTGGGGGCCGTTGCCGAAAGGTTGGTGGCCGAACTAAAGGGAAAAAGACAAAAAACGACAAGTGACAGGAGAAGAAGAAAATAGCTGTCATTCCTTATGTGCACGGGGTTTCCCATAGGCTAAAACAGGTGGGAAACCGAGCTGATGTGAGGGTAGTTTTTCGGCGAGGACCAAGTTGAACGGTATGTGCCGCCGAGTGAATAGTGACGCGCCAAGGGCCCAACCGTGCCGTAAGAAGCATGACAAGCGCTATCGGGAGTGCGACACCGCGGTGGTGTATGACCATTCCACTTTCCTGCGTTCGCTCGTGCATCGGACAGACAGGAAGATGCGTAAACGACCGATTAAGAGAACACGCTAATACAGTCAAAAATCGCACAGGAAGCAACCTTGCCACCCACTGCGCATCTTGCAAAGATTGTTGGCCTTTCTCGAAGATGCGACCTCATCAAGAAGCACAAGGACCAAATCACGCGGGAAGTCGTTGAAGCATTCCAAATCGCCGAGAGAGGGGATAAGTGCGTCAGCAAGCCATCGGTCACCTTAACTGCGAAAGAGATGATGTATTTGAAAGGATGAAGCAGTACCCAGAGTGGTGTGATTAGTTCGGCGCGGCGAAAAAAATGCTTACGCTGTTTGCATATCTTGTGGTTGTTTTTGTATCTCTGTTTGTATAGCGTATATATTTGCGTTTGCAATAAACATGCTCAGTTGTTGTCAGCGCTCGTGTGTGTGTTCTCCCTCGTCCTTCGTTTTTTCGCGCTGTTTTGCTTCAGTTCATAATGAACCAACTGGCCCCACTTCAGACATTAAGACTGCATCATATTTAGGACCCCGCCGCCCCCTCCCCCGTAGGGGATGCCACAGCTGTTTTGGCCCTGAACCTAACAAAGGCTTTCTACAAAGTAACCCGCGAGGTCATCTTGATAGGGCTGGAACACATAGTACCAGGAGCCCTCGTCTATAACTACACACGTGCCTTCTCACAAAACGACAGCGACGTTACGACTGTGAAATTTCACACTGCTCAGTATACCGCTTCCATCGCCTCATGGTCCCAAGCGATAAACATTTTCCCAACCCTCTTCAAGTTAGCAGTGGCTTACTTACCAAAGAGGGGAACAGCTAGCACCGACGACACACGAGAGAAAGTGATAACCATGAGCGCTAGTGGCTGTCAGTTTCTTCTTGTGTGCCGTCTGGGTTGCGATATTCTCTTCTTTTTAATAATGCAACAACTGGCCTAGAACGTAACAACTGCAAGCCCATATACCAACCATTGTTGGTTGGTATTGTATTGTATTGTATTGGTAGGCCTGTATTGTACATTGTATATGAATAATAAAGTTTATTATTATTATTATTCCAGATGAGATGCCGGAGTTGTATTGCACCTCTTACGGTGATGCTATCACGCTGACGGACAATTGCGGTAGTAAGGCTGAATAAAGCCAGCCTACCGGCTGGAGAAACAGCCCTAACAGAAGGCGTAGGCTTGGCTGGTCTCCAGTGTTTACCAGACAAAACCGAGGTATTAGTATTCCCATTTATTAAACCTGAAGCCCTAGGAGCATTCTAAATCGCATACAACAAGAGGTACAGCCTTACCCTGAGTAACACAATAACAATACTTGGGCTGCTCGTAAAACCGGACCGACGCAAAACAGTGTACATCAGGAAGTTATCGGCTCATATAACGCTAACATTCAAGCATCACAGAAAAAGTATAGAAAAACGGTATGTTCGTAAAGAAAAAATGTGCTAAAATATTTGAAGCATTACTGTTAGGTAGAATTACATACGCGGTTGCTAATCGTAGCCTTGGAGAAAGGGTAATTCAGAAATCGGATATTCTAATTTTGAAGGCTTATCCAGGCGCCGTACAAGTGCCCCAGTAGCTTTCAATCAAAGGCTGGAGAGTACAGGTGTGATGTAATACCGGCTCTTCTAACGATTCCCAGCGTTGCGGACGGGAGAAAAACGAGGCACAGCACCGGAACATGGAGAAGAACTGAAGATGGCACGCTTTATAGAGTTCGGTTATGGCAGAACACGCGGAGTGGAAAGGCGACGGAAAAAGAAAACTAACTAGGGCTGCTAACTTAAAAAAAACACGAGTCCGTTTTAACGGAGGTCAAGTTGGCCAACTGCAACAGTCTCACGTGTAGGATGAGCTGATCGGGAGGGTGCAGATTGGCTGGAGCGTCTTCGGCGCGCCGACGGAACTTCCTGGAACGTGGGCATGTCGTGGGCGCTGGTCCGTGCTGTCGTTCCCTGGCCGTTGCCTTCTAGGGCGTCTCAGGGGAACCACAGTCGCACACCCGGTACTGGAACAGCGGCGTCCGGTCCGCAGGCTGCCCTCTTGCTCACGATCACCGCCGAGCAATCGAGAACACACCGTCCCCTTCGCCAGAATCCTCTAGCACCCCTCCTCTTCTTGTTCGTGGCACATAGCCCCACCACAGGGATTGGCCGTCTTCTTCGGCAGAATGTTCATCAAAAACGCAAAGTTACCGCTACTTCCTCACATGTACCCCCACTTTAGAAAGTTGTTGGCGAAGACACACACTTTCACATCCTCACTACTCCACCAAGAAAAAAAACGCACTGGTGGGGAAATAACACACGCGGATGTTCACACTCTACTCAGGAAATAATTATCAACGTTGTCACTAAGCCTAATGCACTGTACAGTGGATTAGTGTCCTAACAATACTAGTAGGCACTCTTGTAGAAGCGCGGCTCCTACATTTTTGTTGAATGCGTCAGTCCGTAAGACAACGCTGTCGCTCAAATAGGCGTCTTCCACAAAGGCACTACACCAACTTCATGATTTGGAGCATTCCGCTGCCAAACATTGCAAGATCTGACGAATGTTTTGATGTCGGCGTGGACATTCGGGCAGTAGAATTCGTAAAGAATTGTTTCTGTTGTCTTCCGAATGTCTTTGTAGCAGGGTTTAATGTTGTTGTGAGCTGTCTCCAGCCCACAGTATCGGAATTGTTTTGGAATTACGAGTTGTTTGTAATGTTGACCCGATGAGAGGTGGCATCGTCGGTACAGCAAGCCGTCCTCTTGGACAAATAGGTAGGTGTTGCCCCTTCGAGATGTGACTTCCTTACCTTGCCTCCTAAAGCAACTCAGAGTTCTATCTTCACATTGCTTTGTCTTCATCTCCTCTCTAGTCACCTCAGTGACTGTGAAGTTCTTTGTTGTTAAGTTAACAGCCTTGACAACGAAGACTACTTCCGTTCCGGTGGCTTGTTGCCTCTGGGGTCGCTGTGCTTACGGCGGTGCGCACGTAGCTTCTTAATCTCATCTGCTTGCTGTTCTTGTTGCGTGAAGTTCGGATCGGGATCGCATGGATCTCTCGCGCCGGGGATGTTACCCAGGACCAAGTCATAAGGTGGTTCGGTCATGCACTTCGCCAGGACGTGGCCTGAAAAGTAGGGAGTGAGGATCTTGATATACGCCTCTGGGAGGCGCTGTGTTGTCTTGTCCAGGAACAGCACGGTGTTGCCTTGACCTGTCAAGCACGTTTCTGGCACGAGCTTTTTACGAACAATTACGGCGTTGCTTCCTGAATCCCGTAGCACAGATACAGATTTCCCGTATAACTGACCGGTAACGACACGTAAGCCGTCGGCGGAGCGCCCTGGTGGTGTTGCGTCTCCTCCAATCGTCTTCCGCAGATTGGGACCAGAAATATTGTGAGCATTCGCGGCGTTAGATTAATGGGATACGCAGTGCAAGCGATACCGCCAGTACCATGGCCAGTGTGAGCACTGAGGGATACGCTTCCCAATCTCTTGAACTGACGCGCCATCGCCATTACCATCTGTAAATAATCATCAGCATCATCGTCGGTCTCGCGCTTCCCGGTACGTTCGCCCAGAGGAGGACAATAAACGTCGTCTCCGAGACCTCGTCCCTCACTCTCTCAAGTGGTGGAGTGTGCGCTTGATCCCGACGTCTACCTCTCTTGGTCGCACCGCTGGAGCTACGATCGGGTCGGCGTTTGGTGCTAGCAACCAGCACCATGCAGCACGAGAGCAGCCGTGGTGCTACCAGCGCAGCAGCTCCTGTCCAGCCCGCCATTACTATCACCGCTCACCAGCGCGATCCTCCGTTTTTCTATGGCCTCCGTGGTGAAGACGTGGACGAATGGCTCGATCAGTACAACAGGGTAAGCTACTTCAACCGCTAGGACGACACGTTCAAGCTACAGAACGTTGGTTTCTCCTTGAAGAAGGTGGCCGAGACCTGGTACCACAATAATGCGGGAGGATTCTCTGATTGGAGTGACTTCACACAGCAACTGCTTCAGGTTTTCGGCACGCCCTCTGCTAGCGCGGCTGGAGCCAAAAAGAAACTGCACGGCCGCATACAGCTCCCGGAGGAAACCTACGCTTCGTACATAGAAGACGTCGTCGGACTGTGTCGTCGAGTTGACAAAGACATGCCAGAGGCGGATAAGGTACGACACATCATGAAAGGAATCTCCTCTTTCGCTTTCAATGCCCTGGTGATACAAAATCCCACCACCATTGCAGAAGTGCGGGCGATATGCCAGCGCCTTGACAATCTGCAAGCTATTCGCCTCCAGCAGGATTCCTGGCCTACCAGCCCCTCTGGGAATGTGGAGCTCCGTGCTTTAATACGCGCTATCATACGCGAGGAGCTGCAGCAGCGTGACGCTCCCTGCCCCCAGAATGTTCCTGTCTGCGCACATGCACTGCGGGACGTGATCAAGGAAGAGCTGGCGTGTATGACTACATTCGCCAACCATGTCAGACTGCTCCACTACACATTCCCACGTACTCAGAAGCTGCGTCCCGACCACCCATTCCCGTGGAGCACATCGTGCACCCGACTTGGTCCGCCCACTTGACCGCCCTCTCTGCGCCATCGATGCCGGCACCTTACTCGTCAACGTGGCGACCGATGCGTGCTCCAGGCGACCGGCCTGTGTGCTTCTACTGCGGCATCAGAGGACACATTTCCCGGTTTTGCCGCAGACGCCAGCTAGATGAGCGACGAGGCTATGCCCCCTTCGAACGAGACAACCGCTTCAGCTACGCCCCCCGTCAGCGGGGGCACTCGCCCCCTCCAGCCCGCTCGTCTCCCTCTCCTGACGCCATGGACTATCCCCGCGATTCTCACCCCGTTCGACGTCGTTCCCCTTCACCATTCCGTCGGGCCTTGTCACCACTTCGACCTGTTACCAATGCCCCCAACCGACAACAGGAAAACTAGGTGCTGCAGTTTTTGGAGGGAAAACTGCATCACTTGGAACTCCTGAACTACCGGCTAATATGCTCTCTGTTGTTGTCGAAGGTATTCAAGTGGAAGCATTAGTTGACACTGGGGCTACAATTTCCGTGATTTGTGCTAATCTGTGTTCGCGTCTCAAAAAAGTCAAGACTCCTTATTCCGGTCCTTGTTTACGGGGTGCGAATGACAATGACATCCAGCCCACTGCTTATTCGCCATTCTATCCAGTGTGCAGTTATTTCCCTGTGTGCCCATGACCTCATTCTCGGACGGGACTTTCTTGCCTCGGCCGCTGCCGTTATCTCCTGTCGTCGTCCGGCCATCCGTATTGCTGACACACAATATCTCAGTTGTCCAGACGTGCCATACCCCACCCTGAAGTTGAATTCCGATCACGTTTTGGAAGCAGGTTGTGAATGCATTCTATCCGTTTCTTCGGACGCATTTGCCCACGGTGATGTTTTGGCGCTACCATCCACTCGATTTCTGCCACAAGGAATTGCCATCGCACCATGCCTCCTTCGGTTTGTGAGTGGGTCTGCAGTCCTGGCTGCTTTCAACACCACAAATGAACCCATTCTGTTATCTGAAGGAACTACCATAGCTTCAGTGGCTGATAGCAGTCCTGCGTCAGTGGTTTCCAGTGGCACGTCCCCTTCAATTAGCACACTGATGGCTGTGCCAGCGGATATGTCAGCTCTTACTGCCACGCTCAGTCCCGACCTTTCACCTACTCAGGCCAAGCTACTACTCGATGTTTTGGCCAAGCACCGTGATTTATTTGACCTTCATTCACCTGGTCTCACACAGACTACTGCAACAGAGCACCGCATTGAAACGGACGGGTCAGCCGTGATTCGACGCAGACCATACCGCGTCTCCTCGTCTGAGCGCAAGAGAATTCAAGATAATGTTGCCGATATGCTCAAACGGAAAGTTATTCGGCCATCCACGAGCTCATGGTCTCCTCCCGTTGTTTTGGTTGAGAAAAAGGATGGATCTGTACGGTTCTGCGTAGATTACCGGGCGCTCAATAAAATCACTCGAAAGGACGTCTATCCTATGCCCCACATAGACAATGCCTTAGACTGCTTGCAAGGGGCCGAATACTTCTCAAGCCTCGACCTTCGCTCCGGGTATTGGCAGTTACCCATGCACGAAGCCGACAAGAAGAAGACGGCATTTGCCACGCCAGACGGCTTGTATGAATTTGACGTCATGCCGTTTGGCCTGTGCAACGCTCCGGCTACCTTCGAACGACTCATGGACACGGGCCTTCGTGGCCTCAAATGGCAGACGTGTCTGTGTTATTTGGACGATGTTGTGATATTTTCGACCACATTTTCCCAGCATCTGGAGCGCCTTGACGAAGTCTTGCCTGCCTGTCTAACGCCGGACTGCAACTGAATACGAAGAAGTGCCGTTTTGCAAGCAAGAGCATTAAAGTTTTGGGGCATGTCGTTTCCAAAGAGGGAATACGTCCGGACCCAGACAAGTCAGCCGCGGTTGTAAACTTTCCTCGGCGCCTCCAACTGAAAGATCTGCGGAGCTTCCTTGGCCTGGCGTCATACTTTCGCCGTTTTATTCGCAACTTTGCGACCCTCGCTTCCCCTTTGGACCAGCTGTTACGTGCCAACGTGCCCTTCATCTGGTCAGACGATTGCCAGAAAGCTTTTCAAGCCCTTAAGGACGCCCTTACAGATGATCCCGTCCTGTGTCATTTTGACGATACAGCGCCTACCATCCTGCATACTGATGCCAGCGGGTGCGGCATTGGCTCCGTTCTTCTTCAGCGTGATACTCAACCCAGAGAAAGGGTGGTAGCTTATGCTAGTCGCTCACTGACACCCGCTGAGCAAAACTACACTATCACTGAACAAGAATGCCTAGCTGTTGTCTGGTCCATTCAGAAGTTTCGCCCATACTTATACGGCCGTCATTTCACCTCCGTCACAGATCATCATGCCCTCTGTTGGCTCTCAACTATGAAAAATTTATCTGGGCGCCTAGGCCGTTGGGTCTTACGGTTACAGCAGTTCGACTTTACGGTCATGTTCAAGTCCGGTAAAAAGCATTTAGATGCTGACGCCCTGTCACGATGCCCACTATCTACTTCGTCGTCTGCTACCTTCACCAAGCCACGCCAACCACGTTTACCTCTGGCGCCTATCAACCATACTTCGGTGGATGCGTTAATTGACCTGCCATCAATTCAGCGGGCAGATACGTATTGTCGGACTCTCATCGACCGCCTGAATGGATCTGCCCGACCACCGAATAGCCGGCTGCGACGCCAACTTAACAACTTCCGGCTGATTGATGGAGTACTTTGCCACATAAATCGCCATGCTACAGGCTACAAATGGGTGCCAGTAAATCCTAGTGAGCTTCGTCTTGGTGTGCTTAAAGCACTTCATGATGATGCGACGGCTGGACATCTTGGCTTTGAAAAGACATACGACCGCGTCCGGAGTCGGTTTTTTTGGCCAGGCTTATCCACAAGTGTTGCAAAGTATGTCGCATCGTGCGCCCGTGCCAACACCGCAAGCGATCTACGTCCCCTCCGCTGGATTCTTGCACCCGGTTCCCTGCCCACTCTTCCTTTTGAAACCGTGGGCATAGACCTGTATGGGCCCTTACCTCCTACATCTAATGGCTGCCGCTGGATAGTAACTGCGGTGGACCACTTGACTGAATACGCGGAGACTGCTCCCCTCCCGTCTGCCTGTGCTCACGAAGTGGCCGACTTCAGCTTAAGCAATATCATCTTGCGACATGGAGCCCCTCGGGTCCTGCTGAGTTCACGCGGCAAGACATTTCTTTCTCAGGTCCTTGCCATAGTCCTTCGTGCTGCCAACACCATTCACAAAACTTGCTCTAGTTATCATCCCCAAACAAATGGCCTTACCGAACGTTTTCACCGCACTTTATCCGATATGCTGTCTATGTACATCAGCCCCAACCACAGAAACTGGGATATCATCCTTCCCTTTGTTACGTTTGCTTACAATTCAGCGGTTCAACGCACGACCGGTTACTCCCCCTTTTTCCTTGTTTATGGCCGCCAACCCCCTTTTGCACTGGACACCACCTTTGTCTCTGCTCCGGTCTCTCCCACTTCACCATTTCATGAACAGTTCGCCACGCGGATCGCTCACTGTCGACGGATGGCACGACTTCACACGGATTCGAGTCAGCAAGAACGGAAGGCAAGATACGACGCATCGCATCGTTCTGTTGAGTTCTGTAAAGGGGATGAGGTGCTACTTTGGACTCCGATTCGCGCATCAGGCCTCTGTGAAAAGTTTCTTCACAGGTACCTAGGTCCCTACGTCGTCGTCGAACAAGTTTCTCCCGTCAATTATCGCGTTTCTCCAGTGGATATCTCAACGGACCGTCGCCGCCGTGGAACAGAAATCGTGCATGTCTCCCGCTTGAAGCGTTTCAACCGTCGCCAACCATAACCGCCGGCGGCCAGGCGGCCGCCTTCAGCCGAGGGGGGGGGGGAATGTGTGAGCATTCGCGGCGTTACATTAATGGGATACGCAGTGCAAGCGATACCGCCACTACCATGGCCAGTGTGAGCACTGAGGGATACGCTTCCCAATCTCTTGAACTGACGCCCCATCACCATTACCATCGGTAAATAACCATCAGCATCATCGTCGGTCTCGCGCTTCCCGGTACGTTCGTCCCGAGGAGGAC
Organism: Haemaphysalis longicornis; assembly: GCA_013339765.2. Lineage (NCBI taxonomy): Eukaryota > Metazoa > Arthropoda > Arachnida > Ixodida > Ixodidae > Haemaphysalis > Haemaphysalis longicornis. The sequence goes on from CM023453.1 coordinate 144,707,914, forward strand.
AATAAACGTCGTCTCCGAGACCTCGTCCCTCACTCTCTCAATATGAATGTAAGGACGAGTAGTTCCTTTCCTTTCCCGGGATGTCGCTACAACGCAAGCAGAAACTTGCTTGGGATGGGGCTCTCTTGATTTACAGTTTATTTATTTATTTATTTACTTATTTATTTATTTATTTATTTATATTTATTCATTTGTTTGTTTGTTTTTTGTTTATTTTTATTTATTTATTTATTTATTTATTTTTTATTTATTTATTTATTTATTTATTTATTTATTTATTTATTTATTTATTTATTTATTTATTTATTGTACCCTCAGGGCCAGAGGCATTAAAGAGGGGAGTGGGTTTTACAAAAAAAGGATTCAGACGTGAGTAAAAGGGAGAACAGGATTCAACGTTTTCTGAATAAGCAATTTTAGCTGATAACAAAGTCAGGACCGAAAAGCAGAATAAAAGAGACCTAGAGTACATATTAAAAATAATTTTAGTATACAATGTTAGCTACGAAACACATTAGAACACACAAGAACAGAAAAAAACTGAAAAAGGCAGACGTCATAAGTAATCTCAGTTTACAATGTTTGTTAGTGCAGCACGAAACATCTGATAATCAGTAATCGCAGCAGTCGCGCCAGGAAGCTGGTTGCATTCCTTGCTGGTGCGTGGGACAAAAGATTCAGAACACGTTCTTGTTTGACATACTTTGTGCGCATGATCGATGCGAGATGACACGTAGGACGGTGAAAGAAAAAGATTAGCTCGGAGGTGTGGGCTGTTATGGAAGATTTTATGAAAAAAATTCCCCGCATTTCCCCGAGGGGAAGAATGTGAAAGTGCGAATGCACGAGTTGAATTTGTGCGGTTCGGTAATGTTCGCGAAAGAGAGTTCACACAAACACACACAACTACAAAGAAAGAAAGATGCATTTATTCACAGACACCTATTTGTGTTGTCGTTGTACTTGATTGCTAGAGCGGATCTCAGCTTTGAAATTTCGTGTCAGTACTCCTTTAAGCGGGTGCATTAGCCCTTCTCACGCCTGATTCCTGGCCAATCCCCCACGTGGGTATGTGCCATGTCAGCGGCCAGGCAGCGCGCGCCCATCTCCCCCGTTGCCAAGGAAGACGAGGAGATTTCCTGGCCAATCCCCCACGTGGGTATGTGATGCGGAAATCGCTGGTGGACGCAGGTTCGCGTATTTCCAAACGCTTCGCTTCACAGAGCACCCACGTGACATGTCTGTTCGCGCGATGAAGAACGGTAATTCAACGTGGTTATTGGCAGCGCCCCAAGCCTAAGCGACCTAAAACATACCAAATCCTCATTTTTAACAAAACGACGCGTAGATTTCTGTTTTAAAAAAAATGAAACGTAGAAATAAAATCGTAAATGAAAAAAAAAAAAACAAGAGATAGACGCGCTGGGGCTCGAACCCAAGCCGTCAGCGCCAATACCCAGTGTTCTACGTCAAGGCTACCAAAACAGAACGGGTGGCTCGTTTTAGCAGGCGCTCAAAAGAATAGCGCGCGCAGTGACATCACACATGTCACGTGGGTGCTCTGTGCAGCGAAGCGTTTGGAAACACGCCGCAGGTTCAGGGTCGCTTAAGAAGTGCATTGCACTTAAAAGGCACAGGCGAAAGAACTTACGACGAGAAGAAAGGGAAGTCAGTTGCAACGAGTTTTTCATAGCTGTGATGCTTGCTGTTCGATCGTAATTGTGTAGGATAAACCGGGCAGAGTTATTTTGGACGAATGGGAGGCCTTTAATTAAATAGTCTATGCTGGGGTCCCAAACTGAAGCAACATACCCTAATTTACTTCGAACCAAGTTCTTATACAACAGTAATTTTAGAGAGGCAGGTGAAGAAGAAAAATTGCGACGAAGATAGCCTAGCATGCGGTTTGCATTGTTAATAATGTTGCTTATGTGAACGGACGAGGTCAGGCGAGAAGTATTGTGCACAGCTAAGTACCGGTAGGATGAAACACAGTCGAGTGAAACATAATTAAGATGGTACGAAGCGTGAGTGGGTGACGATCGACAGACGCGTAATAATTTACACCTATTAATATTTAGGTTCATTAGCCAAAGACTACACCAGTTTGAAATATTATTAAGGTCGTTTTGTAAAAATACTAACGTCACTTGTGTCGTTAATTTCACGAAATATCACACAATCATAAGCGAACAGGTGTACTTTTGATGAAACGCAATCAGTGAGGTCATTGATGTAAATGAAAAATAAGAGGGGGCCCAGGACTGAACCTTGGGGTACACCCGAATGAACAGGACATTCTGGGCAATTATAAGATTTGGCTGCAACAAACTGTGTACGGCCACACAAAAAGTGTTCTAACCATTTTAACACATCACGATCAAGGTTAAGTTTGCTTAGTTTCAGGAGCAGGAGATTATGGGACACTTTCTCAAACGCTTTTGCAAAATCCAAGAAAAATACAGTCTGCTTTGGAGCAACTGTCAAGAATGTGCTGAAGCTGGTGTGTAAAAGACAATAATTGTATTTCACACGAAAATCCCTTTCGGAAACGATGTTGTGCATCCGTGAAAAGTGAGTTGGATTCGAGAAATGTAACGATGCTTGTGTACAACACATGCTCCAAACCTTTACAAGGAATGCTCGTAAGGGATATAGGGCGGTAATTTAAAGAAGATTCTTTGCTACCTAATTTGTGAACGGCAACCACCTTACCTATTTTCCACTGAATGGGTAGGGACCCTTTGTCGATGGATTGTTGAAAAAGTTTGGAAAGAAGAATTGAAGAATACGTGGCCGTGCCTTGAAGAAATTTAGAAGTTATAAGGTCGACACCAGGACTTGAAGAGGGCTTAAGTGACTGTATTATTTTTAAATTCCCTGAGCGTCAATAATATTTGAATTCATGAGTGGATGATCGTGCACCTTTGGGGAAGGTAGAGATGTACTGGACGAAACAACGAAATTACTACAAAAAAACTTGTTCAGGACAATCGGACACTCATTGACAGGAATAGATTCGTCAATATGGTCCAGCAGTTTAATTGAATCAGTCGTGCGTGGATTAATTACGCGCCAAAAGTTTTGGGGATTGTTTAGAAGCAGGCTAGGTAAGGTACTCCGGAAAAAGTTGGATTTCGCATTTTTGACAGTGGATACATAAGAATTGTTAGCCGCTTTGTATGCCTCCCACTGAACATTCAAGGGCAGCAATTTCGCTTTACGGTAAAGGCGCTTCTTGCGGTTTGATAGACGTTTTAAGTAGGCATTATACCATGGAGCTCTTGCGTGAGAAGAGATGTTGCGAACCGCGGGATGTATCTGTTGGTTAGGTCGCGTACCCTTCGCAGGAATAAGTTCCAGTTATCTTCAACTGTACGGTTGTCGAAATTGTCTAGAAAAATGTCAAGCAAAGTGGACAGTTCAATGTTAATGGCATCAAAATTTGCTTTCTTATAATCCCTAATTCGCTTAATTGTCTTACGCGTTTCTACAGCTGGTACTGTTATGTCGAAAGAAAGGATTGAATGATCAGATAAACCGGGTAAATATGCCATGCACGAGACCGAGTCGGGTCGTGAGGTAAGTACGAGATCTAGTACTGTTGCTGTACTGTCTGTTATTCTCGTCGGCTGGGTAACTAGTTGAGTAAGAGTAAAGGTTGAGCAAAGGTTCAGGAAGTCGCTAATTTGTGAGTAACTTGAATTAAACATAGGCGATTCGGAGGACCACATGATTTGAGGGAAATTAAAGTCACCTAGTAAGAAAATCGGGGCGTTTGGGAGGCGAGTTACTACGGTATTAAGAACATCGTGTAAGGAGGCAATAAAGGTTGGCGGAGCGTTAGGGGGGCGATAACATGCCGCAAAAATGAATTTCTGGTGCGCCACCTCACCACACGATAAGATAATCTCAATATCAGTTTCAACAGCAATGCGGTAAGAATCATGATCATTCAAAACAGCAAGCATAACGCCGCCACCTTGGCGAAGGGTGCGGTCACAACGGTAAATTGTGTAGCGGGACGCATCGTAAAAGATTTCCGTGTTCCGAATGTTATCATTGGCCAAGTTTCGGTTAACACGATAACATCGGGTGCGCACGTGGCTACGACAGAGTTAAAAGTGTCAAGTTTGTTAAGCACGCTCCTGACATTCGCTAGAAGTACAGATAAGCGTGACGCGGGCTGCGATCGTCCACATCCCCTCGCGTTTTTCCTATGGTGTCTCAAGGTTTGCTGTTTGGGTAGCATCTAGGCCGTTATTTGTGAAGCTTTGCGTTGGTGCGTTGAGGGTGGGAAACGTTACTTGTTTCTGTTGTAGTATCCCTTAAGAGTCATATACGTAGAATTGTTCGTTGACATACAGTTTCGTGTAGCGCAATTTGTATTTCGGGGATCCAGGTAGACCCTTAGCGAATTCACACAGTTCTTAGCCTCGCTGTTCCTGCGTCGGACGGTGTCAACAGTTTTGCGTCCGCAGCAGGTGCGCCTCTCCTTCCCTCCTCTCTCTCAACAGCAGCTGGCGCGCGCATGCGTCGTAGTCAGCCCGTTCGCTCCGTCGCGGTCTCGGCGTAACAGGTGCGTGATAGCAGCGCGGTGGGGCGTGGAAGGGCGCGCGCTGCTTGCGCATGCGCGCTCTCCCCCCCGTACTGCTCTCCCTCTACTGCGCGCGCTGGAAATATAGCGGCTAGCGGTCGCTCGTGTTTCAGTCACTGCCTTGCTCCTTCCTTCCTTGGTTGACGCTCGTGCCCACGTTTACTCGTGTCTGCTACTCCAGCATCACGGAAGAAGCGATGGAAGCAACACGGCCTTCAATCAGTACTGAGGCCCCAATGCTCTGCATTTACTCGTGTTCCCCTCGCGGGAAGGTGAGGGAATTTTTTTTCGTGCCTCACGAGTCACAGGCGAAAAGTCTTCGGATACCAAAATTCCGGATTCTTTAAGATTAGCGCGTGCTCACAGCACCTTATCTCTTGTTTTGAAGGAACAAAATTTTATCATAATGGGGCGGGGTTTGGATGCAGATAGCGTCCCTATACGGTGAGCTCTTTCGACCTCTGAGGGGGGTATTTCGACACCAAGTGCGGAGTGCAACGCGGCAAGGGCTTTCACCTCCGTGTCATGCCACGTTTCTTTCGAATCTGGAATACCGTGAATAACAACGTTATTCCGTCTGTAGCGATCCTCTAAGTCGTCCAACCGCGTCGGCAACATCTCTTGTTGGGACGTCAGCTGGGCGGTAGAGCTCTTAATTGACACGATATCTTGCTGGAGTGTATTTAGGGTCCTCGATTCACGCTCCAAGGCTTCAAGGCGGGTGAATATATTTGAGAGACTAGTTTTTATAGTATCTTGGTTATATTTTATTGCTTTAACATCCGTGCTTAGATTGACTTGGCTCTCAGCTAGATTAATCGTTCGCTCGTTGATACTTTTGAGCATTTCAACTATGGCGGCGCTATGTACAGGAGTTTGTTCTTTATCTACGTCTGCGCTGGAACTGCGAAGAGTAGGGGGGCCAGGGTTAGTTTCTACGTCGCCCGAACAAAGCAACAGCAAACTCACATCTAAGCATTCTTTCAAAATAATACACCGCTCACGTGGGCATGGGAGCACAACTAAGAAAATATTGTCGCTTTTTCTAGCATGCAGTGGAGCATATTTACACACCTGTAGGGCGAAGAAGATCAACATGTTAGCCATGCTTTCGCAGTGGCTACTCCCATGCCCACTGAAAGCGGGGAAGGATTTCCAGGGCCTTAAGTAGACTTTGGGTCCAGGGGTCGCTGTAGAGTCGGTGCACATGTGCGCAGAAGCGAAGGCCAATGAAGATGCTTCGATGAATGTGCACGCAGAATTGTCAGGAAAGGCTTGTACCGTATCGGCGTTGGCATCCAAAAACAGGCACAAGGCAGGGCAGGGTGTTGCAATCAGCAAAGAAGCTGACAGGGTCAAAAAAACCTGTGGGGCGAAGAAGATCACATGTTAGCCATGCTTTCGCAGTGGCTGCTCCCATGCCCACTCCAACTGCTCGGCAAAACTTTTACTCGCTCTTGTGGCCTGGTCTGCCGCATTCGGAGGATATTGAAGCTTGTCCCGTCGTACGGCAATCAGGAGGGCGATGCCCAACTCTGCCACAAATAAAGCAAGTCGGTCCTTTCATTGCAGCGCCATCAGCATGACTCGAGCCTGCGTTTGTCGAAGTGTCGTCCTTGAACTTCCCCAAGTTCTTTAGAGACTGGGCTTCCAGAAACCGATCGGAAACCTCGGCCATTTGGGTGATGGTCTGGCAGTCTCTTTCCTTGATGAAGACCACAAGTTTCTGGCTGCAGCACTTCAGGAACTGCTCGGCGATCTTTTTGTCGCGTAGGCTCTCAAATGCCTTTGGTACGCCGGACGTCTCGATCCACCGATCAAAATATCCTGAGAGGCGGGACGTGAACTGTACTCCAGTTTCTCCATCTTCAGCCTTGGCATGGCGGAACTTGTCATTGTAGCCCTGAGCAGTGAATCGAAATCGCTGGAATAGAGCCGACTTGACCTTCTGGTAGTTCAGAGAGTCCTCCGTGAGAGTGTCTCCAGTAAGACACATGCTCAGACCAACAGCCCATTTATCTTCCGGCCACTGTTGCGCGAGCGCTATCCTCTCAAGCTTTATGAGGTAGGCGTCTAGATTGTCCCGACGATTGTCAAACGGGGGAATAAAATTGTGTGAAATGAAATGAAACGGGGGAATGAAATGATGCTATCTTAAAGCAATGGGGCGTTTCCTTCCATGTCACCCAACAGAATGATAGGTATGAAGCGTATAGAGCCAGTAACTCGTCCTGCATGGCCATATTCGTGAAGAATGCTAGCGAGGGTTTATTCACTTCGGAATAGACCGAAATACACAATGCTATATTAAAGCAATGGGGCGTGTCCTTCCCTGTCACCCAATGGAATGAGAGGTATGAAGCGTATAGAGCCAGTAACTCGTCCGGCATGGCCATATTCGTAAAGAATACCATTCCGCGTCCCTATCGAGCAACGGTGGCACATCGTGCGACTTTTCTGGGACTACGCAGCTGTAAATTTGCCGCCTCACCGGGAGGCGTATATGCGTTTCTTAGTCAGTGCACCCAGCCGTCACCAGAGCTTGCTGATGCGGGTAAACGGACCTGCAGTGGTTGAAAACCACGGTGTAAAAAAATATTCAACAGAAATAGCTGAACGCCACCTAAAAGGAGCAAACCCGAAAAAATGTAGAAGAAGCAGTAGCTGAAACTGACCAAAAGGCAACGAAAATACCCGAAATCTCTGTTATAATGCATAAAGATGTCATAAACAGATTATATGCGTGATAAGAAATGTTAAGATTCGAATATAAGAAAGCCTTGAAACTAAACAAAAAGTGACGAGATTTCAACCCGGGTTCGGATGTTCGCTTCGCAGGAACAGAACTACTACACTACGAGACCAAGCCGTTCTGACCGATTAACTTGAGGGCCGCATGCACGTGGACTAGCTTCAATCATGCCCCTAGAGGGCGCCATGCGTCGCTTGGCTGTGCTGACTAGGAAACGCCTATACGCCACCGGGTGGTCGAGGACTTCTGTAAGCCACATTATCCAAGCTTACCGCGATTATTAGCGCAGACGCATTGACGGAGAGCGCAACGGGCTGCCTAAAGTCACCAGTGAGGAGCAGGAACTACTGATTGTCACCGCCGCTATTGAAGATTCCTTCCTGTCTGCAAAAGAAATTCCGCAGACAATTCCAAGACGACTGACTGAAGGAGGCGGGACTCGGTAGTTGCGTGGCAGCGCAGAAACAGCACCTCACGGACCTCCAAAAGATGGAAAAGATGGAGTTCCTCCGGGCGGTGGAGCAGTGGACAACGGAAGAAAGGAAGTTATATCCAGAGACGATTCGGCTTTCTCTACTCGTTGGGATCAACAGCTGCGTGTTTGGCGTCCCATGAGCTGCAGGTACGAAATTGAACAGTGAAACGCAGCTGGTAATATGCATTCTAGTCTATACAAAAACTACTATAGTGTAAAAGGACAAATTGGGAGCACGGCCTAATGTGAAAATTGCTGACCATTCCTTCGGGGGTCCCGAGTGCAAGGCTAAGCGTAATTCGTAAGGCTAGCAATGCAAACAGCCTGTCAATTATTATATTGCGGAGGAACCGATATACAATGTCCCTGTACATTTTATTCAGCTGGGTTCATATGAAACGTTTTAATCGTAGTTTTATAAACGTTGTTAAGCCTTTCCAGTCACTGTTTTTACGAAAAAATTCAGGCAACCCGCATCCGCTAAGAGGGAATTTTGTAATTTTGGCAGTGGAAAGCGGACGAAATTGAAGCATAGTTTTATACAGGATACTGTTCGCATACCTGTTAGTGGGGGTGCAGCCTCCCGATAAAAAATGTGCTAGTGATTTCAATGGATAGAAACAATCAATCGCGGCAAATGTCCTTCCAGTGATTTAGCTGTTACACCCCCCGAATATGTTTTAAGCGACTCTCGGAGATACCTTGCCTGAATTTATTTCTGTATTTAGATTACGAATTCTGTTTATTCATTTTCAAAATACCAGCCCGGCTACACCCAAAGGGTCCTTTCTTGTGGGCAGTGCACCGTCATGGTATGAGGCGCAATGAGTGCGGATGGCCTGGCACCCCTCGTCAGACTTTTTGGGAACCTCATCCCGACAAGTCTGCTCCCCTACGTCCTGGACAGCCCGTTCATGGGAGTCTGCTTCATGCTGCAACAAGACGGAAGCCCTGTGCACACAGCACGAGCTGTGAGGACACTGCTCGAGGACCATGGGGGGCGAGATCTGTGGTGGCCTCCGAGCGCGGCAGACCTAAATTCAATAGAAAATGTACGGAGGATTATGAAAATGAATCTCGGTAAACTGAATGACAGCGGTAGCACGGCCGACGAGTTGTGGCTGTCAGTGGAAGATGAACGGGGACGCCTGCGCTCCCGCCCCGAAAGACACTTAATGAGTCGCTCCCCCGACGCATTAGTCAAGCTATCCAAAGCGACAAAAACTTTGCACACAATTAATCAAGGAAACCACTCGGACAATCACCGATGTTTTGTTTTTGTTCCGAAGCGAATAAATCATCGCTGTTTTCATTTCTTGATATAACTGTGTTCGTCGCATAGCGACCAGCACTGATTCAGCTATGTGTGAGTCTTTATCCAGAGTCGTTCAATACTTTTGAAGAACTCTGCTTTATCGTAACATTTCTTCAGCGCTGGTTACCGTTCCAGTCAATCAGATGATAAAAACGGCGCCGAACAAACATTCTCAGATGAACGCACAGTTACGCCGCATCAGCGCATGCCGCACACTGACAGCTGCTGCCAAGAATCATGGCGCTCGAAAGGCGCGCCACCCAAGGCCCACCGCGCGTCGCAGTCGAGAAGAAGGAAGTGTTGCAGCGAAAATCAAGGAGACTGACATGCACAAACTATAGAGAGGGACACACATGGGCCCTCCGCTCTCTTGACAGCAGGCTCTGGGCAGGAAGGTGTAGCGTAGATTGTTTTCCCGCACTGCTCGCTAAGTCCGGTTTATTCTGTGACTCCCTGTACGTAATTTACATCTCCAATTTCTGCAGGATGCGTCATGAACTAACACTCCAGTGGGTTTCTGCCCATTGCGCAATACCTCGAAATTTGAAGGCGGACGCTGCAGCATTTACAGCGCACAACCAACGAGACCATAAAAGCCGGTACAATTTTCTCGGAAAGATGATTCAGCACTTGCATCCAGTGTGGCATGAAGCGTGGATCGATCGATTTGGACCGAGGCATCCCATCAGTATGCGCCCCTCTACTCTATCCACCCGCACTGTAACTTTATCATGCCACCTAGAATATCCAAGCGTGATGAAGCAGAACTCCAACGAATTCGGTTCATCATTGTATACACGAAATATTGCTATTGCAAAAGCAACCAGTCCACCTCGCAACTGCCCACAGAGTGGGATGTGCGTGAAGATCAGAAACATCTGATATGTGACTGTGCGTGACGTAGTACGCAAATAGTGTGTCTCTCAGTGTCTCTGGGCCGGCAGCTCTCCGTAGTACTAGAACTGAGGTACTTATCTGGTGTCTGGAATTCTTACAAACGTGCCTGTCGTGCTAAAAAAGTTTTATTTGCTAATTAAAAGCCACAGGCCTTGATCAGACTTTGTGAATAGTAAAAACCATATGTGTTCCTTTTCATCATTATAATCATCACTGTCACCGCATTCATCTGGCAGTGGCTTACCCGGGCTGACATCGCCAGACTGAATAATGATTGTTCTCTCTCTCCAATCACAATTCTAGCTCCCCTTAATATTGCAATGGCTTGCATGGTCAATGCCCACGCAGAGGACAATCCGCATGAGCAGGAAAAGAGGATAAAGAGGTTGACTTTTGGAATGGCGGTTTCAGCTGTGTCGGTGGCTACGGTTGCAAGGCATCACCGGCTGTAAATACACTAAATATATATTTTAGTATGTGCTGTCACGTAATATCTTCTGGTGGTGGTGCTGTAATGATCCTACAACAGAACTTCGGAGCGGCCGCAAAGTGCAGTCACCCTCAGTTACCTCTCGATGCCTCAAACCCCATATCCCCGAGATACAGAGGCCGTGGCCAACCCTCCGGTCACCGTCCTCACTCACCCTCGAGATGCAGGCATGTTCTGCGGCACTCATAAAGTTGACGTCAATGACTTGATACAAATGTACAATCGTGTAAGCAGAAGCAGCCACAATCGATTGGATGCCTCCTCGTGCTGGCCAACGTCTACAACTATCGCAAATATACCCCGAATGTTTGGTTTGGTCCTAATGACGCAACCATCACCAGTGGGGAGAGCTTTTAACACTAAATACGAGGAAATTTTGGGAAGTCCGTTTATTCTCACTTGGCTGGAAAAAGGAGCATTCATCTCGTGCTCAGAGTGAGACAGAATTATAAATCACGTACATTCAGGACGTACAGGCGCTTTGCGATGCATTAGAGTCCCAGATGCCAGAAACTAAAACCTTCGGCCATGTGCTGAACGGTATAGCTGGCATTGGCTTCAATGTCGTACTGTTGAAAGAGTTCCAGCGTCGCCGATATAACCACAGATGGCACCGCTTCGAACAAGGTAAAATTTAGAGCATGCTCAGCCGTTCACAAGAATTCTCACCTCGGCCGCAACATCATCGTATGACAACGTCTTCCCAACCGCCGGAACAAGTCGCCACTCCACACCGGAGTCGCTGTGACAAAATCTTACTAAGACCATTCCCCATGAAACTGAGGCTAATGCTTCTGCTCCTACATTGCGATGCTACATAGATCAGCCTGTCCCAATTGTTTCCATGGTATAAAACGTCACTCGTGAAGAACTATGAATCCGGGGCTTCACCGTGTCTGCGCAATCGCTCAATTGAGACCGAGCACTCTTAGCACTTGTTTTGATCACACCGCCAGTAACTCGTGATGACCGCTCTTTGAACTCCACAAATCCTGAAGAATGGTGAACCACAGATAGCCTCGGGATCTAGGCCCGACACACGCCTATAGGACTGTAGAAGTAGTGTAAGACGGGGGAGCACCGCGCCCTGCGTGGCCGGATTTACTCCCTCCCATGCCGGGCACTTTAAATAAAGTCTTTTCTCTCTCTCTCTCTCTGCATGGACTGCAGACCAGCAGGCCATACCAGTCGCTGCTGCCAATCCGAAGATTTTGCCAGCACCAAAACAATGCAAACCGAACTTCTTATTGCTTTCATTGTCGATACACCCCTCTTTCCTAAGCCGCAAGCGTTCGACACATCCGCTCAGCCCAACCAAACCGGTCGCTCACTGTTCCCCCAGCTCTGTGTTCACTTGTGGTGCAATTGCCGCCTTTCCCGTCCCCTGTGTACCCGCATTTACCATTGAAAAACTACAGGATGAAGCTCAAAGATGGGACACTGCATTCCTCACCTGACTTCATAATCCTCCCTTGAAGTTTTCTATGAAGCGCACGTTTATCTATTTTCAAGGGGACGGTGTGTCTGGGCACGCAATATTCACAAATCGGCTCAAGAATATGTGACGATTCCTGACTTTGGCTGTCATGTGGGCAAAAATTTGGAACCTGCCAGGACGTCTATTCACGTGCCCGATTGTAGTTTACCAGCGGTTGCCCGTGTTTGCACTGCGCGTATCACGATCGGTGGCCTGTATTTAATTTTGTTTACTTACAGTGCGTGAGCAGTGTGTTCACGATATCATATTCGGCGCTGATTTTCTCGAGGACCACTGTGCCCTAATTGACAGCTCTACCAGGGACGTTCATGTCGACCTTGCACTCGCACAGAGCAATGACGACAAACAACTAACACGATTGTTCTCCTTACACTGCTGTCCGTTTTCCGCCTAGATCCGACACGTTGCTCCACCATATACTAGCACTGCGGTACTGGATGGAGACTGCGTCTTTTTACCCATAACCCCCGTTATGGACAATAACATAGACAATCGTTGTCTCGGTAAAGCATCCGGCGTATAGCACCGTGTCGACACCGGTAACGCTAGACCTACTCACCCCAGTCCGTGCAGAGTATCCCATACGTAGCAGCAGGTTATCCAGAAGGAGGACAGTGAAATCCTATTGAGGGACATTAATTAAGGAACCATCCCCCAGCCCCTGAGCCTACCCCTGTCATCCTCATACAAAAACAGACGGGTCATGACGCTTCTGTCTAGATTGCTGCCACCTGAACTACCTCATCATGGACGTCTAGCCTGTTACCCGTATCGATGACGCACTGGATTCTCTGAACGCCAACATATATTTTTTTCTTAATCGACCTTAACTGGGGTCATTGATAGTCGTCTACGACAGGGACTGGGGAAAAAAGCTATTAGAGCAACAGACGGTCTCAACCAGTGTGAAGTCATGCCTTTTGAACTGTGTAATGTGCCAGCGACCCTACCGGAGAGACATAATATATCTTTTTACATAAAACAAAGTGGTCAGCAAGAGAACGCTTTCTTAGTTGGGGCATTTGTTGTTGTTTTCCTTAACCCGGCAGCAATGTTTTTTTTACAGGACGTGCTTACACCAGTGTAGTTCCTGGAGATCATAATTTACATTCAGGAGGGCAAGTTTATCGCACAAAAAGCTTTATTTTACGGAAAATGAGTTTTTTGGTAGTAGAGGTGTTGGTTTCCAATGGCAGCTACAGTTATTCCCAACTCTCCATAGCTATCCTAGTTAAAGAAAAAAACGTTTCATGTTTAAATGCAGACAAAAAAATGAAGGCTTTCGTTTTTCTTGCATTGAGGACAATCCTGGCGACAGACGAGATTCGTGATGTTTGGGTGACACTGAAAAAAAGAAGAAATTGCTCAGTAAATAAATAACTACTCCTTTATAGTCGGATCGAAATACACCCAGGCAGCTTTATTTGTAAAATTTTTAAACCACGTACAGAACACGGGAAAGCTTTAGAGTAGTAGCACTTAGAAGACAGCGTTTGTAATATGAAATCTTTAGTGCCGTTAGGGAGATGATCAGAACACTCCAAAATAGCAAGAAAGTATATCCAAATGCCAGAATAGCCCATAAGTGAACACGAATATGACGGTTTGGTAGAATTTATTATACAGAGAAAAACAGGGAACCCAGATTCATTACCAGCTTGTAATGGGAACAGTTACTTTTCCTATTACAAATAATATCCAATCTTTTATTTTCAACACGCAGGACCACAGTTTTTGAGGCAGGTAGGCAAAACCAGAGAGCCTTTGATCGGCTTGATGACGAAACTCCCTCATAAACAAGGCGATTGTGGTTGCAGCCAACACATGAACAAGAGAAAAGCATAAAGGACAATTACTTAGTTATAACTTCACAATAAAATGTCCCGTCAACACACATGAAATGTCTCGCTTTTTATTTTGAATTGTGGTCACTTGCGCGGCAAATTGCAAGTACCACCGTTCGGTTACTGACTTGTGTGGCCTCATTTCTGCTTCTAAAGACATTGGTGAATACAAAGTTGGTACTGCGCAGACGTCATGGCGCATCTAGGGTCATTCACTTTATCATTAGCAGATAACACTACTTGAATAAAGCACCTTATAAATCATGATCGGGAAGTTGTTGAAGCAGTATCATACTAAAACTTAGAACTGCGTCCTCTAAACTAAATCAAAGCGGTCCCGTACTTATGTGTTTACAGTAAGGTAGGTTCTGAACTCGTCCCCAGGTCACGGCTGGTTGGTTGGGGGGGGCCAAAAATCAATGGCGCGTACCCCCTCTGGGGGATTTGCCAAGCAGATGTGGTAAAATTGTTCATGATTCATACTAAGGGTAACATAGAGCTGTGTAGAATGTGAGGCACGTGATGTTAACAATTTTGAGAATCCAAGAAAAAAACTACAACATATTCAAGCAAAAACCGATACTAGACTTACCAGAAAAAGCAAGTACCAGATGACTTTTAACAGGGTATACGACCTGATTGTGAAATAAAAGCGTGAAGGGTGCGACGAACATCCCCGTGGCAGAAACCTAAAGTCCATGCCCCAAATGACAGTAAATTTGAAACAGACAAGGAAAGACCCAGGCGCGGTAGGATGACCTTCAGGAATAGAATTCGGAGAGAGAAGAACCAACGGCAAGAGAGCAGAAAAAGTTCAATTGTCTCCTCACAACACCTTCAATGGCATTTCACCTTCTTATAACTAATGATGGTGATAGTGCGCTAGCTACCCCGTCAATCTTGCTCTTCCTTCTACATCTTCCCGCTCTCGACAATGGTTCCTGCGTAACACAAAAATGAATAACGGCAACTACAACATGCTAGCTACGATCCGTTGAGCCTATTGGTTTTAGTTAGTCATTGGCTCCCTTTTCCAACCGTGCATAGAGGAAGAGTGTCGCGTCTTAGTCATTATCTTGTTCAACACTGGCAACGAAAGTTCATCAAAAATCTTTTCCGGGGTAAGAGTAAGATAGCAGGCCGTCCTTCTTCGACTTATCGTAGATCATACTAGTAACTGTGTTTCATCGTGCGGCTGTCGTTTGACGGTAAGAGGTACAGTAGTTGGCAAAATTCTTCGGCATATTGCTCGTCTCTTCGTCGTTGCAAATATCGTTTAGGTTGTATTCGCGCCTCAGGTTGTTCGGTAACACGTTGTGCTGTGGTCCTGTGCCTAAGCTTTGGTGTTTTGTCAAGCTTTGAGCTGGTGGTCATAGTGGTACCCTTTACACCCACCAGATGAGAAACTGGATGATCCTTCTCTTCAGTTGCTTGCCCTAGAAACCCTGCTAGACGTCTGTCGAACCACTCATCTTATGGCGGTGTGAACTGGCAGTGCGGACATCACATAGGGACACTTGGATGGTTGTCTTCAGTGGTTCTATTATCAGCGCTTCTTCGCCTGGGGCTAGTGGTTCATGACAGCAAACTGGAGAGGTCAGAAGCGGGCTCCGTGACGATTGGAAAAAGGCACCTTTAGAAGCTGTCTCAGAGTTCTCGATGAATCAACACCTTTATTGTATTGCGGGTTTGTAGCCACAGTGCTGACATAGCCACTGTTGAATCTCCCGCTGGCTATGCGCAAATCATCATCGTCATCATGTCGATTTCCCCTGTCATTAAAACTGTCATCCCCGCTAAGGGCAGCCATGGCCCAGGTCTGCCTTGCGTCGTTCTTCCGTAACATATTGGTGCCTTGAGACCCGGGAAGACGACCGCACGCGACGAAGGAGACCACCGATGTCCCCTCCGGCTTGAGGTTCGCAGAACTCCTCTCCTTTGACTGCTGTTTACGCTGCTCAGCCCCGCCCTCAGCCGGAGGTCAGCATGGCTGGCCCTGACCGCCTAGTGACAACCGACCGAATGCGTGCGATTGATAAGCTGCGCCGGCAGCAGCGTATCCTGCTCGGCGCTGGTACCCGACTGCTCAAGACAGCGAAGGATCTTTTGGAAGCCGCCTCGACGCATCCGCATGAACTTCAAGCGGCCATTGATATGCTAAAGAGAAATGACGCGGCACTGCACGATACAGAAAAGAATATCATCAAGCTTCTTGACCCTGATGAAATTGAGCGAGATTATTTCGACGCCTTGGCGTATCGAGGAAGCATATGTAGTGTCGTAAACCACCTGCGCTCGGCCTTGAACTCTCGGGAGGCGCTCGGCAGGAGAGTCACTACCAACGGCACTGCAGTTGTCCTGCCGAAGTTGCAGGTTTCAACGTTCAACAGTGACCCACGTGGGCGCAAGGGGTTTCGGTGCCGTGTCGAGACAACGGACCACAGCTACCCGAACGTTCAAGATATGGTCAATGTGGGAGCCAGCTCCGAAGTTGCGCCGACCGTCCCAATGGAACAAGGGGGACCAGAACACGAGGGTACACCTGCCGCAAATAATGACCACTCAGCTGCTTCCGCCCAACCAGACAACAAAAAAGGCAAAGTAAATGACGTGAAAGAAAGCGTAGAGCCACCACGGTACACGTTCGAGTATATCTTCGTTCCAGACTTCATGATTGGGGAAGTGTTACCGCAGCTTTCTAAAACCCGGCTATCACCACTCGTCAAGTTAGAACGGGACGCTGCACCCAGGTTCGAGTCTGGTTCGTTCTGCGTTCCTGAGGTTAGGAAGTCTGAACCGCTATTGCTGACCATTTCGGGTCAATGTAAGGAAGAAACATCAGTAACCCATATTGAGCTGACACCTCGCGCAAAAGCAAGTTCCCCAGAATCGGAAACCGCCAAAGGGAAAACCCGAGGCAGGGACAAGACGAATCTGAATATACCGGCCGACTCGCTGCATGAGAAATGCAGGTACCATGAACCATTGAGACTTTCCCGACATCAGCTTCACCAAAATAGGCCCATGACCGAAGGACAGGAAATGCGAGCTTGGAGCACAGTTTAGTTGTCGACCGCTTCACCATGGCGGCGCTTGGCTGTTGTGAAAGCGGCAAGACAGCGCAAGCACCACTGGAAATGGAAGAGACGAGAGTTTTCCAACAGCTTTCTCTGTATTGACCTGGATCAAAAAGCAACTTTTCGTATTGTGGACTTATTGGTCGTCGTCGCACGAATTCTCTCGCGGGCGTAAGTATGAGGCGTGGTCAGTCGTGTAAGCAGTGCAACCCCAGATTACGGTGCCCGTGTTTGATGACTGATGAAACCCTAGCGGGCTTTATACTCCCACTCACTGTCTCACTCCACTCGCAAGACACCTGATCAGAGCTATAATTCCGTCAAGAAAAGGAACGCCATCGGAATTCGCTCGAGCAGGAAAGTGGCTATAACGGGGTTTGAACGACACGTAAATTATCTGCCCTCTCAAGATGAAACCGCGACGCAGCGTAGGCACGTCTGAAACGCACCAAGAGCGACGCATCAGCTCGTAACGCAACGAGGTGTCCAACGAGCTATCGAAGGACCTAGGGATCTCTCTGCACGAGCGCCGTACCATAGGGAACTTGTTAGTGGAGTACGCAGCAAATGGATTGAGACACGGTGCCAGCTGAAGTCCTCAACACAGTTCGGTTTGCACTGCAACGATTGTTCCGGAACATTGAAGGACGCCATGGTACTCCGTAATAGCAATCGTGAACGTTGCGCGCGCGGGAGTGTGTTGAATCTCCCGCTGGCTATGCGCAAATCATCATCGTCATCATGTCGATTTCCCCTGTCATTAAAACTGTCATCCCCGCTAAGGGCAGCCATGGCCCAGGTCTGCCTTGCGTCGTTCTTCCGTAACAGCCACCTTTTCATAATTTCTTGTTAAGAAACAAATTCGTCCGAATAAAAACCCCGATATATAATTGCGATTCTTCCTTATTCTTTGTGTATTCTTCAAATTAAAAAAAAAATTCTGATCTGATTATCAAGCTGCGTGAGGCTGGTTTGTTTTTGCTTTGCCGATTCACATTGCGATTTCAGCATACCTTTTTAGACGCGAATCATCTCATGCTCGGGGCTGTGTCCCTCCCTCTCTGGTGGTTGTCCGCCGTCAGCACCCCCACTGCGCATGCCTGGCCAGGCACAGCTGATGATGATTGTGACAAGATGCCCCTAGGGATTGAACAACCAAAGAATCCATCACGAGATAGCTTCGCGTTCAACCACCGTCGTCATGTTCCCGTAGGGGAACCCTGAGTACCACACTCAAACTGCGCATGCCTCGCAGGCATGGCTGATGATGATTGTGGCAAGATGCCCCTGGGAATTAGCCAACTAAACAATCCATCACGAGATATCTTCGCGTTCAACCACGGTCGTCATATTCCCGTAGAAGAGCCGAAGCTACTCCGACCAAACCGGAGCTTTCCGAAGCTTCTCTCCTCTCCGGGATTGCGTAACGAATGGCAACACCTGCGGCTCCGCGCGCGATAATGCGAAGCAGCTTAGGGTTAGAGACGCGACGGTAGCCGCTGCATACTCCACTGGGGGCGCCACTGTAGCTCCGCGTTATAAATGACGCGCGGGCGCGCGGCGCTCCCCTCATTTTCCTCCCGCAACTCCGCAATCGAACGGACAACTAATGGGAACTTGAGGCGACCCCATGGCTGCTTCGCATACTACTCAGGGTTTCCCTAGGCGAAGATGGTGAAATTGTTTTTTTTGCAGATGCCTGTTGCAAGCCGCAGTCTGCCGCGTTACCGATGTTCACAATAGATGATCGAGGGTTTCCGTGTGTCGCTGCAGTCGTCCCAAGTGATCGATGTGATGTCTCGTGAAGCGTCGAGCAGGCAGGTATCGCGGGCGCCGTACAAGGGCACGGCCTCAAGGATCTGGTGAACCACGTGGTTCCCACACCGCGTGTGCCTTCAAGTCGCGCTGTGCCGTCATCTGGAGTCTGCTGGGACGTTCCTCTCGGCTTTGACGGTACCAAATGTTGAGGAAGTGAACCTACGGCCATGGCATCACCCAAAAAGCCTATAATACCACTCCGTCTTCTCCTGTATTATGATGGTGATATTGCGATGTCTACCCCATCATCTTCCTTTTTTCTCAGCATCAAGCACGTAACCGCCACTAAACAGTGGCCACTGACGTGACCAATAGCAAATTACACTGCTCGGCGCTTCAGTAAAATGGATTCGAATCACTTTTGAAGGCGGTAAAGAGTACGAGATGCGTACCGGCGCACGCGGACGCGACGAGTGAACCCTTTGGCGCCGTCTGGCGCACTGATGGTAAGGTGAGGAGATGATTCTGTCTTAAGAATACAGGTTCAGGCATAGTTAGGGGTTGCTAACACGGGCGGCTAACGCCGCCTCTCGATTTTGCTTGCTTGTTTATTTACGGCTTTGTTACTACAGTTTTGTACAGGAGACTCTCGACTGAAAGAGACGGCAGTGGACCGGCCACTCATTTGCATTTTCCCAAATTGCTTGTTATTCCGCGTAAGCAGGGCAAATTTCAGCGTCCGTTCGGTTAACTCGAACTTTGAAAACCTGACCTTATGTGAAGCCCTTCTTATTTGCAATAATAGTTGCCATCTAGGCAAAAGTAATATTCTACGTTGTTTTTCTTTTATGAAAGCAGTGTCATACTCTATTTTCTATCATTTCACCTCGACCATTGTCAGGTTTTGTTTCGACCCTCCCTCTCATTTTCTGCTTTTTTCTTTCTGTCTCTGTATATACATATAATGTTCACATGTTTATATGTACATCTGTCTGGTAGTAAAAATTCGTGTAATAAGAAAATGAAAAAAAGAGGAGAGTATTTTTTAACAAAAACAAAACAGTGCCAAGGACGCCACCAAGACCGAACCTACACAGGCGAAGCGGTGACTAGCAACAAACGTTTTTATTTTCCCCATGACAAAAATGTTGATTCAAGTTAAAAGCCGGAAAAAAAAGAATATAAAGCATACAAAACACAACACCAATATATATCCTCGTGATAGTAGTTATAGCAGTTTCTGCCTTAAGTTCTGAATAAATCAAGATGACATGTAGTGATGTGCTTTTTATAATTTTGTGTATTTTCTTATTTTGCTCCTAAGGCATAGCATCTTTTTGATTTGTTTGCGTGCACCATAAAAACATTTTTGTCTATAGTCAGCGCGTGGTGCGAGGTAGTACCAAAGAGGAGAAAAACATGCTCTTCTGTACGTCCGGAGCTTACGACCGCCGACGACAATATTTGCGTCCACTTCGTCTGCCTTCATGTTTCAAACGTAAGAAAAAATTTAGGCATATGAACATGAATAAACGGAGAACCACATTATCGTATTGCCTTGCTGGTAGCTCTTTACTTCCATCGTTTTCCTGTGCGCATTTATGAAGGCCCTCATTTTTCACTTTTAATTCGAGGTCCTTAGTTGTGGTTTTCTTGGTTATGCAGGTAGCCTAAGATAATTAACCGCTTGTTGACTACTCCTAACACATTGTAGACGCTCAACCACGTGCTGAGACTTATAATGCTTATTGCAACACCGAAGCTGACTGCGCTTCACAAACGTTCGTCTAAGTTGTGTAAAACTTCTCAAAGTAGACACATCAATTTTCACTTGCTAAAAAAGGCTGAGTGGTTATCTACCCACGCAACTCTCTCATCATATTGAAACCCCTAACGTATTTTTTGAACAATACTGCAACGCATATCAATTGGTCCCTATCTCTTTTCCTGTTTTTTTTTTATACATAGGCTCTTAGTTATATGAAGATGAATAAACGGGGAATGTGTTGACGCTTGAAAATCACTGAGCGCTGGCTTTACTGCAGCGTGTCGTTGCGAGCGCGTCTTCAATGGAAGTGAATCGACCCATCACCGCAACGTCAACACTTCTGACCCGTGATGAGGAAAACCGGCCTCTTTCCACGACTGCTCATTAACAGCAGAGATGGTGATGTGAACATTGGCCTTCATGAAGGCGCCTGCGCCCTCCAGGTGGCTACGTGAGCCGCATGAGCTCCTAATCTGTGGTCCTCAGCGCGCGGTAATAAAGGAGTAAAAGGATAAGGAACACTTTATTTAAAATGTTGGTTGGACCCCCCGCAGTGTGTGATTGGCTAAGGAGTTGTGCTGCTGAGCACGAGGTCGCCGTTTCGATTCCCGGCCACGGCGGTCGCTTTTCTGGTGGCGGCGAAAAGCAAAAACGCCCGTGTGTACGAGCTTTCGGCGCACGTTAATTCGGAGCCATTCACTACGGCTCGCCTCATAGCCTGCATTGGGTCTGCGCGTTAAACACTACAATCAATCAACCAATAAAAATGGTGGTGGTGGTAAAGTGCGCCCTGTTCGAACATACTCGCCCGTTAAATGAAATTTCTACGAGTGCTTAACTGACCGATCCCCTCCCTTTCGCCTTGAGCAGCCGCTGTTAATTCACAAAGCGTGGGTCACTCAACACGGGCACTGCTGGACACTGCTGCCGTGAAGATAATTTATTTCACGCTAGATTTGCGTTGCGCGAGGTTAGGTAAAACAGAGTTTAGCGGAAGTTTCGGATGGTCCGCTTCGCTTCGATAGCAAACGAGAGCGCCATTACGCATGCGTGACGGACAAGTTCGCTGGCGGTGATACCGAAGCGTGGCCCACTCCGCTAGCCGGGACCTCTCAGCTGACCGTCACGGGAGCTGACACTATTGCGCGGAATTTTAAAATGGTTGCCCCCGTGAGGCCAGCGCTACGCCGAACTCCGTTTCGTCAGTTGAAACACGAGCGACGAAACCACGATACCGCTTTCGGAAAAACAAAAAGGTGTCACATATCTCAACGACATTTACAACGCCAGCTAAAAACGCCTATCGAAGCGCGGTCCTACATTTATGCACGTCCAAGAGAGACAGCTTTGCTTTTGCTATTGGACGGTCGAACGGCTTCTTTTCAAAACTATTTAGGACAATGATATGCTGTCAGCGACTGGATTATATAAAAAGAGGTGAAATAAGGCAATACATTTGGCAATTTGCTTTATATAGTGCCTAAATTAGCAACTCTTTGAGGTCCTATGTATGACGTTTTGGTTTGCAGGCGTGCAGGGCGCGAGCAGTGACGCCAATGATTCCCCGCGGAGAGAGATACGGTTATCGCGTAGTTAAAAATTTGTGCTGCTGACGCTCAGGTCCCGCTGAGCGGACCGGCGGCCGCGCGGCGGACTGTCAGAACTGGCCACCTAAATCACTCTAATATGAGATGGCTGCGACAGCCAGAAGAGGTGATATAAACGTTGCAGCCTGAATGGAACCGGCCTTGAGCCCAGCACAGCTCCATAGTCGAAACGTCACTTGCTGCTTCAAAAGCCGCTTTGCCCCAGCCCTCCATGCTCGCAGATGGCTCGGTGGTGTCTGGGACTCCGGAGTAGGCGAGCACACCGGCCTCTCGAGCATCTAAACTCGTTAGTTTCCTATTCTGCCGGGGCAAACTCAAATTAGTAAGCCAGCATTCCTGGTAAGAAAAATGTCTTGACTCTACGATAAAGGTTGTCTTTTTTGCGCAAGGGCTTTAACTATGACGGTGTAATCCATGTGTTTTGCGGGCAGGATAGATTTGTTGGACACTGTACAGTTAAAGTGCAGCGTTCTATGGAAGTGGTAATATTTGAACTTAATTCCGTACAGCAACTTTGTGCGTCTTTAAGAGATGTTACACGTGTTTCGTCAGCGTTCTCGATTTCTTCGAGAAATAGTTTTTTGTGAAATGTAGATTTCCAAAATAATTAGTTCTTCTGTAATTAGGAGAGTTAAAACGAAGTAGAACTTTATAGTGATCAGTGATGCTCCTACGTATAATATAAGCTTCAGGAGTACAAAATAGGTTTGTTAAGGCATGGTCAATGATAGTTCCGGGATACTTGTGAGGAAAGCCGGTTGGTATATTGACTAATGAATAAAAGACATAACCTTGAAAGCTGTTTCTGTAGACGTCGAGAGATGAGATGTTGTCAAAGATATTAATATTAATGTCACCTATTATCAATGCATTGTTTAGTTCGTGTGAGAGCGTATGAAACAGGTTGTCTAAGGCTCTGCCAAAGTCAGGGAGGGAGGAGCTAGGTGACCTATATATGCTGCCCAATATATTGATTTTACTATCAACGCCGAAACATGAATTCTCTATTTTAACCACACCGATTCGCAGTCTTGCACTTCGAGCTGAAGGTAGTGTCTTCGCTTATATTTAATTCTTGATAAAACAAAAATAGCGGAACCACAATAAGTTGATGTCTGACCATGCCAAATTCATAAGTATACTATTTGAAACTGTAAATATTCGTATCGGAGTCATTGAGCAACGTTTCTGAAACGCAGACAATAGAAAAGGGATAGAGGACTGAAGATAACCATGCGTGAAATTCGTCGTGGTGCTCCCTGAGGCTGCTGGCATTAAAGGGAATTACAGAGTGGGAGTTTTAGTTCAAAAATACGGAGGTTGTTTTGTATTGATGTATGACATTATGATTTGTTTGAAGTCACAACTGATCACAGGTTGTCGTTCTACGAAGGTATCGGTTCATTTGGCATCAGACCCACGTTGGGCGTCGAGCGGCGGAATTATAAGCACTCGGCTTTCTGTTGTCTGATGAGCCT
Organism: Haemaphysalis longicornis; assembly: GCA_013339765.2. Taxonomy (NCBI): domain Eukaryota; kingdom Metazoa; phylum Arthropoda; class Arachnida; order Ixodida; family Ixodidae; genus Haemaphysalis; species Haemaphysalis longicornis. Next base: position 144,731,470 of record CM023453.1, read on the forward strand.
TGATGACACAACCATCTGTCCAGAGAAATTGACTGCGATGCATTGTCTTCCTTCAAAGCTAGAGCTTTGGCAAACAGCTGTTTGTTCACTTGAGTGAGGTGATTCTTAACATGAACGGCATGGGCGTCAGTTCCTTGAAAGCTGATGTTTGTTTACAGGCGGACCTTTTGCGCTTTAGCGATGAATTCTGCTTTATTTGCGCGGAAAGTGAAGCGAGGCTTGATGTCTTTTGAGTCGAATATGAACGGCACTCGACGAACAACATCAAGGTCGTCCTTTGTCGCAAGAAACTCATTTTTTACCCCATTGTTTCCATTAGGCTGATGCAATCTTCGCCTTTGGTACGCGGCACTGGTTTGATTTCCACGTTGTTTTTCTTTAAATATTTCTCAAGTTTCCCAACCTTTTTTTCTAGAGTTTTGTTACGTGCAGCCAAGGCTTTGTTCTCAGCTTTGATCTCACTTGCTCTTCCTTCAAGCTTTCTACTGTTTTTTTAAAGAAGGATTGGCTGGTCTTGAACTCTGCAATTTCCTTGTTGACGCCTTCTACAGCAAAACCAAGGTTTGCTTCTAGCTTAGTTTTGATGCTTTTAAAGACAAGATCAGCAACCTCATCTAATTTCCCGCTTAGCGCACGTTCAACGGAGTCAAGCCGCTTGGCAAGCCCAACGTTCGTAGGCATGGTATAAGACAAAGCAACAAGAACAGTGCAGCAGCAGTCGTGGCAAAAAGGCTTAAAAGTACAGACTTATAAACACTGGCAGAAAAAGAAACTGGTTAGCACCTGCTCCCATACCGCGGCAGCTGCTGCAAATTGTCGATGCGTGGTTTCCGTGTGATCTTCATAGTCCGGCAGAGGGTCGGGTAGATCCAGTGTTGCTCACCAGGTCACTATGGCGTCGTTGCTTGCAAGTTAGTCCTGTGCAGGGGCAGGATCTTCTGTTGCAGTACCCGTGGGGGCAACATAGCAGCTGTTCGAACCAAATCAGGCGTGGCTATCAGTATCCGAGGAAATGTGGCAGAAAAAGTAACTCTTAGCACATGCTCCAATTCCGCGACTGCAACTGCAAAGTGTCGATGCGTGGTTTCCGTCGGCTCTTCATAGTCCGGCTGATGGTTCGCAAGATCCGGTGTTGCTCGCCAGGTCGCGCCGTCGTTCCTTCCATGTTAGTCCTGCGCAGACGCAGGATCTTCTGTTGCAGTACCCGTGGAGGAAACAGCAGCTGTCCGAACCAAATCAGGCGCGGCTATCAGGATCCGAGGAACTGTGGTAGAAAAAGAAATTGCTTAGCACATGCTCTAATGCCGCGACTGGTCCTGCAAAGTAAAACGAAAAGTCAAACAAAACTAAACTTCAGTAAAACAAAATTTTATTTAGCTTTTAGTGCCTCTTTCACGAGGTTATTGTCAAAAAATAGTACCGGCGTTCTACAATGTCCTACAGAAAGCTTTCACTGACTGTTATGAGCAACTCGTGAAAGATAAACTCACTCAGCCTCTTCAAAATAAAACAATCTTTGAAGGCATGGCTCGCTTCCTCATAACCTTAACCATACCCTCTACCCGTCTTCCTCAGGTATACAAGGAAAACAAACCTGGTGGCCAAATTGTTTTTCGTATTGGCACTCGTAAACACCTCGCGTTCCGTTGACAACCTTATACCCGATATTTCACCAAGCCTTCGCTCCTCCGTTAGGGATAGCAGCACGCATGTCGCGTACAGAAAATAACTAAATTTCTGATGACTGCTGACTAGTCCCCTTAGGTGTATCACCGCACTCAAACATTCCGCATGCCTATGGCATCCCCGCTGTATCATCTACTTGTGAGCACTCGACGTGCGACAAACCCTTCGATGTTGTTACGCTCAGTAAAATATATTTTTATCTTAGTTTCTCTTGAACGCAACACTTTTTTTTTCAGTTCCAGGAGGTCAATTAGGGGAAATTCCACGGCACCTCAGTAAGAGGTTTATTCGCACCTAAGTTTATTGATATCTTTATCGTACAGCTCCAATAATACTTTATTGACATTTGAGATTTCAACCCGTTGTACTGTACAAGGCATATGGACGAGATAATTATCAAATAGCAGTACGACGAAGCGGTGTTTCTAACCTACACTGAAGGATTCAAACTAAACTCCATCAAAAAACCAACCGGTGCGCAGTAGCGTTTACGTTTCCAGAGTAGCCATATCAGGCACTGCAAGGCAGCTTACCTTTAGTCAAGCCTACCGCTTTAAACTTTCCATGAGCCAAGCCGAATTTTACTCAAACTATCGATGTTAGGGCCACCACCTTCAACAAAAGGAATATCCTGAGCAGGCTACTAACGATGCTAGTATGTGAGCCAAACAACTGAACCGAACCAAATTCCTTTAAAAAAATAGCTCTGAACTCTAATCCGCGAACTAACCTCTTTGTGGCCCACTCAGCCTTTCCTCCATGAACGTCCGCTGTACTAATAAAACTTCACAATAACCTCATCAAAAGTGAAAGCCTAAGCAGTATATTTCCCGAAGCGATCGCGCGTTGTCTTTCAACATTGCAAAAATTGTGGCGACTTTCTCGCTAATGCTCGCATCAGCTGACCGCAAACCACTCGCTGCATGCAAGTAAAAAAAATCGATGTAACGTACGTCCACAGTTGACAACCACTCAGCACGCCGCCAGCACGACTTGAGACGTCTACGTGAATGTATAGGCTCACTTTAACTGTGACTCCGCCAATGTCGTATACTTTCTCGAGGCCACCATTTACTTGACAAACATGTATCGTCAGCATTAAAAAGCCCTTTCATTAGTGATTCGATATCACCGCTTTAAAAGAAAAAGTTATTATTTGCCTTTGCACGAAAATGAGGACGCTCTGTTTCATGGATTTAAACATGTGAAAGCCATAATTTTAGACTCCGCTTTTAGAATACACCAGAACATCCAGTTCGCAGTCTTATCTCTGTTATATGTTTGAGTCAGGTTCGCTTGGTATCAATGAAAGTCACGGTAAGCTAAAGTGCTTAAGTCCTAAATATTTTCGACGAACCTAATGATATAACTTATTTTTTCACAATATTTAGAGCCGATTGAAACAATTTCTATTCATCCAAAAATAATTTCTCCCAATCTGTCAATGCCCAGCAGCTGATTCGGTTACGTCATCTTTACAGTGACCCCAACAGAAGAATAATGCTAGATAGCGCAACTTCCTCCTTGGGCAAATGCGCCGTTCCCAGAAATGCTAAGGCCTATCTGCTTGAGCGTGCGTTTGTGCTTGTGGGCTTTCTTCTGTTCCTGTAATTTTTTGGCTTCTTAATTTAGAATAAGTGATAACAGCCATTTCGGGATTTGCTTTAACTTCAATATCACCGCACTCCATTGAAATCCCCGTGATATCTGCCGTTCGTTTCTAGGTATTTTGTGCATTTTATCCATATTTGACGCGTAACATTGTTTGTCGATTACCCCAGAGCCCGGACGATGTAATGCTTTCTATTGCCGCAAAAGCGAAGAGTTTACACAAGGAACACCCTTATTCGCTACAATAGCATAAACGGAGCTAATTTTTGGACAGGATAAGGAGAATCAAACGCATAATAAAAATTTTTCGCAAGAATTTATTCACAAAGATGCATCCGATACGTCTCCTCCAAAGCCTAAGAATAAACGAAAATACCACGAAAGAGTGGTCAAAATAGTAACAAAAAATGCTAACATTGCAAACCGCGTAACGCCCTTTATTTCAACCAAAATGCGGAATTCACCCAAGTACCACCTTTGTTTGTTATAATAAAATAAAGTTTTCCGAAATACCATTTTACAAAAGTAATAACATACGTATTAGTACTCTCACCCCCAAATCAAAAAAAAATATTCTACAAAGCCCCAAATTAAGAAAAAATTTAAAGCATGGCTTTGGTAGTGTTTCATGCTGAAGGGACACAATGAAAGTCAATCATAGATAACGAAGGCATGGATAAATATGTGGAGCGTAATGCCGGGCCAAATTCAGAGACATGTTGGTGAAACAAATTCTAACAAACATGAGGTATATTCCGGCCATCAAAGAGGTGCCCTTGGTCGTGTTTCATGCTAAAGTGACACCTTAAAACTCAATTATACCTAATGAAGGAAGCGATAAAAAGGTGGACCGATATGCCAAGAAAAACGAAGTAACATGTTCGTGAAACAGAGCCTGGCAAACACTAACTATATTCAGGCAATCAGAGCGCCGATTTTACGAGCACCAAGAACCAAATAATGGGGCTCTTGTCACCGAAACGTATCGGAATATAAAATTTACGCCATCTTCCGCGATGGGAACCATGGTGTAGATGTGACGCATCGGCGGTTGCCGTTACGTTTCCGTATGTTAGCTATGTCGCGTGTGGTTGTTTTTTGGTGTATCCTATTTACGCAGCATGTTCACCCCCGATGGTCGCATCTACCCCATGGTTCCCCCCCGGGGGGAAGATGGTGTTTTTTAACCGAGCGCAAGCGGCGCGCTAACGCACAGCCGGCACTGCGCGGGAGCCGCAAAGCCGAGCGAAACAGGCGCTGTCCGCCCCTGACGCACAGATGGCGCTGCGGTGAGAGGGGGGCGGAGTGCGAGCTGCCGCGGCGAGGAGAAGGGGGGAGGATGCGGACTACGCCGCGACAACGACGCGGGACAAGGCGAGTTAAAGAGATGCGTTGCATCTAAAAGGTATTATTTTTTTGAGGGGGCCGGGGGCCAGGAGTTGATGGAGACATATGGGACCCGTGAATAGGGAACCACCCCGTCTGGTTCCTGCGCGCACCATCGAATTTTTGAGCTCAGTAAAGTTGATTCTTTGTCTCTTATGTTTTATTGCCGATATTTTCGGCGCGTTAGAGGAACGTGTTGCACCAGCTCACCACAAGGCATTGTGCCATGAATAGTTTTAAAAATAAAGTGAAGATCAGCCGTATTCTGCCTCGAGTTGAACCAGAAGCACAAATATTATACATGCCTATAATTGCTATTACCTGAAAGTGACTCATCAAAATAGATATAAACCCGTTTACTCGTTCTTGTACGCAAAGCGCGAGGCATTCAAAGGACGAGACGAGATGGGACGAGGATGAGCGCTAACTTCCAACGAATTTTATTTCGAGAAGCAAATGAATTTATACCCCGTGCCAAAACAGTGCGAGAATTATACAGAATCATCTAGAGATAACACATCTTTTCCGCTTCAATGATTTCGCGCGTAAGCCTGCTTTCGCTTTTCGCTATCACAAACGTTTCCCTATCCCAAAGGGAAAAGCAAAATCAGGCTTACGCGCTTAATCACTTAAGCGGAAAAGACTCGTAGAGTGGGGTCGGAATGTGTCAGCACCCCCTCCCGCGCGCTTGGTGATAGAGAGTTGAAATTCCTGAGGCTACAGAATGTTGGCGCATGGCAACCCTTTATCTCTAGATGATTCTGTGTAATTTTATACACTTTTGGCACGGGGTTTCTCGAAATAAACTTTGTTAGAACTTAGCGCTCGTCCTCGCCCTATGTCGTCTCGTCCTGTGTCTGCCATGTGTTTTGGCCTACGAATGCATCACCAACAACCCTAACTTTACACTCTCGTCTCTTTACTCGCTTTCAACAAGCTTGCAATTTCATTTTGCACATGCTATTCCACACTACATATACGTACGGACGCCAGGGATGGCATAAAAACGCTCCCAAAACCCAATGAAAAAAAGAAATAACACGGACAAATGAAATATTTCCAAACTTCAGCCTAAAATGTACCCGCGAAATATTCGCCGAAAAACCCGAACAATTACGGTGAACAAATGCTACGGATCTTTGCCATTTTTTTGAACAATGTATCAGTATATAATCCCTTTTCATGTTTTATCCTTTTTATGTATGTGAATTTTTGATGTACCGTGTGTGTAAAATTTTATGATGTGCTGAATTGTGAATTTTATAAAGTACCGGACTGCTAATCAACCAGGTTCAAATTTTGCCCGTTCTTTTTTCATCTGCTTTGTATAGGGGGCCCTGGACCCTGTCAAGTCCTTTCTGAGGCTTTTTTTTCACGGTCCTCAGCACTTTGTGTTGGAATAAGCTGATTTGTTTGATTTGATATAGTTGTAGAGAGCTTGAGAAGAGAATTCCGCTCCTTGAACTCCTTAGATATGGGGCACACAATGCCAAGCGTTCGAACTCCTCTACTAGTTGTAATCTGGGTATGCGGCGAGAAGCTCGGCTTACTCTCAAGGTATACGTTTTTGATGTTTGCGTCCAGAAGCACAAGTTATACGTGCGGGTGGTATGTGCATGATATTTTCATTTCTGATATCTGCTGTAAGTCAATATATGTGAAGCCGTATACTATTGCAAGTGTATGAACCAATTGCAATCACTCATTTGCATTTTCAGCAGGAAAGCACAAAGCATTGTACTTACTTCATCGCCGCATGGTATTGTGGCGTTCCATGTCGAGTTGAAATGTACTAAGGATCTGTGAAAATGACAATAAAACAAATTTCAAAGCTACGCGATTGAAACTGGTGATGTAACTGGTAGTGTGGAATTGTTGCGTACTGAAGTACTTTGGTTTGCATTCGTAAGGATCCGCTGCATTAGATCCCCCCGATGACACATGTGCAGACGCGTCATTTATTACCGTCGTAATAAACGTCAGTTGTGTATCCAGTTCTCCTTTTCCCGCTTTGACGTAATAAGATCTCTATAAGAAGTGTTGACATCATGTAAATTGTTTCAAATCTTTCTTATGTAGAATATGTGTTGTGTTTAAAAGGAATTTTAGTGTTTTGTAAGTAGGAACAAAATGTTCGACCGCCTATATTTTTTTCACTGTGTTGATTAGTCTGCTTTACTTTTCAATCTTGCTTAGAAGTTACCCAGAGAGAATTTAAAGTGCCAACATTAATACGCGGCTCCCGGAGCTTGTGAGTGCTTCAGCTCAAAGTTTGCTTAGTGTAAAATATAGCGGCTTTCCTGTACGGCTATGCTGTTTGATGTTCCATCCGCTCACAAACCTAAAAAGCTACATGTTACATTCGCTGGCTTGAAAAAGACGTTGAGATAACGCAAGCTTGTAAAGATAAGTTTATTTTTTTCTTCACGCCAGTCTTTCAGGCAACATAATTCTGGTACAAAAAAATTTCTACGTTATTTCTCTTTTTAAAAATAACAAAAATAACTGGATTGACATCCAACTGTGTTCAAAATATTCACCATTTTTCTTTTAAAATATTAACTAGCGCTAAACACAACGTGACTACGGCAATAGGGTCTTTATAAACATACCACGCTACTCCATGGTTTACAAAAAAATGTTTTGGTCGTTTAGGCAGCTTCTAATTGTTTATCAACGTAAAACAAATACAAACGAAATAAAATAATGTCTGCTCACTGGTTTAAACTTATGAAACCCTAGTGATCAAGTCTACGTAAACAAAAGATGGCCCAAGAACATTTCCTGCCACACCGTGAGCATGGCGCACGCTCACCACATACCACTATCTGATAATTGTAACGCTGCTAACGAGCTGTGTTCGTATAAATTATACCTTAGCCGCCACGTTGGCTCTATGGTGAAGATCATGTGCTGCTTTGCCAAACCAAACATGTGGGTTCTATCCCGGCCGGTATGGCAGCTTTTGATGGAGGCGAAAAGCGGAAACACTTGGGTGTCAAGATTTCGGCGAGTGTTAAAGATGCCTGTCTGGTGAAAATTATTCTGGAGCCATCTACTACGTCACGCCTCGTAGGCGAGGGGTAGCTTCAGCGCGCTACACCCCAATATATCTACTAATATAGTTCTCTTTTATTGCCGGCAATGGTTATCACCACGAATTGAAAGAGCTTTTGGATTAGAAAAAACACTGTTTTATGCTAGAGAATTTTAATTTAGGGATCGTACACTTCAGTAAAAGTAACAAGAGAGAAAAGAGAGAAATTTATCCTCGTTAGTTTTTACTTGCGCGTTTCCAGCAAAAATAAACACATTATTTTGCTAAACGACAAAGATGGTAGCAGCGCTGTTCAGTGCAGTAAACAAGGACAAGCCGGTCACGTCTTATGAAGATTCTTACATTTCGGTAAATGCATTACTTCTACACACAACAAAAGCAAGCGTTGCTCTTGGTGTAAACAAGGAAACGTGCTTGCACACTTCCAGAACAAACGCCAATAATCCTGAAATATTTAGCCCTGTGTTCAAGTACAGACACTTTAGGCGAAACGTTACCGTAAGAATTTAAAGGATAGCCATTCCATCCGGAAACTTTCCACCCACTCGTACAAACGTTCCTACTGACCAAGGTGCCATTGCGCAGCAATAACGCATTGATATATGAGTCCGGTGAATTTGTGCTGATACGTGCGATGACCCACCAATATGACGGATAATAGTGCTCGTAGTCGCCAGCGTCCAGCACGCCTGACAGACCGAACGCTCAGGTGTATGCACCATTCTCAGGAGGGTCAACCGCTCTATCAGAAAGGCAGTCTGCCTCTCTGACATTGAGGATGTCTAAGAACAACCGACTAGTACCGAGGGCTTCTTTCGAGATTATAGTAACTAAATTGCCTAAAATATGCTTGAATAAGGTACACATTTCGGCAAGTTGTTATTGAATGGTATGGTGTGTAAAGCGCAAATCGTAGACAAGAGGCAAAGGATGATGATATGAAGAAGCAGGGACGACACAGTTAGAAGAACCGCTTGTCCCTTTAGCCTCTTTTGTCCTTCCTCTAAATGTTGTGGTTCGCAAGTTGACTCAACACTTGATGGTCCTTACTAGAGCAAATTTTTTGCTTTACGCACACGGAGGGAGCCTCCCTAGAATTGGTTTCAGAGCCAATAGAAAGGAGTTATGGTTGCGTTGTTGAATAGTTTCGTTTTGAAACTCACAAAAGGAGACTGGCCAACGCTATCACTGTATTACATTTGAACAGTTGCTGGACCACACTAGCTTCTACGCCGTTGTTACTGCGTACTTCGTGAAATCAAATTGGAAAAAATCACGGTCGTGGGTTATGTTTGCCTGATACACTACGTGGTGAATGAGAGTACAAAATGTGGTTTTTGCAAGGAGACCCACCAGAACATTGTATCGGCCTTGAGAAGTTCGGAGATTTTGGGCGATGGCAAAAACTCACTTACTTAAATGGTGAAAGTATGAATTGAGAATACGAACGCTGCGATTTTGTGTACGAAACACGGGAACGAACACGTTTTTAACAGCGAGTGCTTTATTCTAATTAGGTAATGCGTAAGAAGCATCGACTACAAGTGCGAATAGTTTTAGTGTTGGCGACGGAAATTACATTTGAGCGACTTAGGCTGAAGGCTAATGCGAAAAAAACGGTGCGAATCTTGGGTAGACAATGATCGTTATACCAATATGTTGTATGAAGCAGCGAGGACGTCGTCCAAGAACTATATCGTTGTTCACCGCTTGGAGTGAAGTAAGAGAGTCAGTAATTTAGGTTGGCGTGCACATTTTAAAAAGCAATCGGCATGACCCTTGGTACATTTCGTCCGGTGTGACAGAAGCAGTCTTTTAGCGGTCAATCACATTTCCTTAATTTTGGAAATACCAGGATCGAAGGTGAGTAGACAAAAATTCAGATGAACAGTGAAGGCAGTCCAGGTCGTCGGCAATATGACAAAATAGGTAGGGGTGTATACTTCGGTGACTTTGTTTATGTACCTTTGTTGTGTGCAAAAGCTCCATGAACCATGCTTTCCCAATAATGAGGATGACGGAGATAAATTCGAGGAAGAATCAATAACATTATTTTTCAGCATTTAATCTTCCTCATATTAGGTATTGCTTGGTCAGTATGGGACACCTAGCATAGTCATTGATGAATAGACCCTGCATCTTCGTTGCGTCGACGATGGGCCTTAAGGGCTGTCGCTCAAACACCATCTCCTTCTAAAACGAATACAGGCACCAGTTTTTGAGAAAGATGTATGTTACTTTTGAAGCGCTCTGGACTGCTTCACTAATAAGCTGTGGAGGTGGTGAATTTTAGTAGAAAAGCAGTAATGAAAAATCGTTGCATGGGTAAAATTTTGGCAAGAGAAGACGACATTTACCTGCGATAAACTCGATGCGTTTTTTCACTTTGAAGGACACGGTGGGACAGGAGCGCGTTTTGTCAAAGGAAGTCATCCCCGAAGCCAAAATGGCATAGTCCCAACTTGGAGCGTAATGGATAGTAACAAAGCGACGTGGTCACGGCCTGAGGAGTATTCCAGCAGGTTTGGTAGAGCTTCAAGGTGTTGATGATCGGTGTCGGCTATAGTTTTGACCGAGAGGTCACAACTGCGGCCAACACCAGGCCTGCCAACGCCAAATCAGCGTTGTCAGTGAGAAAGCCAATTGAGAAAGAGCCCAGAAAGACCATGAGTAGAATAAGGTAAAGGAGAAAGAAATGATGTGTACGACAGTACCTACGTGACCGGTGAAGAGTCCTGCTACGTCGGGCGCCTGACCTGCATTGACTCTTAGGATGTAGGACAGAGCACGTTTCTGAACCTTGAAAAATCGGCAGCTCAGGTCAAAACGGCTGGCCCGATTTATATACGAAAGACAAACGAACATCGCAAACATCAACTTCTAACAGATTCCGTCTATTCGTCATACTGTACGGAGTGTCATGGTGTAACGCTTCTACTCGCCAGTTTTCCCGCGAGGACCCCGCAGGGGCAACTTCTCTATTCAAGGTGACGGTACTGGCGACACCGCGGACCCTGAGCCCATGTAGGTTGGGCCCACCCACACCCCAGCTGTGCGTGGCTTAGCCGTGTACAAGGAAAAGGGAATCCTGGTTGCTGGGTTGACGTTGAGGTTGTTTTTGGACCTTTAAGCCCCTCAGCTGAAACAACACGCAACTTCGGCCCCTGCATCTTGCAGATGGCACCCCAGGACTGACGCGCCCTGGGGCAATCAGCTAGTCGCCTTTTCCTATCCTTCCTCTCCCCCTTTTTTCTGTTCTGTCCTCTTTCCATTCCTGTCCTGTCACCTATTTTTTTTCCTGTGTTTCTTTTCTCCTCAGGCGGCAAGGGTTAACCCTGCGGTTATAATCAGCCCTGATTAGACGTCATGGAGTTATATTAGCGTTGTAAGGTTAGCCTGACAAAATCACCTTCCCTTGTTGGGGGAAGGTCATTTTGTCCGACAAAGTGGACTATGTCAGAAGCTCCTGCGACGCTATTTCGGCTCATATCGAATACGTCGACGTGTTGTCCAGCTCTTTACGAAGTTGTCCCCGACGGTGACACTGGCATCGGAATGAAGCTCACGGCCTGAATTCCTCCACGTGCTTCGATGAAGCCTTACTGTTGCAAGATACGAGACATTTTAGATTCAACGCATCTCATGCTCGCCCCTCTCTCCTTCCTGCGTCTGTCGGGCGTTGTCCGCACAGCCGCGCCTCTCCTCATCTCCTCTCTCCGATAGCGAGCACTCTCTCCCAAACAGCTGCGGGGTGGCGCAGCGCGCTCTCACTCCGTTGCTAGGCGCCGGTGGGCGGTGCTGCGCGCGCTGCGCATGTGCAGTACTCTCTGTCTCTCTCCGCGCTCTCCTCTCCTTCGGGCGCTGTGAATATAAAGCGGCATGCCAGGCTCCGACGGTCTCAGTAGACGGTCGTCCGCGTTACGCGTGCGCTCTCCCGCAGTACTCGACGATTGTTTGATGCAATCGTCGAGCCCCTAACTGTGCACTTTACGGACCACAAGGCACTCATTCTCGTATGCAATAAAGACCGTACCTGAGCGTACGTGTACTTCATGTGCATTGCATGGTGAAAATAAAAAAATTACGCTCACCTCCTCTTCGCTTGAGAATCCCTGCTGTAAGCGTAATCAATACGATGGGAAATGCCAATGGAACCCCCCATGAGATGCGTTGCATCACACCAGGGTTCCCGCGACGGGAGGTGGGCGTAATTTTTTTGTTTGCACTGCCAATTTATTTGGCGCCGCTTGAATGCACCATTAGAGGCCGGTAATGCGGCGCCCATGAGTTCCCTTAGTTTACTTGTGTGTTTTGTTCATTACGCCCAGCGGCGCAGGCTGCGATATTTCTGTTTCAAGCGCAGTATCTCTATCCTTTGCTTGCCTTTGTGTACCGCGCGGGCTATCCTCTTTGATAGAGAATGAGTTAGGACACGACTTCACTAGCTTAGAATATGTCATTTGTTGCAAAGCACCCTAAGTATAAATCCCCCGTTTTCATTTCGGTGTAGCCGATTTTCTCGGCGCCGGTCCGGGGCCACTCCTCGCCACCGCTCTCTCCTCTTTTACAGCGATTATTACAACAGTTATTACCCTCGCCAACACTAATGCCTCTTTCAAAAGTTGTCCAGTTGAATGACAGCGGACGTTGCAGCGTTAACTGATGATTGCGGACAATGGACGGCAGCGGGAATGGGGGTAAACAGGAACAAAAATCCCCGCCCACACCTCTAATGTAGCCGCGGCCGTTGTCACCTCAAATTTCCTCTCGCACACTAGCTGCTGGACTCTTCCGGTTGAATGCAGCTTCATTGATTGAGAAAACTTCATTGCAATTTCATTGCAATGCAACTTCATTGGCTGAATGCAACTTCATTGGTTGAGACCTTCATTGACGAGCTGATCATGGTTCTTCTGGCGGAAGAATAATAGTAGGACTTGGCCTGACCGCATATAGTCTTCGTCTGTCTTTTCGCCAGTGTATTTCACACCTAATTATGCGCTCAGCCCCGGTTGCCGGTTTAGGATTGTACGAGTTGGAGTTGGAGGGAGGGTCATACATGCACAGCACGGCTTAATGCCGCTAACGATGACATACTCTTTGTGGTTGTGGGAGATTTAAACGAGGGGGTCTCATGGGTCGATGCGCACTGTCAGCGATCCTCCGCAATCGAGAGGTTTGGGTCTGGGTTGGTGTGTAGCACAGGCAATAAAATGCCTGCGACTGGGATGCTAGAGGCACCCCCACGTGTGTGTTCGCTAGAATAAAGGTCGAGACCTCTGAGTTGTAACGCTCTATGGGGCGGACGCATGTCGTTCGCTTGGAGGAAGAAGAGCGGAAACTATAGACTCGTCAGCCCGAAATGAAGCGCGATTGCTCATGAGAGCAACAGAAAGCCTGTGCCGCCGCCGTCGCAGCCTAACGTTCCGGCTGGTCGATTAGCTGCCAATCTCTGTGATGAACACCAGCTGGCCCGGTTGGAACACTGACGTGGGCGAATGTCAATTGAAGGGCATCCAAAGTGACATGTTCGACAGTGTGATTCACTTTTAGGATCTCGCTAAAGACCGGTTGCTGGTGTTAGCATGCACGGGTTTGGAGTGGAGGAAGTCTGGGGCGGGCACGCGCAGCTAGAGGCTTTATGGCCTCACTAAGGACATGTCCGTTCTCTGTGTGTGTGAGGCTTAAACATGGCGGTCAAGCAGCCCAATGCGACCGGCTCTGTAACATCAGTGATAATGCGTTGGCGTGTTACAAAAACCGTAAGATGGCTACGATGCGGTAGAAAGAGGCAGCCGTATGCTTGTCCCCTAGGCTACAGCTGGGGTCTCTCCGCAGTTCATTCCGGTAATTGGCCAGGATGCATGCTCAGTCGTAAAGTACGAAGAAACGTGCTTTGTTTCTCTCACTAGGTGGCCGAGATGCACCTCCAGGGGTATTCATTTTCACAAAGTGTAAGGGCACTAATTTCTTGTTCTCCGGTGTTCGCAAAGTAATTCGACGGTTCAAGAAGCAATCGCGGCGAAAGATAAATATTTGCTGAGTATACGTCGCGGCACTCAATTCGGCAACGCTAGTGCGCGCTTGTCATGTCACTTGCATTTCCTATTGAGTTTTCGTGAAGCTCAATCACTCCAATAATTTTTTTTTCTCACAACCTTTCGCCGTCTTTGCCTACCTGACAATAGAGAAGTGGTACTAAAAGACTTGCCTAATACTGGCACACAATGTCTACAGTTTGCACACGGTTCGAGCTTGCTATAGGATGCCGCTTCTGTACATGTATAAAGTCTGGTGTGCGCTTCTGAACATCTATCTCGTATTGGATCTGGGCCATTACACCTCACCTTGTTGTTCGCCATTTGTAGCGAACACATAAGCACACAGCTTTGGGAAAGAAACAGAACAAAAACATCAGTTTAGAATCTGGCCTCCAACATTAGCGGCCTGCCCTGCCCCCGCACGGATGTTGAGTCGAAAGTGAACAAATTTATGATCATGCCAGGAGCCGCAAGTGCATCTGGAGACTCACGAACTGGAAATTATATCAGAACACAATTTGCTAAGCTTTATCATGACGACGCACGCTTCTGAATAACATTGAGAACCGCACTGCGCAAAACCGACCCTGCTATGAAGAGGGCGCGCCGACGATCTACGAGCACGATTATATCTCTGGGGCAGCCGGATGATACTTTTTTGATTAAATCATCATCATCATCGTCATCAAAACCCTAACTTAGCCCGCTTCAGGGAAAACTCCTTTGTCATTATTCTCCAATTATCCCGGTCCTGTGCTAATTGTGACTACTTTAGCCCGCAAACTTCATCTCATCTGCTCATCTAACTTTCTGCCACCGCCTGCCACGCTTCCCTTTTTTAGGGATCCGCTCTGTTACCCTTAATGACCAACGGTTATCTTGCATTCCCAATACATGCCCTGCCCAAGTCCATTTCTTCCATTTAATTTCTATGATATGTCCTTACCACGCCTTTGTTCGCTGGCCCACTCCGCTCCCTTCTTGTCCCTTAATGTTACACCTATCTTCTTCCGTTCTATTGTTCGCTGAGTCGTCTACAATTTAAGTTAAACATCTTAGTGAGCTTCCAAGTTTCTGTTCCGGTGATGAGTACCGGTAAGATGCAGCTGTCATACACTTTCGTTTTCAGGGACAATGGTAGCCTGCCATTTATTATCTGAGAATGCCTGCCGAATGCACTTCACCTTATTGTTACACTTCGAATTCTCTGTGCCTCATAATTGGGACGCGGCGTCCCAATTTGGCCTAAAAACTATATTCGCTTACCACTTCCACTGCCTCGCCAGCTATCTCAAACCGCTGTGCTGTCCTTTGTTTATTGATCATTACTTTATTTTTCCGTAGTTTAATTTTCAGCCCACGGTTCTACTCTGTCCACT
Source organism: Haemaphysalis longicornis (assembly GCA_013339765.2). NCBI lineage: Eukaryota > Metazoa > Arthropoda > Arachnida > Ixodida > Ixodidae > Haemaphysalis > Haemaphysalis longicornis. Next base: position 144,746,631 of record CM023453.1, read on the forward strand.
GCGGTAAGCATGCTTTGCAATTCGTCCCCGAGTTACTTAACAAGGCAACGTCATCAGCAAATCTGATGTTACTGAGTTATTCTCCATTAACCCTTAATCCCACGTGTTCACAATCCAATGTCCTGAATATATCTTGTAAACGTGCTGTAAATAACATCGGAGTGATTTTGTCTTCCTGTGGGATGCCCTTTATTATACGTATCTTACTACTCTCCTTATGGAGGATGATGGTAGCTGTGGACCAAGTGTAAACACCCTCAATTATTCTCATATAATGCTCATCCACACCCTGGGTCCGTAATACCTGAATGACTGCTGAGGTTTCGACCGAGTCAAATGCTTTCTCATAGTTTATAAAGGCTATATACGGGGCTTCAGTATACTCCGCTCACTTCTCGATCACCTGATTGATCATGGTAACATGGTCCATTGTTAAATAGCCTTTAACAAACCCTGCTTGTTCGTTAGGTTGACTGAAATCTAAGGTGGCAGAACGTCTGTTGCCGATTACCTTGGTAAGTACCTTGTAGACGAATTACGTAGGCTGATCGGCCTGTAATTTTTCAAGTTTGGATGTTACCTTTCTTATGCATTGGGATGATGTTTGCGTTCTTACAAGATTCCAGTACACTCGCAGTCAGTAGGCATGGCGTATACAGGTTTGCCAGTTTTTCAAGTACAATTTCTCCGCCATCGTTCAAGAGGTCTGCTGTTATCTGATCCTCACCAAATGCTTTGCCACCTTTCATTTCTTTCAAAGCCTTCCTTACTTCTTCTGTCATTACTCGTGGGATGTCTATCTTCTCTGAACTGCCTTCCCGTTCGGCATTATCCTGGATGTCCCGGCTACTGTACAGATCCCTATAAAACTCCTCCGCTACTGTGACTATTTTATTCCTATTTGTGTTGATATTGCCTTGTTTGTCTTTAAGTGAATACGTCTGATTCCTCCCCACGCCTAAACTCCACTTCTCTGCTTTCAGGCTGCGTCCATTCTTTACAGCATGTTCGATCCTCTCCAATGTATCCTTCCGTATGCCAGCTATCTTACGCCTATTGATTAACCTCGAAAGCTCCGCTAGTTCTATTCTGTCAGCTGGGGTGAAGATTGTCATGCTTTGCCGTTTCCTAATTGAATCGTTCTTCTCCTCCGAAAGTCCACCAGTATCCTTTGTAGCCATCGTGCCCACAACTTCTGTTGCGCACTCAGTAATGATGCGCGTGAGATTGTCGCTGGCTTCCTGTTTCGTAAACTCTGCTTCCTCGGTAAGAGCTGAATATCGGTTCCGCAGCGCAATCCTGAATGCTCCAAATTTACGTCTTATTGTTAGTTCATTGATGGGCTTCTTTCGTCCTAGCTTGTTACGGTCCCTCCTCAAATTTAGCCTAGTTCGAGACCTCACCATACGGTGGTCACTACACCCTACCCTTCGGAGCACATCCACATCCTGCACGGCGCCAGGAGTATCGTATAATATTGTATCTATTTGATTTCTATGCTCCCATTCGGGCTCCTCCACGTCCACTTCCGGCTGTCCTGTTTGCATAAGGTGTTCATAATGCGTAGAGCATTTTTTTCCGCGAACTCAAATAGTAGGTCAAAATAAGAAATAAAATTGAAAATAAAATAAATAAATTAAAATACTTTTAACTAATGAAATTAAATTTTACCCCAATGCCTCATCATGACTATCTCATATTGATATTTAGTGCAAGTCCTTTATATTATCTCAAGTAATTACCCTCATCGGGACTATAATTTGATACCCGACAGCCTCTACTGATACAATTTTTAATTTTAACCCGATCGGTGGGTCGCTATTAATATATCAGGACTACAATCGGCAATAATCTTTTTAGTTACCCCACGTGATTCCGATCATCGGGACTTTACTTTGATTCCCCACATGCCCTAGCGTCATCATTCTGTAATTTAACCCAATTAATTGTTGAAAATACAATAAACACAACCACGAAGCAATATTTCTATTCATCCCACTTGATTCCCCACATCGACACCCCCTTAATTTGAGACCCGACACGTCTCAGGGGCATCATTTTGAATGTTACCGTATCTGTGACCCACTATGCCTACGTAAAAAATATTACCGGGCCGGAAAGCATTTTATTTATCCCATGTGATTCCCTTTATCTCGTCGTTTTGTTTGATACCCGACACTGCCTAGTGGCATCAAATGCAGTTTTCACCTATATTATTACCATGACCCGGGCATGAGCCTGGGCCATGACCCGGGCCCACGCCCTCCACTTAACACCTCATTTTCGCGCATTCATCCATTTCAATTTTCACAGTGAGTTGCCAAACATCACCGCAAGTTACAGGACGCAGGTAACAAACCCCAAACAAAAGCCCATTCCAAAATATAGCGGCTGCAGCCATAGACAATATGAGCATGCTTAAAACAAATAACGGTCAAAAAATCGCATCCCCCTCACGTAATACACAATTTAAGAACTGTGTAACAACTGCTATCATGCGCCACGGCAGCGTTACTCACTTTTATAGCACTGCCGCACTTGTACACAGTATCAAAGAAAGACAGCCTTCGCTCACTGTCATAACAATTTTCAGCGTCAAAAAATTATTTACCGCCAATAGTTACTTCCTTATATCATATACGACAAAATCAGCAGCTAGCCATTACTGTGTAATAAAGTGATCAGGTTATTTTTCTGATTGATATTCTTCGACTTTAATACGAATCCTATGTCAACTGTGGGCTATATTGTGGCCTCCGGAAATTCAAAAAATCCCATACTTCAAGTAATGCCTTCTCCTTTCCACTAGTCTAACACGGGCTCGGTTTAACACACCAAAAAGCGGTCTCATGCAGTCTTACTTGGACTCAAACACCCTCGGGCTCAACCTCATTTGGGATTACTTGTACTCACTCACTAGGCCTCACGCGTACTCAAATGTTCTCGTTCACAAACTCACCCAGGATCACTCGTGCTCAGATTTAATCGGGATCACTCGCGATAACTTAAGCTCAAACTTCGTCAGGCTGATACTCACTCGGAAATTATCGGCCTCAAACACACTCAGGCTCATGCGGGATAAAACGCCTCGACCTCAAACTCATGATGCCACAATAGTCTTACGCTCTCTAAAATTTAAACTCACGCGTGAGTCTGTGCTCAAATGATTGCGGGTGAGTGGACTCGTAGATGAATCTGGTGGCCTCTCGTACGCAATCCACAACATCACGTACCATACTGAAGAAATATTGTAGCCCCAGTGTCCTGTTGAAAGCAGAGAACACTTTAAAGATATGGTGTCTACTTTTGCAGCTGTTAAATCGCACGCATGCACCTCGCGATATCATGCACCTCGCGATATCACCTCGCGATATCAATATTTTTGCACCTATCTCCGGATCCAATCTTGCCAGGTGGCCATATTTCGTATCCAAAAATTGATTAGTGCCCTTCCATTTTAAGACAAAACAAGCCTTTTTTTAAAGCATTCCAACTAAACATTCGCAGAACAATTTTCCACTTTGACGCTCCAGTTGGCCTTCGTAGCCCACCGATCCCGAGTACCGCGACATAATCTAGTCCTCACAAGTTCGCGAAAATGTGAAAGCGGGGATATTATATTTGAATGTTAAGAAATTGCTCCAATCGCCACGCTATATTGCTGCGAACCATGCCGTGAGCCGCGTGAAAATATCATTGCAATATTGTCCAAATAAGGCTACAGCTGCTTTCCCCAGGTCACATGAATACATCTTGCCCAACTCTAACACACGAACGTGAGGTCGCTTCACTTACTGATGTTATCCCGGAAGAACTGAAACAATCACTATACAAATTTAGGCAAACATAGGCACGCCGATAATCCAAAGCGACAAGCTACCACGCGAATGTGGCCATTCCGAACATTGTTCGTTCGACGCCGGGATTTCCCATTATAACCCCCTCTGGCTTCATGCGCCCGACCAGGAGCACTGAAGCACCACTTCTTCGGAAGAACAATTTATGGCAAACTCCTCCCAATCGTTCGCTCTGCTATCACTGTCGTGAAGCCGGATACAGATTCCGATACTGACCAGTGGTCACGGAAACAGCATGACCATGCCGGTAGCTATTCGCACCTGCTACATTGCTCTCCAGATTCCGCCCTGCATTTCCTGCCAAGATCCCGACATCCAGCCACGTCTTTTCGCCGGTACTACGCAACATCTCTAATGGATTTATCGGCATTAGTGCCGCATCGAAGACATGACCATTGGCCCTCCCCTCGACACCGTTTGTTATATGGCCCCAACCTAAGCATCCACGTCATCGTTGACGGCACGCAGCACCGGGCACCTAAAGAACCGCCTGGGATTACCCTGCTTCAGTGGGCGCGGAAACAGAATCACCATGAAGGTGGCTATGCCATCTGCTACTTTGCTCTGCAGGCTAATAAACAACCGTTTCTTTATAGTAAAAAGACCACTTGTCGTACCCTACTGCTTCCGCCGTGCCCAAAGGTGTTGCTACATGTTCTTTGCGGTTGTGCGGCTGTCACACGGTAGCTTTTGGCAATGACCGGTCAAGTCGAGAATAAGCCTAGTCCCGAAACCCGCTCCGGCTCACAAACAATGGACATGAATGAGATAGAAAAACTGCTCCGCGACTTACACACCAAGAACGACTGACCTCTAGAAGGGCCAAGATAACTTAAAAAATCAATCTCAGGTGTATCTGAGAAACAAGATAATATATATCATAAACTTGCTGACATTGGCAACCGCCTAATGCACCTTGAATAAAAAACAGCGAAATCGAAGGTTTGGAAGGCCTGTTGCAAACAACACAGCAGACTGTACATTCCTTGCTGCGAGAGTGCTAAACGCAGCATTCGCGTCTTAGTGATGCCGAGGGTACGTCTCGTTGGGATCATTTTTTTTCTACGCAGTTGGAGAGTCACCACCAAAATTATTTTACAATGCTGAGCAAAAGATCACCGAGCACCGCCACTTGTGCATTATTATCCCTGTCCTTAGGCATTATTTCAGCACTGATTCTACAGTGCGCCCGTACCGCCTTAGACTTGAGCGTCAGATTCGTGACCGACCAATGACAGGTAAATTCTGTTTGTATAAAACCAAATCTCATATTTTCGCTAACCGTGCAAATCTAAAAGACAGTAACATTTAAGTACGCGAGAAATTCTGTCCTGCCACACTCGCAAAGGAAAATCTTGTGGAATATCATGAAGCCCAAGGTGGTTCATCGTAACTGAAGCAAAACAAATTATATATCAACGGAAAGTGCTACACTTACGATCACATCGATAAAACTGTCGTAGAAACTACCTTTCAATAATATACGCCTACCGCTGTAGCGTCAACAAGGCAATTCAACCTCAACGTTTTCCACCCCTATGCCTAAGTTTAGTTACACATGCTGTCAGCAATTGTTGAGGGGAAGTGGATTAGGCAAAATGCTATCCGTCGTCTACACTAACCACCGTAGCGTTCATAAAAAAACGTGAAGCGCTGAGTTCATTCAGTGATTCATGTTGAGCCGACATCATGGTACCAGCAGAAACTTTGCTGTCAAACAAAATACGTGATTCCGAAATTCTCGAGTGGGAAAATAAATATAACTTCTCTCAGCAAGACTAAAGAACTGGTCGCGGAGTGCTAATTGCGGTAAATTCCAAAATTGAATATTGTAATATTGACGTCCCGAGCGATGTAGAAATTTTATGGGTATTACTAGCAATCTGGAACAAGAAAGTTATTATGAGCGCTTGCTACCGTGCGCCTTCTAGCGACAGCTCATTTAAAATAAGTATGCATGACGTAGTCCATCTCTTATTGGTACGTTACCCCAACTGTCCTATAATGGTTCCGGGTGACTAATTTTACTAACATCACTTGGGCAGCGGACCGTACATGCGCAGTTACTGTAGGAGCTAGACTGAATTCATTTGTTGAACTCTGTAGAGCAATTATTCTTAGCGAGATGGTAACGAAGCCAACCATAACAGTGGGAAACACAGCAAATACGCTTGAGCTTGTCCTAGCTACTTGCCCCAGCACCATTACATCACTGTAGGTCCTACCTGGTTTAAGCGACCACCATATAGTACGATTTCATTTGCCCCTTCATACGTTGCGTTCTAAAAAGAAGGGTAATATATTAGAGAAAATCCAAGGGCTGACAACGAGCAAAAAATTTAGCCTGTACTGGAGATTGTAGTCCCCGACACGACGATATACCTTGCGGTTAGTTTGCGCCAATCTCTTCTGTGCAACCGACTGGGTATGTGCCGGACGAACAACTGCTATGCACCGCTTGATGATGGCAGGTGCAAGGGGCTGGGCGCGAGAAGAAGAGGCAAGGTCAGTATTACGAGAACCCACTGAGACATCGGTCTCCGCTGCCTTGCCCGTGTCTGGTTTTCGTCTCTTTCCAAGCGTCTTGCTGGTCTTCAGCTATAATCCCCCTAATATTGGGGTGCAGGTGCAGTTCCCCTAAGCCTTTTCAGCCTGTAACTATGGAGCAAGTGCATAATACGACGACTATTTCAAGAACCCGATCACAAAATGGCGTCTCCGCAACAAGAGCCCACCATTTGCTCCGGATCCCACCCTCACCGCGGCCCTGTCAAGTTCTCCGGCATCGACGACCGCGACGGCTCTCGTTCGTCGCGGTCGTCGGCATGTGCTACTGGCTCTCGTGCTACGAAGAGTGAGTGCCCACAACCGCTGGAATGACCCGATGAAGCGTGCTAACGTCGGCTTTTGCCTTAACGAAGTAGCCGAGCGGTGGTTTCTGAACAACGATGACGACATGACAACTTGGTCCGCATTCAGAACGAGATTTCTAGAAGTGTTCGGTCGCCTCGCGGTCCGCAAGCTTGGGGCTGAACAGCTCTTACGTGGACGCGCACCGCTTGCTGACGAAACGTACACGAACTATATTGAGGACGTTGTCGACCTCTGTAGGAGCATAAATCCTGCTATTCCCGAATCCCAGAAGGTCAAGCACGTCTTGAAAGGCATCCAGGACGGCTCCTTCCAGATGTTGATCAGCAAGGACCCGCAGCCGGACAACGATCTCAGGAAGTAGCGCATTTCTAGGTGTCAATGCTCCCGAATCACGAACCGCATCGGGCCTCATTTTCAGCGCTGGCAATATCGTCTGATCTTGCACCTCTTCGCATATTGAACAATTTGTGCGCGAGGAGGTCGCGCTTCAACGTAACCTTCAGCCAGTAGCACCTACGCCTTCATGCCCCTTGCCTACGACTGTGCGCCGCGTAATTCAAGACGTAGTCGCTGAGCCGCTGCCGTCAGACCGCCGGCTCACATCCTCGGCTGCTCACCTGGTCGTTCATCTTCACCGAACTCATTATGCTACCGTGGCGTCGACCGGGACGGTCGTCTTCGAGGAGTGGGTGATGTTACGCCATCAAAGACGGGGAAGACGACAGTGGAGTGTAGCGTCCTGCTCGAGCATCTGCGACGATCACGAAGCTGGGTGGGGCATGTTGCCTGGCTTGGTCTCACCCATGGCCACCTTTTACATAGACGGTGTATGAATAGATCGTTCGTCACCCTTTGCCATGGCTCGCTCATCAGCTATGGCACCACGTTAGAAGCCTAGTTTTGTTTTGTTGATAACTATCTAGAAAACTTTGAAAAGTGATCAATGTAGAAAAACTGCACCTACTCGAGGAAAAAATCTCAGAATTGACAGAGTTATCCCGCTTAGATCAACTGTAGGAAACCATTCAGCATTGTAAAAGAAATCCTTCCAGCGGCTAGCTAATAAGAAAACATTTCACCATCTTCTCGAAGGGGGAGAGGGGGACCCTGAGGAGGATGCCAAGCAGCAGTGGGGGTTGGTTGGTGTGAAAGTAGAGTTGAAGTAAGTAGTGTGAGTAGAGTTGGTGTCGGGTGCTCAGATAAGGAGACGCCTGGGTAGGGTCAGGAGGAGAATGGAGGAGAGACGCGCATGCGCAGGGCAGTAGCCCGCAGCGCGTGTGCACACCTGGTTTATACGGCTGCGAGGAGAAGAATGGGGGAGAGACACGCATGCGCAGTGGAGGTATGGACGGCGCAACAAGGGCGGAAACAGGCTCAACCATAAGCAGCCTGCCGGAAGATGGTGTAATTTTATTGTAGGGGGGCGGGAGTTAAGGTGAAAAGGCATGAATATGGAGAGTGAGAAGCACTGTACGTGGTATGAGTTTGTTTTTATTTTAGCATTGTAATCATCATGTTCAACGCAGGTGACGTCAAGCTGTGGTTGGTGTTCCATATTGATTGTGACCACCTTATGATCTGTGAAATGTTAAGTCAAGGGCTGTTGTAGCAAATGAACCCTAAAGTTGCTGAAGATGAGGTAGCTGCACGTTCTTCGGATGGTTGTGGGCTGCTTTTAATCACGGCCCGCCGAGACTCGCCGGTGCACGCCGCCGCCGATGACGATGAAACGCCGAAGGCGCGTGAAGCATGCTCGTCTCGTGCCGGCTCTGGATGACACCGGCAACACGGTCACTCCAGGAGCCCTTAAAGAGGAAGCGTGCTCGTCTCATGCCGGCCCAGGAAAATACCGGCAACACTGCCTTTCCAAGAGCCATTAAAGGGTAAGACACCACCAGGCATTCAGCAAGCCCAGAATGCGCATTGGGGGTGTGGGCGACGCAACAACAACAACAAGGGAGGGACATAGCCTCGACCAAGAGATGCTTCGCATCTAAAACAACGTTTATATCGCACTGGCAAACGATCTAACCAGCCGCAACGATTGCAAGCATATCGCTTAGCTAGTTGTTATATTCAGGAATTGCATAAATAAAAAGACAGTTTCGATAACGTTACCCTTCCTTCTCTTCTCTGCAATAACCCACAAAATTATTCAAAGTGGTAACGGGCCCCGACGCCGAAGCAACAGCTAATAAATCGACTGCTGGTGAGCTGCAGTCCAGCAAGCAGACTGCCGCCGCATTCAACGACTATTTTGCTGGATCTTTTTCGAACAATTCACAAGTTGAAAACCCATCACTCAAACACGCATCATTTTCAACTAAGCCTGACGTTTTGATGGATTCCATTTCTATTGCGAAACACCAGTTTTATTGCAAAACCATGCCTTCTTAATAGACATCACAACCTAGAGTGATTTGGTCCTGCAAATATTATACACTAAAGACGGCTAAACGTAAGGAACCAAGTAGAAACATAAAAACCTTCATCAGAGTGGTTTCTTGGGTGAGTTGGTCATTCATCGTGTAAGTAAGCGCAAAATGAACAAGGCCGAACGAAGTGAACGGGACACGACGCCCCGTTCACTTCGTTCGTCCTTGTTCATTTCTCGCTTACTTACACGATAAAAACCTTGCTTTTTCTTTGTTTTTATCCGTTCAGTTCGGGTACTTCTGGCATACTTCTGGCCACAGGAGCTTGGAACCAACTCAGAATTGAGCAAATCGCGAAAACATTGGTCACGCATATTTGAAGTGGTGGCATTCCTGACAAACCAGAAAGACCACCCCGCCAAAGACCTTGTTTTCTTCCCGGCTGGCAAACAGATGCATGCATAAAGTTTTGGAACTGCCCCTGCAGAGAAGAGATAGAAGCAGTGCGGTATCGTTTGACCCGGCGATAAGGCTAGCGTCCGAAAATTGAGATAGGCGAGCCGGTTTTTCCCACGAGCTCTCGCGATCTGCGGCAAATCTTTTCATAGTTCGCGGTGACAAGCATATTTTCCAGGACTGGCAACCGTTCTCATTTTCTGTGTAACTACAGAGCTCCTGTATATACCACGGTGAGTGGCATTGCAGCCAAAGCATGCAGAAGCCACCTCTACTGTTTCAGCAGACCTGAAAGGTGCGGAACTGATTTCTCTGTTTCGTCATGCCAGCATCAGCTGGCATGAAAAGGCTCTCCAGTCCTACGTACAAAATATCTTCGTGGGGATGTTAGGTGTGCCTCTGCGTACCATCTCAGTTTTTTTATTACCGTAGAGAACGGTTTTCAAAATCTCGTTAGCGTGTTTGGTGGTGCTCAAACCCCATTGTAGCTACATATTCAAAATAAATAAAAACATTGCGCAACGTTGCTTCGTCATCCAACCTGTTAAAAATCGAGACGTTCGCAACCTGCTCCACCCACTCTTCCCAGTAATCAACGTGAGGTCACCGGGACGATGGCAGCTCCCGGGCCTGTTGCAGGACTATCACTGGAGTCCCTTTTTTCAAGTTTTTGTTGGCTTCCGTGGTCATTGTCTTACGTCCTTCCTTGAGGCGACCAAACTCAGATGGCAAAACTTGCTTTCGGCGACTTCGCTGCGTCGTAGCTTGCAAAACTTGGTGGCTTGCAGAATACGTTTCAGCGTAGAGAGAGCGCACCCAACACGGACACCCTATATCGGCTATTGATTGCAGAGTGTTGTTGAAGATACTGTTACGCAGCCAAGGATGATGCAGGTTGACTTCATTGGCTTAATTTTAAGTGACAGCCAGGCATAGTGATAAGTTAGAGAAGTATAAGTAAGATAATACCTGATAAGTAAGATTCGGAGCAGTGATCATAGAATTGTTATATGCAGCCTCAGGCTGAATATCAAAAGAGTAATAAAAACTCGTGAAAACCAAAAAGCCCCGCTTGAAGTCACTCATACCCAGATAACAGGAGTTTCAAATACCTCTTCAAAACAAATTCGCGCTTTTGAACGGGGAAGACGAGGTCAGTATAGACAGGCTAAATGACCACCTATCATCAAAACTCAGTGAATCAGCAGCAGCTGTACGAGAAGCAAATTACAGAAAATCTGGAAACTTACGAAAACGAAGCAAAAAATGATTGCCAAATATGAAACAGAAACGTTTCCAATACAGAGGATCGGATTGCATAACCGAGCTGTCAAAATTGATTAATTGAAATCAAACAAAAGTCATTGGTGCATATAAAACGACAACGTAGCAGGAAACACTGGAAACAGGGGGAAGCTTTAAAGCAACTAAAAGAAAGCTAGACACTCGCAAAACCAGGATGTACGCACTCAGAGACGAGCAGGGAAACTTAGCGATAATTTGGAAGATATAAGAAAAGTAGCACAGCCACTCTACACCAGCCTGTATGCCAGCGATGTTATACCAGGGGAAACTACTGAGAGTACAAGCTTAACTTGCTATATCTAACCCGTAACTAAAGAGGAGATAGAGAGGGCTCTCAAAAGCATGAACAGAGGCACAGCCGCAAGTGACTACCATAAAACCATAAAAATGTCGCACGAGGGAGACGATATTGTACTGAAAAAGCTTGGTGTAGTATTTGTAGAATGCTTGAAGACTCAGAAATTTCCCATAGCAGGGATAAACGCCAACATTATACTCATTCATAAGACTGCATATGCCAACCACCTCAAGAAATACTGACTCGCAAGAATACTGTGGGTTGTGTACAAGCTTTTTACCAAAACTCTAGTTAGCCGCATAGGTGGCAGCATAAATAACCAACAACCAAGAGAGCAGGTTGTGTTTAGAAAAGGGTGCTCAACCATGGATTGCATTCATGTTGTCAATGAAGTGATCGAAAATTCCGCAGAATACACTAAACTCTGTTACACTTTGGACAGGCGTTTCAATTTGTAGTCACCGCAGCCGTTCTAGAAGCTCTAAACGACAACAGAATAGACGATAGCTACAATACATCTAGAATAGATACATCAGGAATTCACGGGCAGGACGCCCCTCTACAACCAAAGCGATAAATTTCCGATCTCAAAAGGAGTAAGACAGGAAGATGCCATCTCGCCAAAACTATTCACCACATGTCTAGAGGGTTTTTTTAAAAAAACATGACTACGAAAGCAGAGCATTACGATAAACGGGAAATAATTGAGCCATATAAGTTTTGCGACGGTATAGTCTCGCTTACTGAGATTGCAGAACACCTGGAAGGAATGCTTGAGGAACAGCAATCAGAAACCACGGGCGTGTGGCTAAAAATAAATAGGCATAAATCAAAACCAATAAGGGATAAAAATGCCAAAACTATCCTCTTCAGCTTAGGAAACGAAACGCTACAAGAAGTAAGACAATAGAAAAACTTCGGAGAGATGGTTGGGGCTTTACCCAACCACGAGAGAGAAATACAGGAAGAATAGCTTCGGGTTGGAGAGCCCTCGGCACGCACTTCCAAATAAAGAAATGCAAGCTACTTCTGTCACTCAAACGAAAAATCTACAGCCACTTCCCCCTGCTAGTAATGGCATAGAGTCAAAACTTGGCGCCTGACTAAACAACTAGAAAGCAAACATAGGTAGGGCCTACGGGACATGCAGCGATTAATGTTAGCAGTAGGACTCAGGAACAAACAAACGAGCTACTTGGATCAGGGAACTGACTAGAGTAGACTATATCGTAGCTCAAATAGGGCTGGGCATTCAGTGAGACAAATCGACAACCGGTAGACAATTAGGGTAACAGAGTGGGTGGGTCTACAAAGGGAAGGCCCGTAATATGGGGGGGGGTGAAATACGGCTTCCCGGGTGTATTCTGTGGCTTCGAATAGCGCAGGACAGGAGCAGGTAAAGTTGAATAGGTGAGGCCTTCTGCCTGCACTAAACCTGACTAGGCTGATGATGTCGAAGACGAACCTTGCAGCATCTTTGCAATATAAATAAATAGCCGGTCGTCTCTGGTATTAGGTCTATTGGGCAAAAAAATATAGTTATAGTTACCATAAACAGTTCTTCTTGGTTGATTTATTTTCTCCTGCGTCTTAAAAGCTGCCGCCCCGGCTGGGATCAACCTAAGTTATCGTGTCAGCAATACAACTTCTAACCCAACGGGTCAACGCAGAAGAGTTTTGTCATTTTCTCTTCCTTCAAAAGCGGCTTCAAACGTCCTCAAGTTCCACGTTACCAAGCCCTAAGTGTTAATACACTGCATACGTGAATCCAAAAAAGCGTTTGAACCAAAAGGTGCAACGAATTTTTGAAAATTTTGAGTGCGTAGTGCCACACCAAAAATTCAATCTTGCGCCCCTGCGAGAACTCTTTTTGTGCGCCACATTGTCTACAAATTCAAAGTTGAATCATACCACAGTTTTAAACTTAAGTTCATTAAAGTTTTTTGCTTTCAAGGTACTGTAGGCGACATCCGAACAGCAGTGGGTCGATCGATTGTAAAAACCTACTTACAGAGCAGCCGTCGCCATGACACATAAGAGAAAGAACTGGACAAGCTGCATCCCTGCTGAGCAAGGTTGGAAAAGCAAAGCAAGATATTAACGCTTTTTTTTCCCTGGACGATACTTCATGTGGCTTTTATATATTTCCACGAAGAATATGAACAAAGACGTTAAAATGCTGGACACTCTGGTTTCCGGGCGCATTGTCTGCTGTGGCATTTAAAATGCGCCTTAGAGCGTATAAAAAGGATTGGGTTGTTTTTATTGGTCGTAGATATTGTCACGATTCCAAAGACGACGCAGTGGTTTTGAGAAAAAACAAGTTTATTGGAGCGAACTTGTGTTCCCCTAACAACTCAAAGATACACAAGCGGCGAAGCAACGTCAGCAAAGTGACGTATACGCACGCGAGCGTCGGCGATGAATACCCCGGCGTCTTGTCGGCCGGCTTTTTATCTTCCGCGCGCGGGGTTCTCGAACCGTCGATTCACATCTAGGACATTCTAGATCCAGAAATTATTCTGGCTGTTCACGTTAGATCGGCATGTTCTCCCTATCAGAACAGATAACACATGCGGCAACAGAAGAAAGAATGGAACCGCGCTTCCCTTGGGCACAGAGATAACAAAGACCGGAAGAGCTGGGCGTAAAAGCAAAAACACAATAAACCCAATGCATGGTTCGCAGCAGTATTAACATCTAGTAGAAACATACCGCAAATGTATGTGAAAAATAATGCCGACGTCTGTCTGCCAGCGGTTAACGGATAACAACTCCGTGGACATTACGGTGGTCACAACCTACGACGGAAATAAATGGCATGGAACTGCCTTAGTCAATTGCACAAGACAAAATTCATGATTTTCATTTTTATTCTATACTATGCGCACTAAACTTTGGTATTCGCAGGTTTTTTGTTTCTTTAAATAAAAACATAAAACCACTGTGGCTGCTGAAGTAACTGTCAAGCAAGCAGTGCGTGCTATTCCTGAAATGGTGACTTACATTTGATCGGAAAAATTCATAAGAAAATAGGTTTTCCTCAAAAATGATAAAATCGATTTTGAGGTTTTGTCCAATAGGCGTGTGCGGCATATACTTATCAAATCATCCTCCACTGCTGCATCGTGATCGTGTCGGTTTCTTGAAATATATATCTTCCTCTTTTTGATGCAGGTCCTGCTGGACGCTGAGTGGTGCCATTACACGCCGGAGAATCTTTTCGGAGAACGTTTCTGTTGTTGCGTGAACATCCTCTGCTCTTGTGCTATCGCGTTCACCCATCACGCAATACGCCTGGAATGCCGCACAACCTCGGATAGTCCATAGCGCACTCAGGAAGGCGGCGGATATAACATTGTGATAGCGCATTGCACTCCTACCCTTGAGGACGCGGGTTGCGCTCCTATAGAAACGTTTAGTTTGCTCTTTATTTACTTTTAAGTGTTGCAGCTGTGTCATTCACCAAGCCTCTACAAAGCAGCAGTTTATCTCATATGGGCGATTAAAAAAAATATCCATAAATTTCAACCTCATACACCCAGATTAAGAGACAGAAATGGGCTAAACGGTACACAGTTAAACCTCAAAACGTCGTGGAAATCTCAGCAGCAGTAAATATCGGCACCACTTATCAAATAATTGTGCAAAATAGCGCCATAAAAAAACTGCAATGCACAAGAAAAAAAAGTAACACCAGTACCAGGATTAATAAAGGCAAAACCAGGCAAAAAACCAAGCGAAGAATTCTCATGAGCAACACGACTCAAAAACAACCAAGCCGTAAGTCGAGAAATCGAGGAGAAAAACACTTAAGCCATTTAGATATTTTGCGTGTCTCTACATATCAAGGCCGGAAGAAAAAAGTTCCAATAAAAGTGTTTCACAAGTTCGACAGTCCAACGACGGCCCTATCCTGCACACGTAATATGGTCACGAGGAGACGAAGAAGGGCGCAGTAGGGTATGCGCCAGCTGTGGGCCCGATAAAGAACAACGAAGAAGAGCTGTGTGTGGGGCGTACAGCATCGGCGAACGCCTCATGGTTCGCTTCATTCCTTCTGCCGCCACGTAAAAATATGCATGCTTTAGGGTTCTTTCAGTAATCACAATAAAATGCTTCATTATAATACTGAAATTCTATTACAAGAGCCAAAATAGGGGAAAAGAATTGAAAAAAAATCTTCTGCGTTCAAACACCAAAAACGGAGTGAAGAAAACATTGTAGAAATATGGGCGGCAACAGGAAAATCACGAGCGTGTTTGCTCAAGAAGTAGAGCACCAACCAAAACACATACTAAAAGCCAACTTTTCTATATGCATGTACGAGAACTTCACAACGAACACAAGTTTAAAAAGACTTAAAATAGAAAAGAGAAGAAGTCATCTACGTCGTGCGACGTGAACATGCTCTCTAAAAATATAAAAGTTCCATTAAGGTACGCCATTTTTGCGATTCTAAGCACCCTTATTTTAAGCGCTCTCCACCCCTCTCAGGAAGAAAAATGGAGAAAAAGGTTTGCTTGCGAATCTAAGCAACGCATTTTATAAGCAACCATCGGAGGGTGAATTTAAAATGCGTGGAAGCGGGCCCGAGTTCACACTGTGGCCGGTCATTTATTAAGTTTCATTTACAAACACCTTCGACTGAAAAAGGATGACCTGCTGCGGCGGCCGAGATTGGTGAGACTGGCGGCCACGGCGCACAATGGACATGAATAGTAGTCAGGGTGACTGAATATGAGACGTAATCGGTGGGTTCACTGTCTGTACCTAGTTTTATTTTGAATGTTCGCGCAATAAAACGATATTTCTTGAGCGTGTCTCGTCAAGATACGGCCGCGAAATTAAGTATTAGGGGAGTAGGTAATTTGGGGTTTTCGAAACTATTGATGCATTCGGGTGGTCGCTCTGATACTGTGGCAGGGAGTACTCCGATGCGGACGCATCTCTCAAATGAGCAAGAGTCACCGCTCCCCAACCGAACGCGTACCCGATCTTGAAGCCGCACGCCACCATGGCGCCTCAGCGCGGGCAACACGGCTACTGCAAACCGACAGGCCTGCCAAGGGGTTTCAACAAATGGTGGCCTTTAGATCGGACGCGTCAGCTCCAAGCCAAAGTTTCCCGACCGCAGCCTAGCGGTGGTTTTCACAGGAAGGTGTGTTATGCCCGGGCACACCAAGGTCTCACTAACGTCTTATCTGTCACGGAAGTCAGGTCGCCAGAAAAAGTGTCATTCACGCTGTGGCGCCCGCATTCGAGCCCAATAACTCTCCCCACAACGGGAGGTATATGACGTTCTGCCTACTTCGCTCTGAGCCGAGACGTGATAATGTCTACAAAGGCGTCTTATGTGCTTCCCTATGACTCAGACTCATTCAGATGGTGCTGCTGTCTAGGAGACGCAAAGCGAAGTAGCGCATCATTGGGCCGAATCGTTTATGCAGCGCGCGTGACATTGGCAGCTTCGGTGTCCAATCAGGGGACACGCGTGAATTGAGGCACTCTGCTTTCGCGTTGTTCCCATGGCAAGTATGTGTTCGAAGCGGCTGTTTCTGTGCATGTCATTTGTGGTTTTGTTGTCCCGGAATGAAGCAGTTATTATTTTTTTTGCATCTCAGCGTCACTTCGTGTGGCGTTGTCAGGCTCGCGAACACTTCGAACATAACGAGGTTCCCTATTATTCAACGGCCCCTGTGAACGCGCATTTCACTTTCGTGTTTAACCGATTGCGATGACAGAGAGACCAATCACAATGTTTTTTTTCTCAATGATTGACAGTGAGTTGTAGCCTGAGCTAAACGTAACCCCAGCTTTTGTTGTGTGGATGGGTGAGTGTAGGTTAATGCTGATCTATAAAATGTAAAAGAAAACGCTCAAAACACCGCGTAGCTAAGGCGAGCGCCCGCATCCCGCCAAGTTAGCTCAAGTCATTTGAATAAACATACGGCCTCTGTAAAATGAAGTGTTATCATTTACAGGTCGCAGGTTTCGTCAGTTTACACTTGTATACGAGAGCAAGCGCATTTATCCAAATGACATGGCAAAAGCGCAAGTGTACCGATCATTGGCGGATACGACACGACTTCCCGGATTACGGCTCTCTCTTTACGCGTTCGTCGTTGTGTCCGCGAGTTGCTGTTTAGCTCCTAAAACCCTGTTCTGCTACTCATATAAGCCGAATGGAATCTGTGACGGTGACCGTCAAGGAAGCACACACCATTCCTGTTGTGAAACGTTCGAAGGAGCAGGCTTTAACGCCACGTGTGTAACATGTAACAAATGAGTCTAGGGCTTGCAAACTCTTGGATCCGTCGCGTCTGGTACGTTTGGTCCCTTCGTGCTCTAATATGTCGTATGTGCAATGCTCAGGATAGCTACATTATTACGCGAAGGGTGTGTCGTTTCAACTTCCTGTAACCTTTCAATTCTCTCCTACATGCACTGGACCATGGTCATGCTTCGGACGGTGACACAGCTGCGGATGATTACGCAACATGCCATGGTAAGCCGCCGGTTTGTTTAGTTGGTCTTTTTTACTACAAATATGGACTCCTCCAAAAGGCTACGTGTCATATTGCAACTCAATGATGTTATCGCGCATTTTATTGTTGGTATCTTCGAAGACATGTAAAATTAGCCAACCTGCCTGCCTGCGTGCCTGCCTGTGAGTCTGCCTGATTGCGTGTAATACTTTTCGTCTGAGGCCTTTAGCGTATCTAGTAATATATGACGTTCGCGATCTTAGATTGCTTTCTATTTTTTCACTTTCTTTTGCATTTCAGCGGTCGTTTCGAATGGATGATTGCTCGGTTCACAATTGAATTTTGCTTCTTCACAGTTTTCTCCCGTTCAGCACAACTTTACAGAGGCTGCAATGCACAACGAATTTGAATTTGTTCCGTAGCGGGTTAAGGTCAGCTGCTCTATCAAAACTGTACAACATCACCCCAAACGGGTAAAAGACTGCGCCCTGTGTTTTAATTTTTATCATTGGAAACATTTTAAAATTATTCAGGTGTAAACATTGAGTTCAATTAAATTGACCTTGAAGGGGACACGAATATACCTGGTCTTAAAACTGTTCGTGTACAACAGCATCTCAGGGGCTAAAAATACCTTTCTATCTCTAGCGCGCCAGACTTATGTGGGCACAGAAACAGCATAAATTGAACTGCAAGACAATTCGAGAGAAAAGGGAACAGCAAAATAGATATAGCAGTTCCTACAGGGGGTGAGCGTAGTGACGGACGGTAAGCAAACGAAAACGCCAATTCCAGGTCCCTTACCTACTGCTTTGGATTGCGTCCTTTATAAATCGCATGTGGTTAAAGAGGGCCCACTTCTTGTTTTTGTTTGGACATCATAGCCCACTTCTTGTTTGGACATCATAGCAGCTTCAAATTTTGCTTATGCTTTCCCAACCTGGAGAAACATCTGTGAGAGGCTCTGCCATCTGTATTGAGCGTCAGACACTGCATCGAAGAAAAGAGAGAAAAACTACATTGCACTTAGTTACTCATCTCCTAAAAACCAGCGAATATATACACCATTTAGTTACACCAATCGCAATCACCAGTCAATAAATTACCACAGAAGATTACAATTCGAAGTAGTCAATTGCTGAAGATAGCTAAAGAACTGCAAAAATTAGGCACTTGACATACAAAAACCATAGTGCCCGCTACCTAGTTTTGTTGTGCAGATCAGCAGGAACTTGTCTGCATCCGTTCTCCTGATATACCCTTGTATTGCCAGGAAACGGTGCAAACATTATTCCTGAAATGCGACCATAAGTGCCGAATACTTGAAAAACAAAAAAAAGGCACGCTTTTACGGAGTGTTAAAAATTATCAATACGCTATGTGACAACTTTGAATGTCTATTTTATATTCCCAACAGTTATTTTGGCCTTTAACAAGTTTATCGGTGCCTTGAGCGGGATTGCTTTCACAGCATATGTTAAATTCACCAGGAGCTTGGATTCAAAACCAGGGGAGTCTTAAAAGGACCCTGTAAACCGTTTTGAGCACACTGAATGAAACAGCGCAATTGATAGATTGGGTGGTCAACGTCATCTGTGCAAAGTAGGACATTGTCATGTAGCGCGAAAAGATCCTACTTTCGCTGCAAAGTTCAGTGCCGCGTTCGTACTTCTCGCAGAGCGTTTTTGGGCACCTCCATCTCCCGGGCATGTACGTCTTCGATTTTTCCACATGCGTGAAGAAGCAATTTGCCAATTGGAAAGCTTTTTCTAACACTTCCGGCGACGGGATGAGTACTCTGCTCATCGTTTACAGGTCGCGGCGGTGCCTCTCTGGTATTAGCGCTTCCTGCAGCACGCGTAACGCTATCGTCTTCGTCCAGATTTTTCTTTTGTGCACTATTGGCACAATTCCCATTAGGCCGTGTTGGCTAGGCCGACAGGACGACGACAGAAACCAACGCAAAATTCCGAATTGACAGACCGCATTGTCCGAAGACGATGACGGCGAAGCGAACACGTTGGCTGATGGAAAGTTCGCGTGGTGTGACTGGCTCGCTGACCAAAGACGCTGGTCATACCGATGGGGCGAACGGTCGTCGGGCAATAATGGTGAAGTGGAAGCTGCGCCCGGACAAGAATCCTCCTGTAATGTGTGCGACTCTGTTCTCTTAGACTGTAATAAACATGGTAAGGTCCGTGAAGCTGATACTACTCAACACTAGCGCTAACGCTATCCCTACTTCGGCTTTGGGCGCTTCTGGCGTCCGCTCTGCGGACAACTCGTTTCCCGGAGTTTCGAACTGCATCTTCGTGTGTGACCAGCAACGCTTCAAAAAAATGTATGCCCAGGTAATAGCAAAGACGAGTAACGGATGTTTTATTAGGCACTAAAAGTGAATATCGACCAAAGCCTTAGTGAAAACCGTAAAACAAAAGCACGGTGAGCACTATACCCGAAGTCGGAAATTGCAACCGCAGCCGAGACCGTACTCTTGCTCGAGGTCAGCAGTCGTAGGCAGCTTACAAAACCTTACCGCAAAACCGTTATTCATGAAACCTTCAGTTAACCAGTCAGAAATACTTGATATCATCAGATCAGAAACATTATGAGACAGAAAGAGATGGTCTCAATTTATTACACAGTCTATTTCCGCGCAGTCGTCCATTGTGTCTTGGTGCAGTGGGGTAAAGCGTCGCACTCATTCGAGTAACGTTGCGGGTTCAAATCAAGCCAGGGTGTTTTCTTTTTTTTAACGATTGTTTAAATGACATGGTTTGCGTTCATATTCGCGAATCCAAATAAGTATTTTTGTTTTAAAATTTGTGGCTACCATATCGAACGTCTATGCATCATTCATGTGATAAGCATGATTTGTTCAGTTTGAACTTGTGCTTTCTCTGTGTAAAAAGGCAACAGTACTTTATACGATGAAATACTGGTGAAATACTTGATGAAATACTTAGGTGTTTATATAGAATGAACATCGGATTGTTCCATTCACTTAAACAACAAATGGGATTGGGAGGGGATGGCGCGGGAGGAGAAAATAGGGCCGCGGCCGGGAACGAAGCCTTCCACATCTCGCAATCGGCAGCACTGAGCACGCAAAAAGATGAACTAACAGCTTCTAAGAGAGAAAAGGGCCTCAAGGTCATCAAAAGAAAACCCGAGGGTAGAATATTTGTTTTGTGCAATCAAATGCAGGTGGTACAAAGGGGAAGGCGCCGCCCCAACGCCTACACCGATTCTCGAGAACCACTCGTAGTGTACTCTACGGTGTATGGTGTAGGGTGTGGGGTGTACTTGTCAAGTTGATAACCCAGGGTGGCGTTAAACTTTTAACCAGGGTGCGTTAAACAGGGTGGCATTAAACCGGAACATGTATTGCACGACGCAGCATAAAAAGTCCGGTACGGTGCAAGCGTTTGGCGTTTTGTTATGTTTAAACGTTTATAACCGTTTGGAGTGCCGCAATAAACTATATACTGCGGTGCACGCGACATATAGGCGCCACCACAGCACGACCTAGCTCTACACTGTCATGAACGTGTGGCCCAAGTAGCAATAATAAACCGAGGTTGCTTAGGAATGCATGTACGGGCTCACAATAACATGTTTTGATGCGATGCCTTATTCATTCGCTCACATACTTTACTGTCCCTGGCCAACACAAGTCGCCGCCGCGTACGCGCGGTGACAGGGTCGTTAACTTTTCGCGGATCTTTCGGTTTGGTGTGGAAGCGTAAACGTCCCGCCCTTTCCTTCGATCAGCTTTTCCCGCCGTGAGTGGAGTGGAGGATTCGCGAGCAAAAAAAAAAATAGCCTTAACGGAAAGCAGAAAGTCACAGGACCCCGTCACAAAGCGACGCTGCGGCGCGGAACGTCGCAACAGCAGACGAAGCCCCCATTAGATGTTCTTGGAGACGTCACTGAGAGGTGAGGTATCATCGGCAGTCACGCTCATGCGGTGCGAGGGGTGGAAGAAACGAGCGATAATCTAGCCCGGCTTGAAATTGACATGTATTCATTTGCAATATCTCCATTAATACTCATCCTGCTGACAAATTCTTGAAGCAGGTGATTACTAGAATATTGAATTATTTGAAAAAGTGAACACCGACCTATCGACAAAACCTCATTCTGGGCTTTTTTAAATACTCTTCCGAGCCCTTTACTTAGTCCATTCACAGCGTTTACAAGACTTGATATTGTTGAAAATTCTCCCGCATAACAAAAAGCGGCCCGGGTCAGAGCACGTCGCTGATCGAATTGTCCCACGCTACTTGGAGAACGCCGGCAGATTATAACTGCACAAACACTGCCGGGCGATGCGGTACCCGAGTAAACAGCTACATGTGATACAGTTTAACTGTTCTGCTAACATCTCATCGAACACACAAAGGTTAAATTGAGTCTACTAACCAATTTTTCATAGAACTCTGAATGCCTGCTCCCACGCGCCATGTTGAAGTTGTTTGTCCCTGGACGTTTGAAGGCGCTGGAAAAGCACCAGAGTTCGCTGACGCAGTTCCCAGATGAACAAGTCGAGGCTTGTCAGTGAATATTGTGCACACTTTACACCCCACCAACGTCCACAGTTAAGTCAGGCGAAATGAAGGAGTCTGTCAAGGCGCGCTGCGCACATGTAACACTCTCTTCTACAATGTTTGCTTTATTTCTGCATGTCGGTACCTTTACGATCGCAGTCTGCCCTAGACCATACAGGTTTTCGCACTCAAATACACGGATTTTTTATACATCAGCGCCTCACGAACATAGTGTAAGCGTAGCATCACACTACGTAGTAAGGTAGTAAGGTGATACATACGGGGAGAGGGCAAAACGGACAACGCCACGTTTGTCCCCTGAAAGAAAAACTGTGTCCTGCAAGTTTTATTCTGTTAATTGATAGGGCGTTATAATCACAAATTACAAACAAGCGTGCTTTGTTTGGTGCACTGCACGCACTGTGCCCACATTTGCCGGTAATCCTTCTGCAAAAGTAAAATGCAAGTAATTCTCTTAAAGAACTAAAGTCGAGTACGCTGTGGCAATGAAACAACAAACACTGCATAACCAAGCACCTAATAAGACGAAAACAGCGCAGCTCACTTTTTATACGACTTGTAAGCTCGTCTCATAGTTCTGAAAATCACTGAACAGAACTCATTTGGTGTACTCCTAAAGATATCGTGGCTTTGTCGTTGAAACGTTTTCACCCGAATCCGTATGTAAAATGAGCTCAGAGTCCTTAGAAGTCATATTTTTTTCCTCATTGATCAATTGGAACAGGGGGCAATCTGCAGTGTTCTCCGCGTTTCATACTTGACTTCATTTATTAAAACCATGTCATAAAGGGCAGAGAACATTGTCACTATTATTGAGGCATACACACACTTTTAAGGATTTTTAACGTGTTGTTAACTGCAATGTATTGCTACGTGAAGCGCAAGTGGGCACTGGCGTATTGCTACAGGGGTTTTATATCGGACGAAGACGAAAAGGTGGATGGTACGGACCGGTTGCTCAATGTATCATGAAAGCTTGAAAATAGCACCAATCGGTCTGTCGTGACATTTTGTAACTACAACGAGTCACCAAGAAGCACCGTTTGTCTCATTTGTCCAACGTCAACTAACATGTTTCGGTTGAAATTGCGGCGTTGATCCCCATCCCGGATCTTCCGCGTTCGCCCTATATCGGCCCCAGACGAAATCCGCCCTAAGTCTCGTGGATAGCGTTGGCCCGCCCCAGTCCAGGTAAGCCATAGACGCGATGATCCCCAGCCTTATTTCACCAGCACCGTGACCTCACGATGCCGTAATAGTTGGCGCGGTCTGACCCGGAGCAGGAAACGTAGCCTTCTCCAGTTCTTCGGGGTGTCTCCAATAGCTTTCGACGTTTCTTTATTGCACAAGTGCGCACAGCTCTTCAGTGGACAATGTTCTACAATGTCCTCCAATGGACAATGTTTTGCGATCATCTGTCACGGAAAGGACTTCCCCGTATATTCTCATCAAATTTCATCGTCCCTGCACCAGGCTAAATACCATGACCTCGATCGTAAAGGTCGCCGTCGGTAAGAGGGCAATGGTACGGGAAATTCACGTTAACGCTCGCACACAGCTCCAGGGGACAAATCACAGACAACGACAAAACAGGTAATTGCACAAACGCGCTACTCGAGCTGTCACGGTCGCCTAAAATTAGATCGCAACTTTTGTGTGGAAACACTATGTGAATGCAATGCGTTGTCATTACCCAGGGCTTCTGTCATTTGTGCCCCCGCAATGTGACAACATATCTAACGGATGCACTTCCACTACCTGTTCACGCCTATCTGTATCAGCATCCATGTCTTGTGTGCGCCTTATTAGGATAACGCTGTGCCTTGTCACTTATTTCTTGATGTTTAGTACGAGCGCATACATTTCTGTGTCTTTAGATATCCGAATAATTATACTTTGAAATTTATTTGTGTATTTATTTCTTGTTGTCATTTTTGCCTGTTCACATGTTCGTATACATTATGCTCGCAGTGGGACTTTGCTTTGCAGCAATCACATACCTATACTTTTAATAACAGAGCAAGAGCCTCCACAATGATTAAAGCATTTCTCCATCAATGGTTACAACTTTCTACTGTAACTCATACTTTCGGCACCCGGGCTTGTGAATTTAATGATTTCATGATTATTGTATGCAAAATCTAAATTTTATGCAAAGGATAATGTGTTTCAATAAATTCGAATAGTGTGTACAGTCATTGCAGTTCTACCCACTTTATCATGCATTGGTGGTCGCAAAATATTTTTTTCCAATCGCTTAAACCATTCGCAATAATTCACTGCAACGTAGTTTTAATATCCCCCATTTTATAAAGAAACAAATGTATCGATAAGGAATGTTTGAAATTCTAAAAATACCTCCGGTTAACCAAAACACAATTTTCTGTGAAAGCATCTATCGCAGTTAGGGAAAGTGCAACTATATGTCCACAGTTTCTCACTGTGTCAAAACAGCTCATCATTATATACCCCACACGTTCGTAACTTGCAAGGCATTTAAATATAAGTAAAAATGTTATTAGGCACTCAACGAATCGTAACCAAAAAGTATTTTACGGTAGCACGTTTTTTTTGGCTAGTAAATGATCCAGTAAAAATTGGTTTCCCAGATTCAATACTTTATTATACTTAAGCCTCTGTTAGGATAGTGTGACCGCGCTGTAGATATTACCCTTCTCTCAGAAAGTCACCAAACCGCTACGTAATTTAGAAGTTATAAACGTTTTGTCATTGTAATTCCGTGTTTCCAGGACAAGGAATTCCTGTAACATTTTGCAACATTTCCCGCAAACCACAAACGTTCGTCAACTTTTTCAGTACCATTGGATACGTAAACCCTATCTTCTTTTCATGCCCCTACAAGCAGAATTGGTGCGACTCTAACTCACATCCTCATTTCTTTGGTCCGTCACTTGGAATGAGCAGCATTAAATCAAAACAAGACTTCGTGCTCACTACCTCTCATAGCGCCTATTGGCGTGATGGCAGTTATTGCTTTTAGAGCTGAAACAGAGCATTACAATAGCCTTGGGAGACGGATATTTAAACCACGTTTAAATAAATATAGCGGAGGTTTAGGAAATACCCGCATTATAGTTGCGATTTCTACGATGCTCAAAACGTTTTCTTTGTTGATTTCTTTATATAACTAAGGTGGAACAGTGAGGCCAACTTGCGGTGAAGCACAAGAAAAAATATGGCTGTATTGCATGTTTTTTAACCACCAAAATTGTTTTTTCCCTCCGACAAACAAGCACAATATAAAACTAATCTGTTTTTCGCTACGTCTTTGTCACCAAGAATTGCGGAATACCATCGGCCTTTGTTACAAAGCTTATCCATCAGCGTTGGCAGCACAATGCAATCTCGACGGAGGATTTCGAAGAGCGAAACAATATGCGCGACAAAACTCATTTTCAAGCAAGCATAGAATTTGGTATGAGGATTCCCAGACGCAAAACATTACGAAATAAAACCGCCATATATTGAAAAATAAAGGCTCTTTATTTTAGGTTGTAAAGTTTTCAGGACAGTGCATAGGTTCTATAAGATGCTGCGAAATAAGGCGGTATGAGGTACTACGTCATAAAAATTTCATCGCCCTCTTATAAAACCGAAGGTGCACAGTAACAGAGCTGGAAAGCGTAAGATTTTTTCATCATCCCCTAGGAAAATGGGTCTCCCGACAGGAGGTGCTAGCAAATCTGTTTTGTAATATACAATCGCTTTTGCTAGCGATGACAGACTGTTTTCTGACAATTTGGCATCGGTGTCAGAAGTTCGAACCATAGATAGCATAGTTCTTTTACTGTCGTATGATTTTTATATGTGATTTCATTAGGCCTTTTTGCCTTTTTACTCAGGTTGTCGGGCTCCACGCAATGCTGTCTATAACCAATTAAAAATCATGGGTTAAAAACATGAAATTTCTACGGATGTGCAGCCTGGGGCGCAAGTCGGAAAGTTCATGGCTCGCATTCAGTTTCGCCGTGGGACATGTGATAGCGAGCTTGCCGTTTTTTCAATCTGCCAGAGATTCAAATTACTCGGCATTAACTTTCTATTTGAGCCTTCAACTGCCATCCATCAAGAATCGAAGAGCCTGACAATCAGAGCCCTTCCTCTGCATAGTGCTGACCTCAATTATGCCTACAACCGAATATTTCGTAGCTTTCATTTTATTAATCCAGCATTTTTCTTTTCACCACATAGAGAAGGGTAGGCCCCGAAAAGAACGACTTCATGTCACTCGAGGAGAACCGAGCCCCCCTTTTACATGGGAGACAGCGAGGTATTGAGCACACACTTTTATATGGCGAACAGTATTCAAGGCACACAATGCCAAAAAAAGAAATATTGTAGGAGAAAAAAATGTACAAGTATTAAACACCGAAAGCCTTCTTTGATACTTGGACATATTTGGAGGTGCACTATATGAATGTCCATTGTATAAAGAAAGGACATGTCATAGCCCTGCGAAAAAAAAACATAAAATAAAAACAAAAGGCTAAGGAAGTTTATTGGAGAGAGCAACAGTTTTCGCTTTCGAAATCTCACGCGACCACAAAGGAACAACTAAGAGACGTAAAAATAAAAAGTAAATTTCCAACTTACAACAGGGCTTGCGAGCCACATTCTATGGCGCTGTACGGTAATTTTGTTCTCACATACTTTATTAAGCGCATGTGGGCAGTATAACGAAATTTTACGAACGGAAATAGTTATTTTCATATGAAATAGACAAAAAAACTTACATCGTAATTTTACACAGCTCGTTTGTAATCAAGTGCCAAGACACAAAAAAAACTTTGTTGACGGGCACTATTTTTAAATGGGTTTTTTAAAAAACAAATCGCTTTTTTCTGAACAATATAACGTTATTAAGGTTGATCTTTGTTGTAGAATCCAAACTCAAAAAACAATAATTGAGACGCGTCATGAACACTTTGTTGCAAATAAATAATTTGGTAGGCACTTGAAGGAAGGAACGCCTTATGGCAAGAAAATCGATATATTTACTTAGATGCTTATACTAGAATATACGGGAACATCCCATGACGTGTTCTTAATGAAAGTACACACCAAGGATTTCACACAATCCGCAAGCGAAATAGCCGCTGTCCATTTTATAGCCGTCAGCCAAGAGAACTAGCTGGTTGCCGCGTATTAAACAGAATACCATTGACAGAATCAAAGAATCAGAAAACAGAAAACAATGGCAGTATTAAAAGAAGAGAGATCACTTGTTTTCAGGCTCTATAGTGTACTGTTTACAATTGGAATTAAGCTCGGCAGATTTCCACCAGTACACGTATGCTTGTGTCACCTGCGTACATAATGTAAATGAGTTTATCATTAATCATGGTGATGTCGTTTATGTACAAGATAAATAACAATTGCCATAAATGCTACCTTTTGGGACGACCCCCGTGGCGACTGACGTGAACTGAAGGGGTAACATTATCTACTTTACGCAGTGTTCACGATAGCGAAAATATTTCATAAGATGAAGTAGGATGCCACGAATTTTATATAATTGAAGTTTCTTAAGAACGCGTTGTGGCTGAGGCGATGAAACGCTTAGCACGTGACTCTGCCTGCCAAAAACGTTTGTTCCTAACGTGGGGCACATTTAACTCAGTATGTTCTCGGGAAAAGCATGGTTAGGCTATTTTTAGATGAAGGACTGGTCGTAGCGCAGGAAACACCGCCATTTGAGGACTGTCATGTTAGAGTGCTTTCCACAGACGTTCTGAAGGACGCGCAAATTACAGAGAAGGCAATGGTGATGGCGCATGTGGAAGAGATTGCTGCGTGTCCCAAATGTAAACGAAGAAACTCTCATAAGTGTAACCCTCCTGGAAAGCGAAGGGGCGAACTAATCTGCTGATATCGTCCTAGACTGCTCTGCGATTTTTTTGTACTCGTAAGGAGAGTGCTTATAAGAAAGATTGCTTACTAAAAAAGCTACCCACAAAACCCGAATGTCACTGTACCGCGTTTCGTCAAAATACGTGCAGAGAATATACGCGAGAATTTCTTCGAGACGACGCATTTTAGATATTGCGGAACCACGTTGATGCGCTGCTAGCTATTGTTAAAGCACCAGAGGAGAGGAAGGAATTTTGCATCATCTGTATGTGCCCAAATAATGGATAAACAAAGAAGAAACCCGTGTATTGCCACGAATTGCACAACCTTGATCGCTTTCGCTGGATTTGCTTCATTTCATTAACACATGTGACCTGGGTACACTGTCAGAATAAGGTAGCGGGGCGACACAGTAAATGAAAAAAAAGCAAAAAAGTTGTACTTCTTTGTCTTTGCGTGGCTCCAGCAAGGTTTTGAGGGTACTTGAAGTTGTGTTCACCATCGTGAGATGCCCGACTAAGCTTGAGTACTGAAGAGACGCTGTGACTTTCCAAGGGCCTTCGAGAAAACCTAAGACAGCTTGGAGATGTTTTACAAGTGTTCATAACCGCCGATGTTGCTCACGAAATAAAGAAATTACAATGCTCTCAGTATAAATTGTAGTTTCTTTATCATATTTTGAGCAATTAGAAGTCAGCTGCAAAGGCCACCTAGAGGACGAGGCGGAATCAACATGTCTCTAAAGCACTCAGCCCTAGGGGAGAGTCCTCATTCCAGGAACCGTGTCCCCTTTTGCCCGTCCAGTTTCTTTGTCTCTCTGCAGCAGCAAAAGCTGGTGATCAAGGTCCGAGCTACACAGTCCTTTCTCCCAGTGCTCAAGGGAGGGCGAAGGTCGGGGGGTGTAGGTATGGGTTCTTATCACAGTTCCACAGGAAATGGTAGAGAGTGCCCAGAGCCTCGCCGAAGCGGCATCGGGAGGAGTACGGAGTGGGGCAAAAATGTTGGCTGTAGTGGGGTGGGGAAATGTGTTTGTATGGATGCCTCGAAGGTGGCGCTCTTGTTCTTTAGAGAGGCTTTTGTGCGCAGGGGGATATAGTGTTTGTTCAAGGCGGTAATGCTAGATGGTTTTGTGAAACGACAAGAGGGGGGACACCTGTCCGCTCTCTGAACTCCTGGCTTGCCCGGTGGGCCAACTCTCGGCACGCTGACGGGCAGCTTCATGTGAGTGGGCTGGAGCACAAATAATTGTTACGGGATGTCGAAAAGGACGCTTGAGAAGAATTGTTCTGACAGTTTGTTATATACAACCGCTGGAGAAGGTTCTACACGCTTGTTGGTTGTCTGTGATGATGATTTCTGCAGAGGTTTGTACAATGTCTAGGGAGATTGCAGCTTCCCTCGCCTGCAGAGAGTGGATTAGGGGAATTTGTGCGCATGTATTGAGGTTTTCGGTAGTAAAAACTACAGCGCTCATAGCTCTTCCCGGGGATATGAAGCGGCGTCTGTGTAATCTGTGCCAGAGTTTCGGCAGTATTGGTTAAGAATCGCATTCGTTCAGGCTTTCCTACGATCCTCGTGATGTGTCAGATGCGTATTGTGTAGCAGTGGGGCCGCATGAATGAACGTTCAAATCTCATGGGGAAGCTGAGTCGCACGGCCCTGCAGGTGTCGCAGAGGAGAGCGCAGGTGCAGTTGAGACAGAATGGCTCTAGCGTTAGGGGTAGAGCTGAGACGTAACAGTTGGCTCATATTGTGCTCCCGGAATAGTTAATCTGGGGTATTGTGGACTCCCAATCGGAACAC
This sequence comes from Haemaphysalis longicornis, assembly GCA_013339765.2. NCBI lineage: Eukaryota > Metazoa > Arthropoda > Arachnida > Ixodida > Ixodidae > Haemaphysalis > Haemaphysalis longicornis. The sequence continues at coordinate 144,776,529 of CM023453.1, forward strand.
TTTCTGCGTTGAGGTGGTAACAGGCAGTCCGAATGTTAGTTTTTACGCCTTGCGTATCAGGGCTTTCACGTTGTCCTTTTCGTTTATTGAATGCTTGGTGTAGGGGAGGGAGTAAGTGATCCTAGATACGACGAAGGCTTGAACCAGCCTGAGTGCATGCTACTCTTGCATGCCTGTCGCCTTGGCACTAATCCAGCGGACAGTATAGGAGACTTGCTCCCTGGTGTTGTTCAGTCTGTTGAGCAGTTGGATGTTCGACTGATCTGCTTGGAAATGCATGCCCAAAATTCGGAGTTATGGATTAGGGACAATTTCATGGCCATCCATATGAACGGAGGTGGTTGACGAGCCAGGAAAGAGTTCCTTGCTGAAGCGATCACCTGCTCCAATTTATGCGGCGAGAATTCTAGGCCACACCGCTCTGCGCATACAATGACAATGTCAACCGCCTGTTGTACCTTGTTTGCGATGTCACTTACTGATCCATGAATGGCTCGTCTGATAATATCGTCCGCATAAAAACCATAGAGTATTCCTCATTGGGCAGCGAGGGGCAGAGGGAGACCGATGAGGGCTATGTTCAATAGGAAGGGGGACTAGACGGTATCTCGTGGTGTGCCCTTGCTGTCGGAAAAAATTTGATCTGGTTTCCGGTCACCAATCATAAAAATAGCATTTAGGCTGTCCACGAAGTCTGTCGTCGAAGTCTGCGTGTCCAGATGCGACCAGGTGACGAATGTAATACGGCGTTTATCAGCCAAACATGAAACTCGTAGCACATTTGCGTGCCACCGGAAACGCCTACACAACACACCTGCGGATCAAGGTGGTGATTGATGATGTCACAAAGCAAAGGCCACGAGACTAACTTGTAGTAACTTGACTAAACTGTCGTAACTGGACACACTGTCGTAAGTTCACTCACCTTCGAGCAGCACCTCGACCACCCGACAAATGCCATTTCCGAAAGCTGAAGGCTGCGGAAATCTCGCTCAACTCACAAAGGCCCACTTCTACAGTTCTCAATGCCACCTTCCCGGGGACGGATTTGAGCGAAACGAAGTGTCCATTATCCAGGGAAGTTACAGGGAACCTTGAATTCCCCGCGCTGGAGGAATTCAGGGAAGTACCCGATTCCTCCGAATGGTACGATGCTATCGTCAGTTTATTCGGGCCTGTATACGCTTGAGGCAATTTAAGTCATTGGCTTGTTGGCTCATATTACCAAAAGAAAAAGAGCGATTCAAAAGGGCACAAAGAAGTGTTGTCTGTTGTTAGCTCTTTCTTTTTGTTCCGCCGTGATTATGATCATCATCAGCAGCATACTCCGTTTCACTGCAGGAGGAAGCCGTCTTCCAGTTACCGCCAACTGCTCGTGTCCTGCACTGCTCAAGTTTATTGTTTTCCCCCCAATTTTTCTATTTCACCTCTCCATCGGATTAATGGCCTTCAGCTTCTCTACACCCTTCTCATCGTAACCACTCTGTTAGCCCGACACAGTTTTAAAATATGCGCCCGACCCCATCAGGACCCCGACAGCATTTATTAAAATACATCCGAGCCCCCACACTGTTTTTTACGATCAGCCCGAGTCTGCAAGGCTCCAGACATAACACCTAAAACGTATGTTGCTTTTAACCTAAAATAAGCATAGAGTGAGTATATTGAATTGGCATTTGTTTAAAACATGCTCCTATATTTGTGCCACACATATATGCTGGCTGCGAAAATGTATTTTAACAGAAAACCTCGGGTGAATATGAAAGCACTGCTATTTGCGACACGTCTTGGAACTTAAGGCACCCTGAGGATCGCCTAAAATCTTGCTGAGAAAAGCGGAATTTTATTCTACGGCAATTCCTTGGACATATATACCACCTTTCGTTGTAATTCATTCAATTTGTTCCCAAAGAACTCTGCCTTGCTTCTTGTTTTTGACGCTATTGGTGGCGAGATGTTTTGAGTGCAGCCCCCTGGCTATGACGTCGGCTTAGCGACTCGCGCCGCGTAGTCTGGCTATACATTCGCGCCGTTACAATTACGCCGCTGTCGTCCGCTTGCTAGGGGCAGCACTGCCTGTGCTAGAAATCACCCGCTTGATGCTTTAGTGCATCGAAAAGAGTATTCCTCGTAATGAGTTATTTTCCGGCGTCTTAATTCTCTGAATATATTCAGACTGTATCCCGCACAAGTTAGCAACACACTAGAAGAGAGAGAACAACTTTCTAGAGCATCGTTCAGAAGATCGTATTAACTTGTCCTTTCTAGTTGATTTTCGAGGAATCAGTGCTCAGATCTCTTCGATAAGTATTCAAAGTGTATCCTTCCCTAAAGTATTTTTGAGGTGCTCTTATGAAGACTCAACAGTCTAATGCTACTCTCATAGCATTGTGTCGCACACGCGTGACGCACAGAAGGAAATAATACGGCTGTCTTCTATTTCTTTCGCTGTCGTTGACTGGTATTAGACAATTGTGTTTGGCTGTACCCAACGCATTAATTTTTCTGAACCGTCATAAACGTCTTATTGAGGGGTTTGGGGATGTTTGGTAGGCTCACAAAGTTCGTGTGAATGTTTTATTCTAGCTGTAAGGCATGCGTTACCTTCTTCAGAAATTGCATTTCGTTATAACCGCCTACAAGGAGGTGCATATCCGAAGCTTTCGTTGTTTATTTACATACAAATGCAATGACAAGGTTCGCGAAACGGCCGAGACAACGTTCTCGAATACTCGAAGGTGGCTTTTGCGCCCAGAATTTCTATCTTAACTATTGTTATCGTAAGGAACGGAATCTCGACCAGACCAGTTATGACATTATTACGGTGTTGAGGGCATTATTACGGTGTTGAAGGCTTGATATACTCGCTAACCTACGCAATATATCGTATACGTGCCGGTTTAAAGCGTAACAAGAATCCATACCGATGAATATGTCCAAGCAGTTATTTATTGTTCCTCATTCCCTTCTGGCTTAAAGAACAAATCCTCGCCTACCCGGAATGACATCCGATGAATTGAAGAAAATTATTCTTACTCTCTTGTCCTGGACTACTGATGAGTCCGCCTACTACTCACCTCGATTTTACAGTAAATAAGTTTTCTCCCTTCCTGCGCTGCTTCTCTTCGTCCGCTTGAGCGCAGTTTTAGTCTGGATATCTGATTACAGGGAAGATATGGCTGTGAGAAATGTACAGAAATATCCATCCACGTCTGAACAAGCATGGTGTTAATATATTTTTGCTATAAAACGTGCCTCGTTTTCCTCTTTACGCCTGCATACTAGATAAAAGCTGGTATAAACTTAGCACGCGGCTATACACACAGTAGGTTACCTAGAAACTCACCCACATTTTTTGCGCCCCATAGTGCATGCCAGAATACTTTCATGCAATCACAACATAAAGTGATGTGATTGGCAATACTTTCGAAGGCGTTCGGCAGGTTTTCAAAAAACTGTTTAACCTTGGATACAATTACCCGTAATCGTAATGTCTTCTGCCAAAAAGCCGACTGCCTTGAAAGCCTCGAAATTGTTTTGGTCTTGCATTTTCGCCGTTCACGGCTACTAGACACTGGCTGTTTGTTCTACAAAAAAATTGCTGAATACAGAAGCTTACGCGCATAGCTCCGACTGTTCGCGCTCCGCACAGGAGCGGCTTCGCAGGAATGGGGTGACGCCGGCAATGTTTCTTCCGGAGGGGTATCGGAAAGTATACTTTAAAATACGCCTTCAGCTAGTGTATGCCATTTTAAGTGTTTTATTATTATAAAAAGTTGCGCATACGCCAAATCTAGTGCGAACAAACATGAAAAGTCAACTGTGCGCAAAGAAACAGCAGGGAGAGCGAGCCCGAGTGAAGGAGACGACAAATGCGAGAATCCTTAAGACGACGTCACGGAGGCGCGCTTCGCAGCGCTGCCCGTGGTCGAGCTCACCGCCAATAGCACGATCTGCGAAGAGTTAGTTTAACTTCTACTTTTCTTAATTTAATTAGCTAAGGTTTTCTGTCAGTTTGTGCCGGTATATATCCAAGCAGAGCCAAGTTCTTCCCATGCTCACAAAGTTCACTCATCAAAAACTCGTTTTATTTGTAACGAGGAATGTGTATAAAAGGAGCAAGAACGATGCAAGGGACGTTATATCTTTTGTGGTATGGTCTGCACGAAGTCCGAAGTGCAGGTACCTTTTTATTTTTTGTTTGAAAACAGGAAAAAGGCAATCAAGTACCATACTACCAGAGGGCACTTGTTTTCTGACACGCTCTCTCCCACCATGCTGATGGAGCCCACACTTTTTGTTTTGTTGGCTTTAAAGCTTTATATGTGCGATCTGTCATTTTCTTCTTTTTTAAACAGTGGCGCGGTGACTGCACTTTGCAATTTTGTTTCCGTTTCACCGAACGATCAATCAGCCGAATGTTTGCTATCCACGTTTTTCAATTTGCTCAACACGACTGCCGAGACACTGTGACTGCCCGGCCTAAAAAAGGTTTTGTTCAATCCCAAGCCCGGCCCGTGACCGATAAAATGAGTTGTAGCAGCCCGGTCTGAGCCCAGAAAAATTTTAACAAATATGAGCCCAAGCCCGACCCGAGCCTCGCAGATTTCAATAAAACAAGCCCGAGCCCGCCAGCCTTGGTTTAGATATTATTTAGCCCGACAGGCTATAAACACGAACTCGAGGAAAGCTGCTGTTATCGTAAAAAACGTAAGCACAAAGCGAATATGACTAATTTGGATCTAAATTTCTTTAAACTTGGACCGAGATTTGTAAAATCTAAATATCCTTACTTAGAAGCCGTATTTTCGGTAGTTGTGGAGATTCATTTACTACTACATTTCCCTGTCTTGGAAATCAAGGCACAAAGAGGACACCTTAAATGGTTCCGAGAAAGTGGATAATATTTTAATATGGCAATTCTTACAGATATTGCTCCTTTCGTTGTTCCATTACTTGCTGAAATTTCAGCCGCCGATGTGTACGGTTTCACCACTTTATTTTTGCCTTTACTTCTAATTACGTTGCAAGCAATACTTTATCTGCGCTTGTGTTCTTTCTTGCCTTTATTTATGGTTTTAAAAAACTTCTTACCCCAAGGAATCATAGGGTCTGCTTCGAAAATTGATTCGTCTAACTGTGCACATAGCCCGAAGTACAGATCACGTTTGTTCTGTTTGTTTCAGTTTGAAAAGTAGAGGAAAAAGACAATCACGTTGTACTCTGTGGCTGGAGTGCCCTCATTTTAGGGCCCGCTCTCCCCAACATTGGTGATGGGCCCAGACCTTTTTTTTTGTTTTGATGTGAAGTCTTTCTAAGCGCAATCGTATTTTTATCGTATCAGCCATCCTAGTGACATTTAACATCGCTTCTTCTTGTTTTCTTTTACCCTGAAAAATCAACAACAAATATTTTTGTTAACAATTTAGAATTTGCCGCACAGGATTACCCGAAAATATTCTGCTTCAAGCCCGAGCGCCGCCCGGGATCGAGAAAATGCATGCTACCCGGCACGAGCCCGGCCCGCAATGCACTATTCCGGACTACATATCTAGGCCAACGCACCCGAATGTTCAGTGCTCTGCTCTTGCGTTGTGCTGTTTTGGCCTTTGCTGTTTTGCCATCGTGCTTTTCTTTCGCGTGCGCTTTTGACGCTGTGCCCACCTGACACTGTGCTCTTCTGTCGCGTGCCCTTTTGACGCCATGCTGTTACAACGGTGCTGTTCTGTCGCGTGCGCTTTCGTCGCGTGCTATTTTCAGCATATGATGACGTCATTCCGCACTCTTTTACAAAGTTCTGTACGCCAGTTAAACCTTTTTGTAGGTTATAGTCATACCGGACATCGTTGGCGCCGACATGCAGGCTTCGTTGGCCAAATAGAATTCCGCAAGCCTCGTGGAAGTCGATGTGGTAAGTTCACCATAATAAAAAGTAAGAGCAAAAGACTGTGAGCACTATCCTGTTGGAAACCCTGTTAGAAACTATGGTCAACGCAGCGGCCATCAGATTTATGAATGAACTCTCATATTTTCACACTAAATTCTTGTACCCATCACAACACTCGTCTCTGCATACTTTCAAGCATACTCTGTTACATCTGAGTGTGACTTGTATGGTTCAAAAACCGCTTTTTGTCCGAGAAAGCCGCATTCGGGAGGTTGCCACGAATGCACTCATGTACTATCCATGCCGCAATATTAGGTACCGCCTACATTGAAGAGCACTTACTTCGAAATCGAGACATAATTTCAGAGAAACCTTACGTCACGTGACACCACCATTGAAGTCTTGCATCGATAATTTTCTTCATACCCTTGCACAAGCAGCTTGTCGGAATAAATGGACGAAAAGGCTTAACCTACAGTGGTGTGTTGACGGGCTTGATGATTGCACTGAAGCGCTCAGTCTTGCAAGAATTCGGAACACATTCCTCAATGCACAGAGTTTTAAATAAAGCTATCAAGCTAAAAGTACGCGTGAAGACAAGATTCCTGTCTGGCACAAGTGATGCCCGCCAGACCGGGATCCATTTTGTATCGGAGGTAAGCGAGTGTGCTTTTTGATTCCCCTATAGTCAAGGAAGCGTCAAGTCGGAGATGGTGAAGCTGAAGGTTTTGGCGCACTTCCTTGTTAGCCATCTAGTAACACTTTATATTCCGGACAATTTGTGTCGACATCGTTTTGAATTGCCATCGTTCGAAATTATTCAGCTGCAGTAACAGCTCAGAAAAGGTAGCTTGAGCAGCTGACCCGTAGAAGGACCTAATGAGTGACTACATTTTGTACACAAGGATCATTGGGGATAACCAGCTGCCGAAATCTCGTCACTCTTTTTGTCCTACCATTTCAAGATGACGTCGTTGAAGGGAGTGAATTTTTTCAGAAGGGTTGTGTGCTTCGATCCTCTTAATGCTGTGGTAATATCGCTCCGCGAGCCTTCCAAGAGCGCTCAGCCTCTCATATTTGATTTCAAAAGCAGCGTAATGGTCTGGAATGAAAAATGCGCGCGTGCACTTCCGCATGCTCTTGTGTAAGAAACATGCCAAATGATCAATGTCCACGTTTGCACCAAGGTTCGCTCTGATGTATAACGGAAAAGCAGCCAGTTTCTGAGATTGGTATACCGCTTGAGAGTGGTAGTGCACAGCTGAAAATGCTTGGCTTGAATGGCGAAGTGATTACTGCCACGTGTTCCTGTGTATTGTCCATCTGATTCTGTTCAACACGTCCTCGGAACACAAAGTATATGAATGGATCTCGAGTGTCGAAAACAACTCTTAGATGTCTGATAACTACATTGATAGATAGATAACTAAAAAACTACATCTGTCAACGCCACACTCAGCGACATATTGGCGGACACCGCCGTGATCAACTCCACAGATGGGAGTAGTGCATTACAAACTCCGAATATTGCTATTTTACAGGTCTGCAAATGAAATAAACCCTCTGATGTGTCCTCGGAACACGGCAAGTAACCTTGTGCTTTACACCTATACCCGTGAGAGAAATGCTACCAAAGGCGACCCTGTACCCTATTCGAGAACGTCGGGGTTGCTGACCTTAAGAACAGAAGATGGCGAGTCCATTCAAACAGATAATTCTGCTCTGGTCACATTGCAAATGGCGGAGATTTTCAAATCACGGCATTGGCTAGTACAAAAGTGTCCTGTACAGCGGCCTCTTAATAAAAAATGGGCAAAATGAACTGAGTAATGAATTCTCGGAAATGAGCATATTCCTTTAGTGAAATCTCTGCATTGCACTGAAATAGAATGGTGATATTATACGAGTTATTTATAGCCACTATTGCGCGATACAGGCGGTACGTTTCTTACTGACCCGAGGTTCCATCGCAAGAAGCGCGTTGACCTCTGGCCGTGGAAATGGCGGTTGGCATCCTGTTCGGAGTGGCGCCTGAATGAACGAGCACAATTTATGCCGCTTTATACGCACAAGGCATTCAAGTTGTCACTACGGCGCTGCTCTTGCTGCCTTCTCAATCTACCTTCGATACCGAAAAAACCACAGTCCCTGCCAGCTGGATGGCAACCTCTACAAAAGGGGAACAAAAGGCTGCCGTCTTTCTCTTTCCTCGGGCAGCGGCCATGGCGTTTGGCGTGCTCTTTGAAACTGCGCTTGATGCACTGAGCTCTATCTTTGCAGCTTAGTGGTAACTGGCGTTTTCCAATAACTTGCTCAGTGTTAGAATGAATGCCCAATGCCACTGCTGCTGCCTCAATTTTCCGGCCTATGTATGATCCTGTGAAACATTGATAATGCAACTTTACCATCTGGAGTCTACGGTCATAATCCCAGAATGCTTCAAACATGTGTATTAGTTGCCGAATGGTTGCTGACGCTGATCAGGAAATTGTGACATGTTCTGACTGAGGGTGTGATTTTCACATTGCCAAATTTTGCGACGCTAGAGAGCGCTCGTTTAAGCAATTAAAGAAGCGACTAAGAAGGCACTCAAATGTGCGCAGTGTAAGCTCTCCGTAAAGTACGATGATACTCCAACATATTTGGCGGGCTTCCAAGCCACACTTCAGAAAATAAACACAAAGCTAACGAAAATGGGGGTCTTTTAAAAACCTGGATGCCCTTACGACGCTGCATGCGACCGTAGAGGACCTAAAAAAGTCGGTGAAATTCTTGCCCGACACGTATGACGCCTTCACCAAAACGATAGTGAAGCAAGACAACAAAATTGGTGACTTTCCCCGCAGACTAGAAGTGGTAGAGAAGTTTCGCACAGATTTACCCATTTCAAAACTTCGGCTGGAGATAAACGAACTCGATCAGTATAGTCGGCGACAAAATGTGTAAATACGCGGTTTAATCCCACTGGTGGGGGAAACTCTTCCTGAAGAACTAAACAACACTGCCTCACAGCTCGAGCTGCCAGAATTAAGAAAGGATAACTTGGAAGGTCTACCTTGCCTGTACTACTGTTTCTAGTAACTTTACGACTTCACGTGTTCTTGTGACAGTTACGTATGCGTTGCTATCCCGCATAGCAATATTGTCATCCTTGGTACCTGCCGGAAGCCACTTTATTCACAGTGGAACTATTTAAATTCCCTGGATTCATGATTGCAATTTGTAAACTTAAAAAAAATTGCACGTTGTTATTAGTGGTGACTTTACGTTGATGTTTTTCTGACAATGCTACAATTGTTAACCTAGTTAAGATGATGTTTTTAAAAGGCTGTTAAAATCTTATTCAACAGCCTACTATGCTTACTCTGACTTGAGATCCATTTATAGACTTAGGTTTTCCGAACTTTCCGAAGAATCTGTTCTGCTCCGGCATTCTTGCACCGGGCTTAAGTTATGACATTTTAATATTCGGCGTTCCACCTAGTCATGCCTGCGTAGAAAACGCCACAGCTACTCTACGAGTCATTAATGGCCACAACGTCACTAAAGCTAAAAGTTGGTTCCCTGTGACAGTTGGGATTGTGTTTACGGAGGCCCTAACCCCTCAAAATTATAAATTTTTATCCACAAAGTAATGACTGCCTACGATCTGTCGTTCTCCTTAATGGCGTTAGTTAACTACAAAAAAATAATAAAAAACGTTGCAGATGACATCAACGTATGCGTGCTAAGATGTAAGAGTAGATGGCGTTACTTTGACGTTTTACTTCGTCGTTTCACTTCGACGAGCGTTACTTCGACGAGAGCGTTTTGGAACGGAATCGCTTTTTTAGGACGTATTCTTTCCGAGCACTGAAAATCAGCAAAGAGAGAAAGGGTATCGCGAACGGTTTTTATTCGCCATGGTCTAGAAGAGAGAAATCCCTCTGCGTTTCTGCGACTCAAGATATAGCTGCCAAAGATTTTGGGCTGCTGATTGATTGTTGGTCAGTTTGAGCGAAAATGTGCCAGTGTTAGTGTTTCAAAGTGCTGATTGTGGCACGCTCAAGCCAGACTGAACAATTTTGCTTTTTGCGAAGAGAGAGATAGAGAGTGCGTGTGTGCACATTTGTGTTACGAAAGAAATAGTGGAGCTTTAGAAAAAGGGGATAAAGAAATATTAGGGAGCTCTAGGGTGGAACCGGAAGTCAAGGGCACCTGATGCAACCGCTGCTTCCCTTGCCCTCCCATCAGCTAGCGCTCACCTTGAGGTAACTACCTACTCAACGCTGCCTCCTATGTCTTTATAGAAGTGAAATATGTAACGTGGCAAACGCTACAAATAACAATAAACAATATCTTTTATTTAAATTGGTCTCAGGTGAAACAAAAAAATACGTCTTCGTTTACCAGGGAAAATACCCGTTAACAAAGGACGTCGTCTCTTCAAGGCGTATTCAAACAATGTTTACCAGACGTGTATTTCTGAAAAACGGAAACATTCTCCTGTGAACTTAACACTGAAATATGAATAAACAAAGAGCGATTCTTCGCCTCGCTAGGCCAAGAAATACAGCGCAACCGGAAACGACTGTTGCAGTTTCTAAAATTTACAAATCTTAAACAGAATCGCGTTCTGCCGCTACCTGTCGATTGCATCCAAGTTGTTGATGACTATGAAAATGCGTGTTGTTTTAATTCATGCAATACATTTTCTTCTAACCATACTTTTAGTCTCACATATCCGGAAATTACCGAAAACATTACACTATCGATGCCACTGCTTTTAATAACTCACGACGTCGTTCAAAAACTACTTCACGAGCATAATTGTCGATCAGCAATCCGCCCTGGCAAAGTTCTCTCGCACCTAATGAAAGCTTGCACTGAGGTGCTAGTTAACTAACTGGTCTATCTTGTTATGAAGCATTTGCGCACCAGTAACTGGCCCGCCAAATAGAAAATCACCAACCAAGCGCACCTTCGGGAAACTCCTCCAAAAGCATTGTTTCAAATTACAGGCCAGTCTCGCTCAGGAGCGCAGGCTGAAAACCTTAGAACTCATTTACAGCTCTATGATAGTGCACCTGGAAATTAATAACTGCTTTAAGTAAAACTGATTAAGGCTTACGAGTGGTCCTGGGTGCTCGACACAATTACTAGAATTCAGAAAAGATGTATGCAGCAGTGTTGAACTTTTGATTGGATTTCTGGATTTGTTTGGTTTTATTCCGAATTTGATTGCAAAATTTTAAGTTTTAAGAAATGGGTTGACAGTGTACCACATTATCGTTTTCTTAATAAAACCGCCCTGTCTTGTATTACGTCCCAGTTTATTTTATTACATTACCTCTTACATTTCTACCGCACTCTACCACGTTTCATTCGTTGCCCTCGAGTTTCCGTAATTCGTCTCTTTATCCAGTTAGTCGAGAACCCTTCTTGTAGTTTCAATCTCTCCACAACCACAATATTAGATTGAGGATCCTGTGACTGCATGACAAGTCCGTCATATTCTCGCTTCTATTTCTTTGATTTCATGGTCAGCGGCAAAGACGGAATTTTCGGAAACCTCGAGGCAGAAAATCACCTGTCTCTCCTAATTCTCACAAACGAGGACATTTTCTTAATTGTCAAAACAAGGGTCACATGAGTGCAGAAATATTCATTTTTATCAAACTCTACTAAATTCTCTCTAGGTGTACAGAAGTATTCATGACGTCAGTAATGCGCAGAAGAGAGAACCAGTTCAAATTCCTCGCATACCAACAATAATTTGCAAGCAGCATTTTGGGTACTGATAATGCCTTAACAATATCTTTGCTACTATCCTTAAAAGTGAAATTTTGGTGTCAACAGGGACCAGGCGCAAAAAGTGTATAAACAGTAATCGTGGTTTGCGGTACCTATTCGTAATTTTTATTATTTTATATAAAAAACGTTCCCCAATTTCATATTTTTTGTGCCATTAAGGAAGCTATAAGCCCAAGACCACAAAACTATTTTTGATGCACTTTATTGACAAGGGTAATGACCTAGCTGCAGTGACTTATATGATCTCTTTATACACTGTTTACTGAGTGCTTCTGGAATGTACCATAAATTACGTGAATATCAGTTTTTCATAATTTGTACTTCTCGATTGCCGATAACCAGGCTGAATGCAATCACTTTTCTGTATGTTTATAGCTACGTGAAACAAAAGCTACATGAAGTTAATAGCAGCAACCCAACGACGTACCGACAAGGTTGGAATGTGTGGTTGAATGCCCCGCCAAGTTACAATTTTGTGTCTAGAATATTGAGTGTCAATAAAAAAGAGTTCATATTATGAGTTTTTTTCTATTTCGTACAGAAATATGGTTGATTACGGTTCCCAATTATACTGTCGTACGCGAAGATAGGCTTTAAAAGTATTTATTGAGCTACTAATTTGACGTGAGGCCGTGCTGTGGAGACTTTTGTACGGTGGAAGCTCAATTGCCTGCGAATGCTTTGGGGCGCGTGTTTTCTATGAGCGTCCTATTTATACGTAGGCGGGAAAGTTAGGCCAAAATATGTTTGAGAATTTGCGACAATTCGGTACCAATAAATGTGTAGTTAAATTCTAGGGGGGCTTTTTCTGAGTGGTGCGTATACAGTTTGTTTACTAGTGGTAACTTGTACCTTCCAAAGACATATTGACTAGAATAATGCGTTGCGTTTGTTCATGTTTTGTTTTTACCACCCTCTGTGCGGGCTTGTGTTATCTGTAACCAAAGTGAAGCGCATGTTGCAATATTTCTTACTTTTGCCGCACCGGTAATCTCATTTGATAGGGATGATGTTTCGCCCTAATGTCACAAGTTTAGAATACACTTCTTTGATCTATAGTGTTCTCAATGCCATTCGACGGTTCGAGAAACTCCCACGCCGCAAAATAAATGCTCGCTAACGACACGCCGCTGTATACGATCCGCCGACAATCCCCTCCGCAAGTCACTGTGGCCCTTCTCAATTATTAGTCCGGGATCGTCCGCGGACTGCCGGGAACGCAATCCACCTGTTGATTTTAAATGCGGAGCATTTCTTAGGCTCGCCAACAACTCCGTCCATAGTCGTCTGCAGCTCATGACGTCACGTCGAGGCGCAGGTGCGCGCCTCTCCCCCGTACCCTCCTTGCTCTCAACAACAGCTGCGGCGGTGCGGCAGGAGCGCGTCTGCGCGCGCATGCGCCGTAGCTGCCCCATCCGCCTCGCCGCTCTCAACAACAGCTGTGGCGGTGCGGGGGGAACGCGTCCGCGTGCGCATGCGCAGTAGTTACCCCGTGCGCTCCGTCGCGCTCAGCAGCAACAGCGGCAGGTGTACACGTCAGAGCGGTGTGCTAGCGGCGGGACAGCTGCGTGACAACAGCGTGGTGGGGGGCGTTGAAAGGTCACGCGCTTGTGTACGGAAGTGCGCGAATGCGCGTCTCTCCCCCATACTCCTCTCCCTCGACAGCGCGCGCAGTGTATATAGGCGGCGGAGCGCGCGTTTGAACTTCAGTCAAGTGCGTCTTTGCTTGCCTTTCGTTTGGCTCCAGATGAAGTATAAGCGATGGAAGCAACAGTACCGTCAAGAAGTTAAGCATTCCAAACCCTCCCCACATCCAAGCGGTAACCACAAACTACCCAATTACGCAACTTTCACGCAATACAACCAGCCCTATGCGACGCATTTACTCGAGTTCCCCCCGTTGGAAGGTGCGGCCGGGCGGCTTTTTTCTAATGCTTTTCTATGGGGCTTGCGGTCAGATGGAAGTCCTCGGATTGCCTGCACAGCATGCAAAACTGAAAATTCGAGTACGCCGTTTGTTGACTGCTGCTTCACCACCTCTGTATTCTTTGAGTTTTTAGGAGAGCACAAGTTTGCTCCAATACGGTTGTTCTCCTTCAAGACAGCTGCGTTCACTTTGGCTTCATGACATCTGTTGGAGAGGCTGTATTCAAGTGGGCCGTAGCTGAGCCAGCTGCCGACGGCAATTCTTACTGCCCGAGTTTCATCTCCAACTAGAAAGAATCAAAAGAAAGACCGTGGCATCCCACAAGATGGTGCGTATAAGCCACTCCTCCCCCTCTCCTGGAAAAACCGGAGATCAACCATCCTTCCGCGGATCCACCGTAAGATCTGAGCTCTGGTTGGAAAAAGTGGGGTGGGTTCGGACGTTCAAAATATGGATAGAAAAAGACACTTTCCGCTTTGTTTTCTGGAATTGAGAAGATACAGAGTGAACTTGGTTCGAGAACAACGAAAGCTCCTTTACCGACAAGAATATTTTCAAAAGCGAGTTCCTTAAAATATTCGGCACCGTCATGCGCGAAAAAGAAGCGGCACTTTTGCTGGATACGTGCACGAAGCACACCAAAGTAGGCGTAGTGATCTATGTTGAGGAGATGAATAGATTGTTTCCCCATGTGGACCAGAAATGACTGAAGAAATAAAAATAAGGTTTTTGATGTGAGAGGTAAAGCAAGAGAATTTTGCCTGCTTTGTCCGCAACACCCACCCCACAAGACGTTAATCTAATTTGCGTCTGAAGCTCCCGTGATGGAGGCAGTACCACAGAGGCATGGGTAGTATGACAGCCTCGTCAACACGCTGCTCCAAGAGGCTATCGGTGCTGCAAATGTGATCTCCGATACATAGCGGGAGACCATTCGAGCAGTGGTCAGGGAGTAGCTTTGAAAACGTTTCCAACAAAGCCGCAACCTCAAGTCGCTTCCCTGATTGATGCCATCCTGGAAAAGGACGACAGGCAAAGGGTACATAGCGCCAACCGAAGAACCCGCGAGCCACAAGCTAGGACCTACTCCTCCGCTGTTCTTCGTACTCGTGCTGCTGCAACCCGTCGTCAAGAGGCCCCGCCGTACCGTCGTCCACTGTCGCCCGCCTAATAATCTTTAGTCCTGTAACAGACGCCGAGGGTAGCCGACGAGGGGGAGCGGCCGACAATCGTCCACTCTGCAACCACTCCGGAGAGGCCAACGATATTTACCGTCACTGTCTTTAAAAGATGCTCGGATTGCGAGGATTCTCTGTCAACGCATATAGCCCCCTTACCAGCCAGCACCCTACTGAGATCCTATCCTTAGTTTCTGAGACCCTGACCTGTCCAAAACCAACGGAGGCTAAGTGTCTTTCCATCATTTACCGCCATCCTACCCTTACTGATCGCGAAGCCGTCGAAGCAACTGAGACTTCACGCGTGGAAGCTGCTAAAAGCAGCAATTTCTGGAGGTGAAATTTCTCTAAGACGAAAAACCGGAAACACTCCAACGACGCAAGGAAGCACCGAAGACCGTGATTCACGACAGTCACTAAGCCCGAACAATCGATCTAACCCTGATGTGACTCCCGAACACGACGTCAGCCACACGGCGCGACACGTACCAGACGTGTACCAGCCTGCCGCTGAGAACACGACGACTACTACGACGCATAGGTCCCGATTGTCAACACGCACAGAACCAGGTACGACGACCCGACGCACCTCGAACTCCATGAAGGCGACGTCTAGCCCCCAGTTGTCTGTCGACGGCGTTGATATAGTCGCCTTCATTAACACGGGAGAGCCGACTACTCAGTGATGAGCGGGTAATTCGCGTCTAAGGTAAAGGAAGTAACGGCCAGATGTTGCGCTTGACACATACCCACCGCAGGAGGCCATTTCGCAACGCCAAGTGGAACGTGCACATCACGCGTCGCCATAGACTGCACCCCGTTCTCTGCTGGGGTCGTCAGTTCGCCTAAGTGCTCCCTAGACGCACTTTTCGCAATGGACTTTTTGACGGACACCGGTGCAGTAATTGATCTGCAGACCAAGTCGGTAATATTTTCTTGCGATCACTCCAGACGTCAGAACCAAGCCTCCAACACCGCAGTGGGGTAAGGATCGCTGATGATGACGTTACCGTACCACCATGCGCAAGCTTTATGATCATTGTCTATTGCAAAGATGCTATGTCTTACGTCGACGCTATCGTACACAGTAACGACAGTTTGCTTCTCGACCGCGGTGTCTCCGTTGCAAGCGGCATTGCGCGCTTGAAGCAATACAAAGCCCACGTTTTGGTCATTATTTTCACCTAGGAGCACCAGCATGTCAACGAGTTTTCTGCAATTTGCATTCCTCGAAGCAACGCAAGTACCAAGTGATGTGATCGCGGTCACCAAATGGAAACGCGCACCCGACAATGCTTTCAAGCTTCCCCATACCTCCGATAGTTAACCCGGGCGCTACTGCAAGAAATACGGGACAAATTATTGTCTTTATTGCATAACTACAGGGAGTGTTTTTGTCGAATTAAGAGTGCGTCAGACACCTCTAGCGAAGCACCGAAATATAACTGAAGATAGGCACCAACCTACCAGACAGTCACGGTGCTTGATGTCTTCACAAGAGGGGGAAGCCATCGGGACACAGGTCGAAGGTATGGTCAGCAACGACATTTTAACGCCATCGAAAGCCCTTTGGCTGCACGGGTCGTACTCGTGAAGAAAAAAGACAGCACATTAGGTTCTGCATTTACTACTGGTGACTGAACAAATTCAACAAAAAGTACGTCTCCCCTTCAACGAATCGACGACTCCCTCGACTACCTCGGCCACGCGAATGATATCTCACGTACGGATCTGAAGACACGGTACTCGCAAAAGAAAGTGGTTGAGAGAGAGCGCACGGCACCAGGAACATTTCATGATTTCAGAGACAGTGTGCTAGTTTGCCTTGATCGGCACAACTGCCTCCCTTACCACGGTGACGTTGTGGAACTCTCCTGGACTTTGTAAGGTTGGAGTCTCTACCTTGTAAGGTTGGAGTCTCTACTCGCGGCCATTCCTACGTCGGGGTTAACGCTGAAGCCAGAAATGGCCGTTTCGCGTAACAGGAACTCGCGTTCTTTGGCTCCGTCGTCAACACCGCGGGAGTCCTGCCTGAACCGGCGAAACGTTAAGCCGCACTGAACTAAATACGACCGAAAGAGGGAAAGGTTGTGAGTCGATTTCTCGGACTGTAAGCGTACTACAGTCCCTGGTTGCAAACTTGGCACGATTTACAGAAATACTCACGCGATTGACAAAAGGTTGCACACCTTTCAGGTGGGAAAAAGGCCAAGTGGAAGCATTCTGCGAGCTGCAACACCTGCAAAGCCTTCTCGTGCTCGCTCACTTCGATGAAAACGCCGAAATGGAAGTGCACACGGACGCCAGAGATATAGGTTTCGGTGCCATTCTCGCCCAAAAGCAAAGCGGTTTCGAAGAAGTAATTCTCTATTTTAGCCGTGGTATGTCGAAGGAAGTGAACAACTTCTCAGCCTCTGAGAAGCAGTGCCCGGCTAATATTAGGGCTATTCCAAATTTCGTCGTTGTCGGCGATCCTGCTACCTGAGGCCCACGCTCTAGTGGCGGATCCGGGGATTAACCCGGAAGGATATTTAGGGATGCCGTTTGGTGGGTTTTGGTGGCGGTATCGACTGGGGTTGTTGGGGAGGGTGAACTGCAGTTACTATTGGAGATTAGTCTGGTTGCGCCAAAAGCGGCTCCTTAATGAATGCTGGTTTGAGGCGATCAACAGGAATGGTGTCCTGTCTGCCATTCAAATCCTTGCTGAAATGCTTATCAGAACGATGAATGGCGTGGTAGGGCCATCGTAAGGGCGGTGAAGTGGTTTCCGCACCAAGTCACGGCCCACGAAAACGCACCTTGTCGAAGCACTCAGTGCCGTTAGCGAGCCGAAAGGGGCTTTGGTGTGCCGGTGAACCTTTGACTGATGCCAAACGAGACAGCAGCGCGTTGATGCCCGGCCGAAAAAAACGCTGCGTCAGCAGGTGCTGCGTGCCTCGTATTCCACGGTGTCATATTCAATGGAAACCATCGAAAACAATCCGCCGGAAATTTGCCGGGACGATTTTGATGCGGGGTGGGTATGGAAACATCGCAAAGTACCGGGACAGCACCGGATGAGATGGGTACTTCACGAAGGTGCACCACGCCAAGGTTTTCGCAAAGCGCTATTATTTGGGCGTTATCTTGCTGCGCTGATGCAAGTGGCGTGAAGTCGATGTCAGCCGAGTTTGTGGGAACTGGAGACTGAGGCGGCGACACCGAAGAGCGCATCCGCGGCAGCGTTGTCTGGTACTTGCGTGGGCCGTATGACCGTTGTGAATTCCGTGACGAAAGACGATGACGAGTTTCAGGAGGTGAAAATTTGGTGGAGTTCGACCGGATCCCGAAGGTCATGAGTGTGTGGTCCGTCTAAATACGGAACTCTCGACCCTCGAAGAAGTGCCCGATGTGACGTACAGCCATGTGCATTGTAAGAAGTTCTCTTCCGAAAGTACTGTACCGTGACTACGCTGCTGACAACTTGCGGGAAACGAAGGCAAGGTGTTGCCTGGCATTGTCCACAAACTGTTGCAGGACAGCTACGACTGCACCGTCAGATGCATCAGTCATTAGGCAAAGCGAATCTCCCGGTCTCAGATGGACAAGAAGGGTTTCCCGGGAGATCTTGTTCTAGGCATTCTTGAAACTGTTTTGTGCTTCTGGAGACCAAGTGAGTGTAGATGCTTTTCATTTATTTCCGTTGAGCATGTCTGCAGTTGCCGGAGCAGGGTGGCGCAGTTCGGGTTGAAACGGCGGTAAACATTTAGGAGGCAGAAAAATTCCCTGAGCTTGCGTGAGGAAGATGGCTGCGAAAGACGTGAATGGCCTGTAGTTTTGAAAGCGAGGGGCATTTGCCATTTTTATCTACACGGTAACAGATGAAGTCCGGCTCGTGAGCACCGAACTCGCAATTGGCTCTGTTGATGATAAGGCCGTATTCGGCAAGGCGACTGAAGGGCTGGCGAAGGTGCTGGATGGGTTGTTTTGCGTCGCACTGACACAAGCAAGCCATTGAAATAAGGGAAGCCCGTAGGTAATGCTCGGGTGCAGGTGTCAATAAACTGTTTAAAAGTTTGTGCAGCATTGCAAAGGGGGAAAGGCATGTACACGTATTGAAAATTCGAACGGCGTGATGAATTCCGCATTCGGAATATCCGCCGTATCCAACGGAATCTTATGGTAGGCTTTAACAAGGTCCATCTCCAGAAACCCATTGCCCCATGCAGTGGTGCTGAAAAGTCAGCAAAGTGCGGAAGGGTGTAACCATCCGGAAAAGTGACATTGTTACGCAACCGGTAGCCTTTGCAGGGACGCCAGTATCCAGGTGATGGCTGTGGCACCATGTGTGGCGGGGATGCGTAAGAGCAAGGCAGCGCTCGAACTAT
Organism: Haemaphysalis longicornis; assembly: GCA_013339765.2. Lineage (NCBI taxonomy): Eukaryota > Metazoa > Arthropoda > Arachnida > Ixodida > Ixodidae > Haemaphysalis > Haemaphysalis longicornis. The sequence continues at coordinate 144,795,681 of CM023453.1, forward strand.
TCCGAGCTCAACGAGTTCCAACATGTGTTCGAACTTGTCACATGCGGCCTTGTAGCGATCAGGTGGTAAGGGACGAGTTCTGGCATGAATGGTTGCGCTAGTGAATATAATGTGGTATTGACGTCTTGTCAGGCGGGGATGAAGTAGTTAACAGGTCGCAGAATAAACGGACATTTCTCAAGAAGCTTGCCATAGACCGACTTCATGATGAGCTTGCGACAGCCAAGAGTGTTTTTTTCGATGCTATACCAAGCTCAGACAGGTGCGTTGTAGCATAAATGAGGCGTTTGTGGTGCACGTCAAATAGCAATTTGTAGTGATGCAGAAAGCCTGCGACCGGAATGGAGACCAGAATGGAATGAGAAAAACGAATCGATATGCTCTCTTGAGGCCAATGTTGAAGTACAGCGATTATTCTTCGTAGGTGACAATAGACAGTTTTAGTTGAGCGCACGCAGCAGCTCTGCGCACGCAAGGAACTTGCGGAGGAGCGAGAGCGCATGCGCAGTACGTAAGCGGCAGCCGCGCGCTTTGCGTGCGCCCGCAAGTTTTGGATTCTTGCGTTGCGGGTTTTGCGGGCTTAGCGGGCCGTGCGCGAGCCCCCTCCCGTTCTCTTTCCGGTCCCTCTCGCCCGTGAACGAAAGGACCAAAAGAACGGCGTCTCCGCACAAACTGGTTTACGGCTTCTTCTGGCTAGGTTTACGTCTGCGCTCGCCGACAACCACTTCTTTCGTTCGCCAATCTGACGTTCAGTGGCGCTGCGTGACACACAAAGCGCGCATTTCGGCGCTACTGGTTTATCCACGCACCAACTTCTGCGTGCGGTCAACTAAAACTGGTTCTTCGCGAGAACTTCGCTGCGCGCGCTAAGCTCCCCTACGTGCGCGCGCAACTCTGTGCGTACGCTCAACTAAAACTGTCCAATAAGAATCTTGTTGGCGGCTTGTAAGCTGCTTGTGGCTCACCTGCGCTTGCGAAACACTGCAGAAGAAGGTATGACGCTGATCTCAGTGCCGGTTTCAACGAGGAAGCGCAATGAGGTGGTTTTGTCCGTCTCAAAAAGCAAGCGGCTTACTTTGCAACTGACACCTCCTTTATTGGTGCGCGGGGGAGTTACCCTTGAAAGGGCAGGTTGTATACACTTCCAAATTTTCCAAATTTGTGGGGGTACCAGGATAATACTGGCCTTGAAGGCTATGGTGAACGAGTGCGTGAGAAATAGTTGCAGCACGAGAGAGAGATGCTGGCGCTGGGCTGAGGGAGCGGCGATTTGTCCTGATAGCTTGGCGATCTCACCATGAAATATGTTTTTCATCAAAGTGTCCGTTTCTGAAGAGGAGCCTACAACTAGAATAGTTCGTGCACACCAAGTACCGCTGCCTTCGATTCTCCAAATGCTAGATAGTGCACGTCGGTTTGATGATTCCTTCGACTATTAGGCCTTTCTTCTAGTATATCGCGAAGCACACTTTTCTTCCAATAAACTTTGTAACACATCATGAAGTGGTAATTCCATGAGGCCAGTTACTTACATTTTCCTCGGACTCGGTAAGCGGAGGCCTGCGCGATCTGGTGCAACTTTTTTGTACGGCCCACCTCCAAGCCTTATCTCGTCCAAGACAAACTCGAGCAGCACTTCCTGCAGGAGCGCAGTAGCGGGAGCGCCCCCCCCCCCCACCCCTCCAACCCGGAACCCCCGGAAAATAAAATATAGTGCCCCAGAGAGCTTCCGTTTGCGATTCGTAAGATATCATTTTTTGAGATTACGTCAAAAGAAGACCTATGTTTGATGGGAAATCTAGAAGCCTAGAGGAGCTCAAATAACATAAACATCATGACGGTGGCGAATTGAGCGCGGTAATTCAATCGTAAGGGTACCACAGCAAAAATGCCAGAAATAAGAACACGACAAAAAGCACGGTTCGGAATTTTAAACATATTTTATTGACGAAAAAAAAACAATATCATACATGCCACCCATTTACAGCCTCTCATAACCATGCGCCCGGAAATGTTGCTTTTTTCTTGAGCGCGCCATTGAAGCTGTGTTTACGCCCGTCTTTCAAAGCTTTAAATTTGTTTCAAAATAACGATATAACGAATGAGACGTGTATTGCACTATTTATGATAGGAAGTACGTTCCAAGTCGGGAGAAGAGTTCTTTCAATTTGAACAGCGGCTTGCTGAGAAGCAATAAATGTATTTTTCTAATAGGGAAAATTTCATATTTATTACAGGCACTCTTAACCTCCCGTGAACGCATCACGCAGTTTCGCGTGCGTGCAGTTTTCTACGCTTGAAAAAAAAATATATACAAAACGCCTTTAGTCGGGCTGCAGTTTTGGTTTCTGTGGGATGGGGGTCGTATCGGGTGAATGGGAAGGGTTACAGCACGTTTGAGAGGATTGCATCGAGCTCGATCGCTGGCGTAAGCAGTATTCTTGCCGATCCCGCGTACGTTTTCGGGTACGCAGTCTACCTAAACGACTATACCCCCATTCTACGTGAAATGCGCTTAATGAGATCATATCTGGTTCCGACGAATAGACTCTAACCAGTTCAAGTGAGAGCTTCATGGCTTTCCGCGAATATTGTATATCCCTGGTTCTCATCGGTGCTGTACGTTTATTCAGTATGCTCAGCAGCGAGAACTACTTCGAGGTGGCGTGGTAAGGCCATGGTGAGCGAAGAAACTAAATAGTGCGGGACACGCACATTTTGTTCATCGATGCGCGACTTGAGGCACGCAGTGTTGTTTCTTTAATGAGCGCGGTAGAGAAGGCGGAGCCATTTGGGAGATCAGCCCTTGCAGCAGCGGCTCTGTGCTCCCGGTGAATGGTGAAGGTGTTGACGGTCGCATTTGTCTGGAGATATTCTCTGGCGCACGAACGAAGCTCTCTTCCCGAGGCAGTCTGAGAGGCTGAAGTCATAAACGACAGGCCGAAGTCATTTATAAATATATTATAAAATAAATACCACGTAACTTTTTTCAGTGTTGATTATATTTTGGACGAGGCTGGTGTTTTCGTATTTATAGTTGACGCATTTTTCCCTACTCCTGTCGTCAAAAACAACCCAACGTGTCTTCTTGTGTGAAGGAAACCGTGGACCCAGGCTTATAAACGTACTTTTTGCCTCGAAGGGGCCTCAAACAACTCTGCGCGGAATAATGGGGACATCTCTATTTAGGCCAACAGTATGGGAAGTTTGCAACTATTATCCGCATGTATACTTTTTTTACGAATTGTTTTACCCTGTGGGGGGAAGGCTGAGTTCAGGGGAGACAGAGAGACGTACTGATGGGTATGCAGACAGACAGATCAAAATTGGGCTTTTGGTAGCATAACAAATACTGTAGTCCTTACATACTTTGGCTTTCTATGTAGGAAATAATTTTGCACTTTCTCTTTTTTTTCGAATCAATAAATGACTAAGCTGTGCCGTATTCCTTCCATATTAGTATGTTCATGACTGTATATTGAGGGTTGGAATCAACGCCACCATGTACCTTGTGGTGTTCTTTACATAAACTGCTACGGCTGCTACGTTCCAGAGGTCAATGTTTTGAATAACAAGGATTCATAATTATTCTTCATCCGAAACAAATAATTTTCATTCCGCTCCCGTCATGATGCGGGAACGAATTCTCAATGAACTGCTCCTGGATTTGTGAAAACAACGTCGCGTTGTCGCCCCGTGCAGGCCTAAAAATCACCTTATGTAGACGTGGTGATACCGGCACAACAGCAAACCTAATACCAAAAGCTAGAACTGCATGCTTCTTGGCCGCGGAGTTTCCGTCGCAAAAAGCATTGTGTGCTTGTAGAGAAAACGTTACCAGGTGCGTTCACAAATGTACGACACTAGTGTCATCCTATAAGGCAAGGGTGCAGCTGTTGCATCGATAAAAACATTTTAGTAAGCAAATGTAGAGATGGCTGTCACAAACAAAAATCAAACTACTCGTCCCGATCTACGCGACGCCTCTATGGCCACTTCGACGGCAGCCTGGCAACCTAAAGAGTTAGAAATGTTATGGGGGTTGCTAAGCCACTAAAGCACACTGTTGCTCATAAACTTTTAAAAGAGGTCGTGGGCCTGCTTGCAACCCAACTATTTAACGCAGCAATAAAACTTGTCCTACTCAAACATTTGACGGCGTTTCTTCACCCAAACTCAAAGTGACCGGGATCTTAGTTGATGGCACGATCAGCGACGATATTCCATGAGCCCCAAAACAGGTGCAGCCTGAGCTTCCATTCTCATGAAAAAAATAAAAACTTTCCAGTAACGTGGAAGCTGTGGGAAGTTCCGAGCAGTGATTCTTCTCAACTTCCACTTCACGTTCCACGGAGGGCGAACTGGCCAGCTCGTCTGTCGAAGATCAGCTTCAGTTGATCCACAGGGCTGAGACCGCTGGACACCCCGATAGGTTCGTGACCTCTACAAAACCGACCACTTGGCTCATTTCTTTTTTAAATTTTTTTTTTCCTCCCCTTCTCTTCTTCTCTCCCCTTTCCCCCCCTTCGCTCCTTCTTTTGATAAATTTAACGTTGTGTCAATGCTCTTAAAATTTCTCGCCTTCGTAGTGCTAGGTTGCCCCCTGCCTGAAACAGCCCAAGCGGGGGTTCTGTTTTTTTCTGCTTGCTTTAAATCTCGAACGTGCTGGAGCGTTCTGCGCCGTTCTGACTACGTGGCTTCTTTTCTTTTCCGGGCAACCTTTTCGCTTACTATCGTAAAAAGCTATCACACTAACATTGTTAACTAAATGAACGCGGGGACTGCTGATTAAGATATCTTTATTTATTTTTTTTTATTTTTATTGTACCCTTAGGGCATACAGCATTATAGAGGGAGTGGGCTTCGGAGACAAGTAAAATACAAGTGAAACATGAAAACAAATCACATTGACTACATGCATACAACACTCAAAAACAGCGTGCAAACGACAATGCTTAAAAAATGTACACAATATCAAGGAACAATCAAACAAGGAAGCACAGTGACAAAAAAAATAACGTAATGGCAATCCAATGCACAAAGAAAGTACTAGTTAAAATTAAAACAATGGCATAAAATATCTGCGATACACAAGTGACGGGAAAAGAACAACAGCAAAAACTAGGGAAAAAAAGTGTTGACTGGAAAATGCCTCAAAAGTCCCTGCACTTTTCTTTGAGCTAACTGAAACTCGTATGACCAGTGCCATAGATTCCAGGCGTTTCGAACAGTTGTGTTTATATAACCCCCTTTTGCTTGCCTCCTAACTGTTGTCCGGAAAGCGGAATGGAGCGAAGAGGTGGTATCTTTTTGAAGACTGTGTTTGGTTGCGTGACACCTGTTCACTGCAGTGGCTAGAAAGCGTGGCAGCCGACGAGTTATTAAGACGAATACCAGGCGAATAAAGTGCTGGGCACTTAGAACATGTCAACCTAAAGCTCTGCGCTCGATGAAATAACCACTGAATAATACGGGCGAAAACGCATCCAATGCGAAGTTTTTTTTGAACCTCAAATTTGGGTTTGGTAGTGGCAAATTTAAAGTGAACAGAAAAGGCCCCGGCAAAACAGAATTTTTAACTCACACTGACCGTACGAGTTTAATGTGCAACCATTTCGGTTCTTCACTGCAGCAGCAATATTCTACAGAGAAATGAAGGCAGTGCTAGCCGCCATAAAAGAGCACTATTGCATTACTTACGTTGTTGTGTTTGTTTTATTTCGTTTGGCCGTTTTTGTTTTAGCGAGGACCCCAAAAGTTTACACGCGGGACTCGACAGCGTCTGAAGGCCGAAGGAAAAGTGTGGCTTCGCTCACAATAACTGCACTTTCGTGAGGAACGTCACGAACGTTGATGGCGTTTTGCCTCACCCGGCGAAGTAGGCACAACTATGCAAATTCCCATGACAGGAGGACAAGAACACAGTGCGAAATTGTGATTGAACAATCTCTATGCAACCCATGCCTTGCTGCGTATTTCCTGTGCATTGGCACGTTTTTTCGAAACACATCTGCGATTGATCAACAACAGCAATACGTTCTGCAGTAAGGAAAGTGTAAGTATTCAGAAAAATCACCATTTTCCAGCTTGTGTGCGCGAAAGGCCGACGCGTAAATGAAGAATGCCGGAAACGTAAGCTTCCCTATAACCTGTGTACCGCCGAAAAACCCTTTGCATTATTTTCTTCGTGCAACAGCCAAGGCTTGTCAAAAAAACAACATTAGCAGACCTTAAAAGTGTGCCCGTGTGTTGCATGGGCTGGTCCTACATTTCGATGGGATGTGTATGAATACAATTTATGGTGTGACAGATCATGCGCTGCGCTAGATCACAGGACCTCTGCCGCAGTATCTTCTGAACCTGCTTGCAGAAATTTAGTATCAAAATCCCCTAAACCTGCGGGCTAAAGGTTAGAACGCGGACTGTGCGCGAATAATTCGGTCTTTCTTAGTATGTGCATCTCGACTTCGGAGTCATGTTCGGAGAAAGTCTAAGAGAAAATGCTCGATTCTCGGTTAGCAATGCTGAGCCCCGCAGGACATCACGGAATCAACAGGTACGGACGTGTTCAGGGAATTAAAAAAATCACTATTTTGGGCAATGTTTAGCGATATACAAAACATTACATCAAAGTAACCACAAAAATAATAAGGGCAGGGCTGCATTTGTTTTCTGACGTTTTGACATAATGAACAGAAAAGTACCGATGCACCAGAAGATGGAGCAGCCGTTTGAAATGGTTATCAAACGTTCCCCTAAACGGGATGCAGAAAACTCGAATTATTGGGGGGTAATTATGGAGGCGAAAACACGCTCTGAAAGTCCCAGTAGAGAGAGAGAGAGAGAGATGAAACGTTTGTTTGAAATGAAAGATCTTGAGTGGGCTACGGTAGGTTCCCTCCTTCTAGGGACCCTGCTTCCGCGGCCCCAGTCTTGGTCCTAAAGATCAGGTACTTCTGAGCGTCAGGGTCGGAGCTGGCCAGAGCTGCCTTCCATAGTTCATATAACGGTGTTGTTTACTGAGGCCCAAATAACCGCACCTATTGCATTCCTTTGAGAATTTCGAAGGAACATCTTCCACAGTCTTCAATAGTTTGTCTGAGACGCAGATTCTCTGCAGCTGATAGTGAGTGAGCTCTGGCATTTTTAGTGTCGTAGCGCTCACAAAAGTATTCAGAAGAGGGGTGAGTAAGCTTGGACTACTCTCTGAGTGGTTTGTCTGAGAGCTTTGTCTGATCTCCCATTACCCTCAAGATTCTCATGTCCCTCTGTCAAAATGATGGTTGGGAAAACAGTGATAATAAGAGGTAAACGTTTCGTGGGCCTTTTGCCTATTCCGCCATTTATATGTTTTGTACAGCTTTCTTAGAGTGCGTTATTACTTGGAAGCCTTTTCCTCGGAATTCGCCATACCTTACAGCAAACAAAAGGGCACCGGTTTTGGCCTTCTCTATGCAGGTGTTCGTTAAAATGAGGCAGTCTCGGATTTCTCATGCTTCGTCGACGATTACAAGGGAGGCAGTAGTCTTGTTGTAAAAGGCAACGTTCGTATGCAACATTTGGGTTTTTCCAACATTCTGGGAAAGAAATTAGCCGTGGCTTTCCTTCTGTATTCATGCAAGAGGGGGTTCATGTTGCGTGGGATGGGGAGCGGCTTCAATTTCTGTCTGGCAGGCTTTGTGAGGTCTTCTTTGTCGACAATTGCTTGTACATTTACCATTGAGCCTACGGTTTGCAGAATGATCCTGCCAGTTCTCGTTTTTTGGAGCCTTTCCTTTTGTGAAACGAGTGTAGTTTCGCAAATTTCTTCTAAAACGTTGTACACGTCGAGACTCATGAGTTTTTAAGTTTCCGTATGGTTGGAAATCGAGAGCCGCTTTGCATTCAGTACACTGGCCTGTTCCTTTTCTTCTCCGTTTAGAGAGTGAAAACTCTGCCTACAACTAATGCCTGCATGCTACGCAAGGTTTCTTCTTCTTCACCCCTGTTCTATATTTGGTTATCATCCTAACTATCTCTGCAATGACCAGCGTGGATTTTCATTTTTTTGGCAACTGTGAAGTTTGGTCGCCCATTTTATTGACCAATCATCCCAAGAATTCTTCATTTATCTGTCTCTGCTACTTCACCACCCTGAGCTTTATTTTTTTTTTCTCCCTTGTGCTCATATATCTGGCATCCTGAACTCTGATGACTTGAAATTTTTGTGATGCGCACTCTAGGCCGTTATCTCTTGCCAGCTTTTCCACCTATATTCGTCGCTTCATGGAGGACCTGTTTATTTGGAGCAAGGGAGCCTTGAGTGGCCCAGATGGTTATGTCTTCGGTGTTAAAACTGGAACCTATGTGTCCGATGTCTAGGAATTTATTTGCTATGGGAATCATTGTAAATTAAAAGGCAAGACAGATGTAATAGAGCCCTGCAGCATTCCTTTGTTTGTCATTTCGAAGGAGTCCGAGCGAATGCCTCCGATCCCAATAAATGCCAATGAACCAGATGAAGCGAACATCATCAAGATGGAGTAAGTTTCTACGAAAAAAAGTTTGACATCCACCTCAATGCAGCCGTACGGCGACAAATGAAAGCTGTAAAGCTTTCCCAGAAACTTCGCCCTTGAAGAAAAATGTTTTGTTGTCCAGGATTTGAATCTGGGGAGCACCGCTTAAGTGTACCAGTTGCTCTACCAACTGAGCTAACCAGGAGGATAGCAGTTTGTAGCGCGAGAGGGACTTCATCAACAACTCGAAGTGCTGGACGTGCCTTATTCGACTATATTTGAATTCCTGGACAGGACAAATATTTCTTCAGGTGCGACGTTTCAGGGAAAGCTGTACAGCTTTCCTTTGTAGCCGTACGGCTGCATTGAGGTGGATGTCGAACTTTCCTCCTTAGAAGCTCACTCCACCTTGATGATTTCTTTACATCTGGTCCATTGGCATCCATTGGGATCAGAGGATGGCCCTGTGGGACATATAATCAAAGGCTCCCTTTAAAGATAAGGCCAGGATAAGGTGTTCGCCTCCTAAAGGGATGTTTATTAGCAATTCTTCCTTAAGGATTAGAAAAGCATCCTGTGTGGAGATGCCCTTTCTGAAACTAAAGATGGTGTGTGATACAAGGCTTGTGTCGTCGAAGAAGTTTGACGGTCTGTTCTGAGCGACTCTTTGAATATTTTCTCAATACATGGTGTCAAATATATGGGTCTGAGTGCTCTAGATTGCTCCATTTTTTTGTCGTTTCAGAATTGTGATCACATCTGAGTGCTTCTACTCAAGTGAGACTTCGGCCTTAATGGACAGAATACTGTTAATATATTCTGTAGGTTCTTCTGCTTGAATGTCACCGAGGTACCTGATCATCACATTTCTAGTAACATAGGATACTGGAGCGCTGTTCTCTTTGGCGGTCATCAGGGTGCTGCAAACCTCCTTCATTGCCGCAAAACAAATAGTTTGTAAACCGTTTGGAGGTCCTGTATTGTGGCCGTGAGCACTAAAGTGCCGTTGAGGACGAATGCTCAAATCACACTATTTAAAGAAACACGGCACCTAGGCCGACTTATACAAATGAATATCGAAATTCCACTGCACGGGTCGTCGCTGTGGCCACCGCTAGTTGTTTGTTTCATCGGGGGGGGAAAAACGCCGAATTACAACTAACGGATTTTGAATGAAGGTCGCACAATGTGATTACGTTTTCATTTTTGTACACAATTCTCTCCTTTGAAAGATGGTTTAGAATACGCGAATTGAGATCACGCACATCGAAATAACTGAAACTGATTATTTCTTGTGTATTTTTGAAGTATTCGGTAAGACAGTTGACCTTTTTAGGCAAACACTTCGCCCTTATTCGGACGGTTTACTGCGACACGCTTGAAATGTCTAGCGTTTTACTTATACGGCATTCCCATGCTCTCTTAAGCGGTCCACTATTCTTTTCCTTGGGCAGGGCTGCAATTTTTGACTAATTTGTGTTTTTCATGCACCCGTCTCCAAGTTGAAACCGCTTGGACGGCGCCGGGATAGCGCAATTACATAGTCGCCGGCTTGAGGACTCGAGGGACCCAAATACAATTTGTAGTACAGTAAGGTTCTAAGATTTTCACCTCATCCACAATCATCATCATCGCAAAAAAAGTTAGCTTTCATGCACTAGGTTTGGTTTGACGACAGATAAAACCAGTGAGAGACAGAAAGCTTAGCTTTAAAAATAAAATTGCGAACTACCGGAAATAGCGGCGAAGCCAGCAGGTTTACCCAAATTTCGCAATGAAGTAGCAAGAGTTTACATTGCGGGCGATGGAACATTGGCTCTGCAAGTCAGATGAGTTTTAATAAAATGGGGGTCTTTCACTGCTGCACTGATTTTCCAGCCTTGGTGTCTACAAAAACTGAAGATAATTGGCAAAGCTTTTGCCCAGTGGTATATTTCTGAAAAAATAGCAGAGCTGAGCTCTTCTGTTCCTTTGCCAGACACCCGACTGTTGCACCTTACATTTAGTTCTGCACTTGCCGCCGAAAATTGTCCGTAACTGGCAGGCCAAGGTTGCTTCGCCGGCAGCCTTTCACGTATATCTCAAAGTAAATAGCGTTTTCCCACAATAAATTCCACGGCCAAGTTCAAATTCAATGCCCCAGCCACGAAATCAGAGGAAAGGATCACCGCCAGGAATGCGACGACAGCTGTATCGCATAAAGGCTTATTTGAAAACACCACTCACGCCAGTTTCTTTCAAACCATGGGAAGCGTTTTTTTTTCTTTCCAATTGGGAGCAAAGGTAGTATTTCCCACCACTGCTGACCCTCTACCCATTAGGTGTTAAGGAGACCCAGTGGTTAGGTTGCTTGATTTAGAGGTACAAGTTCCGGATTTAATTACCAGGACCTCTTTAACCACAATTGCTTCTTGAGATGCGCACTCCCTGAACCTGCTTGTGGGCTCGTGTTCTCCTCGCTATTTTTCTTCACACTTCGAGATTTGTTGGCGCGACAGACGGATAATGCTCGACCCAAACAGCTCCGCTGCTGAAAAGATCTTACATTTTAAAAAGGCAAGGCCAAAGTGGTGCTTCCCTCTTGAATAATCACATAGGCTTATTGTAGTGTTCTACATCTAAACCGTAAGGTCAAGATGCACTTAGCTGCAGGAAAGGAGGGCATAGGACGACGATCCTCGCAGTATATTTTTATCGAAGAAATATCTATCGAATCTATCCGGAGTATATTTATATGCTTCTGCTTCAGCGTACTTTTAAGGTATTCTCACAGTGCGGCTCTAAGTGTATTTTGTTAAGTGTATTTTTATTCTATTTACAGTTCAATTACAACGTGTCGCTCGGCGGGAAGGAGTGCATTTTCAATACATTCTGAGTACCCTAAGAGCTAACTCGTGAGGTTCAGTGCATTCTTATCTATTTTAAGGGTACCTAATAGCACGGTATTTTCCCCGCATTTTTAAAAATATATCAGATCAAAATAAAAAAATAGCTTTGTATGGCATTCCTGAACTTATTATTGTAGGGATGATCATTGCGTGGTAATATATATGATGGGCTAGTTAGCAGTTCATTTTTCAAAACTGGGTTGAAGTGGTAGATCTTGTGAAATAGATTTAATCGAGCTACGTTTCTGTGCAAAGAAAGGTAGGACAGAATAATGGTTCGTTCCATAGATGGTACAGTTGACATGCGAGAGTAGGTGGCCAAGATAAAAAAGTGTGCCACGGTTTTGACGGGATTTTAAAGCGTTAGTACAATAACCAAAACCAGGGTCAAATATTGCGCCGGCATACTCTAGTTTTGGACGGATTAGTGTTTTGTAAATCATTATTGCATAGCATCTATTGTGTGCTTGCATCAATAATACAATAGCTATCTGGGATACATTCGAAACTGAATTGGAGAAATGGGGAAATAAACGCGGATCCCAGATAGCGCGTCTTATTCGACTTAAGTGCTAACAAGTCAATTATAGAGCGGTAATTTCAAGAAAACAAAACTTAAAAAAAATTACACCACCTTGCCATAGGGGAACCCTGAGGAGTATGCAAAGCAGCCATAAGGTCGATGCAAGTGCTCATTAGTTTTCAGTTGGTCGTTTCCATTACGTTGATGCACGTAGCTACCAATATATTTACCCTTTGGTTTCCATGGTAGCTACAACACTTCTCACTTCCCGGATCTAGGAACTGGGAATTTGCGTTGACCCCATGGCTGTTTCGCATACTACTCCGCGTTTTCCTACGGGAAGATGGTGTAACTTTATTGAAGGGGGGGGAGGGGCTGTTAGAGTGGACAGGCGGAAACAGATAGAGAGAAAGAGAGAGAGAGCAAGAGAGAGAGAGAAAGAGAGAGAGACGTTGTACGTGGTAAGGATTGGTAGTTATTTAAGCATTATTTTCATGTTCAACGTAGGTGACGTCGAGCTGTGGTGGACGTCCATATTGATTATCACCGCCTTATGGTCTGTGAAAAGTAATGTGAAGGGCTGTTGTAGTGCCTGAACCGTTAAGTTGCTGAAGATGAGGTCGATGCACGTTCCCCGGATGGTTGTGGGCTGCTTGAAATCACGGCCTGCCGACATTCGCCTCACGCACGCCGCTGGCGACAACTATGACATGTCGAAGGCGCTTGAAACGTGCTCGTCTCATGCCGGCCTAGGAAGGCACAGGCAACACTGCCGCTCAAGGAGCCCAAAAGGGGACGCATGCTCGTCTCGTGCTGGCCCAGGAAGACACCGGCAACATTTTCGCTTCAGGAGCCATAGAAGGGACCGGGCGTTCAGCAAGCCGAGCATGCACAGGGGGGGTGTGGACGGCGCAAAAATGACAACGACAAGGGAGGGACATAGCCCTGACCATGAAATGGTTCGCATCTAAAAAAGTTAAGACCTAAGCTGCCAAGCATGCAATTAGAATTTCCAGTTGCATAGTATCCGTGTGCCTGCCATGAAAGGCTGCTACTTACGTGGATGCCAAGGTCAGCGTGTGTGCCGAAGGTTATGACTGCGATGTTGCTGAATACACAAGGATAAAGACAAGGTGGTTTCGAATAATGTAAACTCTCATTGGTTTGCGCTTAGGTTGTGCTCCACGGTCCAGTCAAACCGTCACTCTCAAACGTTGTCCGTATCAGTTTAAACTTGCAAACAGATGTTATTACTAGATATTTTGAAAAAGAGAATCTAGTCGTGGACGAAAAGCGTCTTTGAGGAAAGAATAATATTGGAAGGTTAACAATGTATAATAAACACATAGTGGTCCCCCAACAGAATCTTGTAATACACAAGAAGTAAACAGAAAACTGGGGGAGTCACAATATTTTGATCTATCATATTGGGTTCCGTTGGTTAGAAAACGCTATATCCACTTAGTAAAGCGGGGATCTGCTCATTTGCTTTAGCTTTACAGAAGTAAGCGATGAGAGACGGTATCCAATGGTATATCAAATCGATGACTGAAAATAGACCGTTAGTAAACAGGAGGAGTTCGGTTCCGCAAGAGTATATTGAGGTTCAGAAAAGAAAGGTTTGATACAAGGCATGCAATTAAATTTGAGTTAAAACAGGTTTAAGAAGAAAGGTGGTGGGTCTGCCGGAAGGTGGCTGGCTTGGTTTCTTCGGCTTACATACAGGTTCCAGCTTTTCCGGCTTTTATTCATATGGCACCGAGAAACAATGAACGAGAAAAATTGAAAAATTTGAGGGACCGCGAAAAAAATTGAAGACAAAATTAGTGGGGAGTATGTAGCATCGCATTTTTAAATGACATGCAATAACATCGATACCAGACGACGTGGATTTGTGATTTTGAAATATTTTACCAATTCTGATTTAAACGATGGTAATATTGTCCGTAGGTAAAATGAGCTACCACTGGTGCTTAGTTTTGCAGAGAAACCGTTTTTGAATACAAAAGAGTAAAAAATAATGGCTGTACAGCAGAACAGTCACTTTCTCTTACGTAACCACGTTGCTTATCATGTAGGTTGATATTGTTACTTGAAGGATATTCTATTTACAAAAATATTTAATTGTTCAGAGAAAGAGCTGCGCGTCCTGGTGCATGCACAACAATAGGAGAGCCCGAATGCTGTCGACCTCCTTTGCAGCTGTTGAGCGCTCAGCCGTCTATCTGCAAAGTGCATGACCCTTAAAGCTTCGGTACCGTTACCCATTCTGCTCAGTACAAAGCCCAACACCGTCGTAACAATATTTTGCATTGTGAGTAGGTTCAGTGTTCCAAAATTGACGAAGGTTAGTTCAAAGCAAGGAAGGAAGGGAATTAGAAAATAACGCTTTTTTGTATCGCTCAGTAAATGATTCAACTCAGAGGTTCATTTGTGATTTTCTTATTCAGGTGTATTAATGAGGCTAAACAGTGTGATCGTTTGTTCTATGGCGGACCCCATTGACTCCTTATGTGAACTAAAGGTATCGGAAAGTGGATAATGATGATTGAGTTTTTATGTCGTAACGCCGCCGGTGGCAAAGAGCGCCAAGAAAAAGTTGTTTTATGAGGGCGAAGTCAGAATAAATGTAAAACATTTTAAAACTTTACTAGGTATGACGTCAAAGACAATGCAGATGACTGGTGCAAAGGGCCAGGGTGTCAACATGCATGGTACGTAACGAGCTGCAAAAACTGGGCATCACTAAGAAACTTCAAAGTACCGTTGTGGGTATTTATAGGGTCGTCCCATAAGGAGTACGACATGTGTAGTGGCATGTGTTGTCTGTATTGTTGCGAGAACTGTTTGCGTCGTGTTCTTTCTTGTTCACTGCATTGTGTGAAGATGTAGATCACGGATAGGGCGTCTCCACAGCTGCTACATAGAGCTTTTGGGGATGCAGTAAGCAGGTGGGAGTGTGTTGCATGTGTGTGCCATATTCGTAATCTAGACAAGGCGACTTTTGTGTATCTATTGCATGTGTCAGTGGTGTATTGACCCAAATGTGTCATTATTACATGTAACTGGTTGTCTGCTCACTCAGTGGTTCTGCCCCGTTTTCCGATGTTGTCTAATGTGTGGCCCGATTTCCGTGTAGGGTGATGTTGTAATGTCTGCTTTGAAATCGAGGCTTCGACGCACGCCCGTCTGGTCAGGACTGACACTGAAGTGCATAATGAAGAATACGCCGACCACCAGAGAAAATAAAACAATGACGTTTTGGTGACCCGAACGGGAGCCTTGTTCACACTCTTGTTCACAGTGTGAACAAGGCTCCCGTTCGGGGTGCCGAAACGTCATTGTTTTATTTTCTCTGGTGGTCGGCGTATTCTTTATTATGTACTTCAATGTCTGCTTTATTCATGAGTTTAGCTGCAGCGGGCATTTGAACCGTGTCTTCGTTCCCGAATATACCAGAGTGGCTAGGGACCCATAAAAGGACCAGCTTAAACTAGTGGGCATAAACAGACATAATGCCACTGAAGAGAAAATTAAATAAATTGTTTTTGGAAGACTTTCGAGATGGCAATGCAAACAAAACACTCAGGGAATTTATTTATTTATTTATTTATTTATTTATTTATTTATTTATTTATTTTATTGAATACTGCCAGCCTTAGAGCCAGGCCTTGCCAGGGTTGGATTACATGTTTACATTCACAAGGATGCAATAGTTACCTGGGTACATAATAATACAAAACAGAAAAAATTACACGCCACTCTTTGACAGCATTTGTCAAAGAACAAAAGATAACCATCGAATATACAACATAGAAAGCGCATATCAGCAGAAAAATGCTACGCGCGTGACACTTCACGCGCTACTGCAGAAGAGTGAGCCGATAACAACTATTTTCAATTAGGAAAACACGGCACCATGACAAAAATTGCTTTACGAGGAATAACCTAAAAAAGGAAAATGTACTCGGAGAAAAACGTTTACCCATCGCTGAGGAAAAAAAGAAAAAAAAAGAAAACAAACGGCAACAATGTTTACACAAGAGAGAACACGACACGTACGCGCACAACTGTTTTGAAAAGCACCGTATACAGAAAAGAAACCACTCCGGCACAGAGAACATGCAAGTAATAAGCAGCGATTAGCACACCACAGTATTCATTATACCCTTAAGGAAGAAGTTAGACGAGAACAATGAGACACCTACCTAAATAGACAGGTTTTTTATGAATATATTCACACTAGGGCTTTCAACCGTACTCTGTGGTAGGGAATTCCAACTACTGAGTGTGTGAGGAAATTAGGAATGTTTAAATAAATCTCTACAACAAGAAAAACCTGTAACTTTTTCGTGTGATGTGATCGCGTCGGGTGGCGATCGGTCATTGTGAGGTAGTTTGCTTTGTCTATGCCAATTTTATCATGGTTTATTAAATAGAACAACTTTAGCCTGTCGCAGTGACGTCGCGTTTCTAATTTTTTAAGTTTGCGGCCTCAAGAAGACTCGATGGGAATACGCGTCATCTATCACAATTAAAAACAAGTCTTGTGGCTTTCCAGTGTACTCTTTCTAGTTT
Organism: Haemaphysalis longicornis; assembly: GCA_013339765.2. NCBI lineage: Eukaryota > Metazoa > Arthropoda > Arachnida > Ixodida > Ixodidae > Haemaphysalis > Haemaphysalis longicornis. The sequence goes on from CM023453.1 coordinate 144,812,168, forward strand.
GTCGATGTTCGTTCGCGTGCACGCGTCCTATACCGGCGGGGCATATTCTAGTACGCCTCTAATGTATGTTTTGTAGGGGAGTAATTTCACTTTCTTTATTGATTTGCCCAATTTTTGTCTAAGGTAGCCAAGATTTTTTATTGCCTTATTTGCGATATAGGACTCATATATGATCATTGCACCGTAAATCAGAAGTAAAAACAACACCTAAATATTTGTAACAGGACACCGCTTTTAAATAGCCGTTACTGACGTGATATCGAAAATTCAGTGGATCTTTTTTCCGGGTTATAGTCATTGAAACAGTTTTTTTTAGATTAATAGACAATTGCCACTTCATGCACCATTCCTGTATATTGTTCAGTGACATGTTTAAAATTTCTTGATCGTTAGCAAAATTGATTTCACGGTATAGCACACAATCGTCGGCAAATAACCTAACTGTTATTGGTATGTTGCTAGCGATGTCGTTAGTGAAAACTAGAAACAAAAGAGGCCCTAACACGAATCCTTGAGGTACTCCAGATTGAGATACGGTAGATTTGGAAGTTACGTCGTCAATAAAAACGCCTTGTTCCGATATGAGAGATCTCCTTCTAACCACGAAAGTAATGAATCGCTTTGGAGAATGGTTTTTAATTTCAAAAGAAGTTTAGGATGCGAAACACGACCAAATGCCTTTTCAAAATCGAGGTAAAAGATATCAACTTGCCGTTGCCTGTCTATGGCTGATGCGAGGTCATGAACGGTTTCCAGCAGCTGTGGTACCGTGGAAAAGTTCTTGGGGAAGCTATGGTGTCGGTTGCCAAGCATAATATTGTGCTCTAGGTGAACGGCGATGTGCTTGAAAATAATATGCTCTAGTACTTTGGCGCAAGTACACAACAATGATATAGGCTGCTAGGAACTAGGTAGTGCTTCATTTTGTTTTTGTTTTTTAGGAATAGGGGTGACTTTTGCATACTACCTGTCCATCAGCAGTTCCGCGCATGAAATAGATATATTAAAAAGTAAACAGAAATTTAGAGCACCACTCGGCACACCTGACCAGAAATGCATTAGGAATTCAGTCAATTACAAGCGTCTGCTTTGTGTCGAAGTTAAGAATAAGCGAAAAGATGCCTTCTTCATGAATATACACAGCATCGATAGGCAGAGAAACAACAGAGGGACGAAATATCGGTGCAACATTATCGTCAATGGTGAACACTGTACAGAAGTAATATTTCGAGGTTTCCCATATGCGCTGCCTATCTCCGATTGGAACATTGTTCACGCAAACATTTGGCATAGCTCTTTGTTTTGTTGAGAGATGGCGCCAATACTTAGAAGGAGAGGAAGTTAAAAATTCTGGCAATGTGACCCGTTGGTAGTGCTCTTTAGCTTTCTAATACTCTCGTTTAAAAGCATGCGGAGGCTACAAATTTTGTTGCTATTGGAAGGTGTTGACTATCGTTTAAATTATTTTCTATCCTTCTTCAGTTTGCGCGAGGTGCGTCCGATTTCCTTATTTAAACATGAATTTGTGCTCCGATGCACTTTTCTTTTGAACAGAATAAACGCATTATTACACCTAAATACAACATTTTTAATGTAGCACCACCCCTGTTCAACTGAGCATGCGTCGGATTGACAGAGACTAACAAAAGAAGAAACAGCACTCTCAAGAGCATCTAGCACGTCAACGTCACTAGCACGCGCAAAAACAGGAACGACGGTTTCTTTTTTTTCGGTGGTACAACGGAGTTGGTTTCAGGGGTTACACATACTATTTTATGGTCTGATACGGCTTCAAAAACTTGCACTTTCGGGTTTTGTTTACGTATGCCACCGTTAACAACAAAAAGATCAAGCGTAGATTCCGCTAAGTTTTGAACACATGTTGGAAGCTTGAAAAGTTGAGATTGATCATGTAGAAGCACTAAGTCAACAAAAGTTTCTGATGAAGGTGATATAGCCTTTGGGAAATCGTGTTTGCAGCTAACCGATGAAAAATTGAAATCACCTCACCAGCACAAGATCACAGGAATGATTTCTGTACGTACATAGAAATGCATTAACCTTCTCGACGAATGCACTGTCACTGTTAGGAGGGTGGTAGAAGGCACCGATTATCATGTTCTGTTCGTCAAAAAAATTTTAGCAACTACGCTTTCAATTCCTGTTATGTCTGGTAATCTCGACAACCGCAAGGTGTTCTTAAACTTAATGGCTACTCCAGCCCCATCGCGGTTTCTATCTCTTCGAATAATATTATAGCTTAGAGGCAACATTTCAGAATTAGAAGTATCTGGATGTAGACAAGTTTCTGTTATAATTAAAACGTGAGATTTGTAAGCTAGAATGATATTCTCTAATTCCAAACTTTTGTTGATTATACTGCGGGTGCTGATAATAAGGCATCGGAAAGACTTTTTGGGCTTGACTGTTGGTGACTGCGGCTCTTGCAATGTCCTACTACTATGTGCTACAGGTACTCTTTTCATTTGAACGTTGTCCCACTCAAAGACGTTCTTGTCAATCTTTATCTTGTCATAAACAAGCTGGAATTTTGCACCGGTTTTCCGGATTTCAGCAGTGCTGTTCCACAGCTGCTTCCTAATTTGTCTCGTGGCTGGAGCTAAGATACCGATATGTTTGTGCCTTTAGGCTTGCAAAAGTTTTTTTCTCTGTGGTCCGTCAGTTTTAGTAAAACTGATCTCGGTTTTTTAGGTTCTTTTCGTCCGAGTCGAGGAATTCGCTCGACTGAGGATACCTTTATTTTAGCACCGTAGAGAAGACATTGGTCACCACTTCGTTAGTAAGCGATTCCAGTGATTCGTCAATTTTTTTCTCTACACCATATACGATCAGATTGTTTTCAAGTGCTCCTATACTCTTATTCGACTAACTTTTTTTTCCAGATTGTGTACGGTTTTTTCGGGGGTTGCTATTTTAGGGGCAAATTCTTTCACTACTAACACGCTGGCTTCCACTTGTTTAAGTTTCTCTTCGATAGCGTCTAGTCTACTTGTGAAAGTCTTCTGGCCATTCATGAGCTGCTCAAACATTTTTTTCAATGGTAGGGCCGGGACGTTGCTCAACATCTCCACAGAGTAACAGTGAGGATAATAAAACACTACGGATATACAAGTACACATCAGACAGGTCGTCCGCCAACCGCTCCTTTTTCACTGCTCTGATTTCGTCCATGATGTTCTTACGTTCGTAAAGTTTCGGTAAGATCAGGACCTGGGTTTCTCTCGACGCCTCCCGACAACATTAAAAGCAACTCGTATACCGCATGACAGCACTCGACGGCAACAACAAGGCAACACTGTGGGATAGGCAGCTGAACCAAAAAGTAATTGCAGGATCTTTTAGGTAAAAGGGCAAATGGTTTACGCACCTGCATAGCAAAAAGAAGGGGATTAGTCGAACTTGTCGTGGCGAAGCCACCGAGCCCACAGGGAGACGCGCGGTGTCGACGCTCCTGTATAGGTGTCTCCTCAGTGAAAGTTCAAGGCGGTGGCGCATTTCTGATGGTCGTCCATACTGTTGTTCAGGGCGCCGGGGGCGCCGACCGGTAAATGGCGGCGTCGGGAAGACGGCGAAGCAGCGGCCAAAGACGCGCGGTGCCGCCGAAAGACGGGAAAGCGTCCCCCCTGCACTGTCCGACGAGGCAACGAAAAGAAGCGGGGTGAACACAAGCACGAGAATGGCAAAAACGCCCGTGTGTACGAGATTTCGGCGCACGTTAAAGATCCCCAGGATGGTCAAAATTAATCCGGAGCCCTCCACTACGGCGCTCCTCATCGTCTGTGTTGCGTCGGCGCGTTAAACCCTACAATCAATCAATCAGCACGAGAATGCTTGCGGGCGCCTCCATAGTGAAGGGAAAGAAATTAGTCGAACTTGTCGTGGCTTCGCCACGACAAGTTCTCTGTTTATAATGGATTGTGCACTGTGACTTTGGAGAATATGATTAACAACAAGAAGTACACCATAAGGCTCTGTCGTAAAGATACTGGCATTACTATTCAGATTTCTAGCGACACTAAGGATGGGTCAATTTGCAGTGCAGGACACATAGGTGGCCGTGTTGGGAGCATCAGTATAAGATATAGCAGACTGGTATTTCTGCTGCACATACAAGAAGTGGTACGGGAATGCACATCCGCGCCCTGTTTTTCTCGATATGTGTGAAAGATATGTCGTATAATGGAGGGCACAGAGGCCATGGTGCTATAACATGGGTTACCAAAGTTTTGGTGATGTCTAAAAAAAGAGACAGCAAGCAATGACGCTTCCTCTCTAATTCTGCAAGAGAAAAGGGCAGAGAACGATAGCCGATTATCAGTCAGTTAGGATCTATTGTAAAAACTGACTTTAAACAATGGTAATGCATTGATGATATTTCAAAATCATAAAGGGGGTCTATGTGTGTATGCTGAAGTTGTAGGTTACATATATTACCATCTGCGTAGGCGTTCAACGGGTTATTGCGGAAGCCGCCACATGCCAGGCGAAGCCCTAGATTTAGCACTGGGTATAGCATTTTCAGGGATGTTTTGCTTGCTTACCCATAGAAGATGTTAGCATAGTCCAATGGTCAACTTACTGAGTTAGTAAAACACGTAAAAGGTATTTGTCAGCACCATATGAAGTTTGTGAGGGAACGTTTAAGATTGTGATTGCCTTTAAGCATTTATGTTTAGGTTGTCTGGTACGTGCGATGAAGGTCAGTTTTTTGAAAGACCACTCCTAGAAACCTATATTCGTTTTGACTGGCATTGAGACACAATAGAGTTTGGTGCATGGATGCGGCCGATTACCACTCCTCTTAGAAAAAACAAACAAGTGCACTTCCCTGAATTGAATTTCAACCCACTGCTATCTGCTCATCAAGGTAGCTTGTTAACACCAAGCTCGACTTGGCGCTCACCGAGAGACAAGCTATAGTATTTCAATTATAGTTGAACTTCGTCCATATAGATTGAACACAAAATTTCTGGTGGCATGCCGTCCAAAGAAAATTCATTTTCACACAATATACAGAGTGCAGCTGTATACTCTACCTTGCGGTACGCCATTTTGTTGCACATGAACCCTCGATAGTGCCCTTCCAACTCGCACGCGAATGGTTTTCTCTGACAAATAACTGTCAAGCATTGTCATCATGTTACCAAACATGCCGAACTACTTCAAACCGCATAAGATACCATACCACCAAGTAGTATCATACGATTTTTCAAGATCAAGGATTACTGTCATACAGTTAGTGCTTGAGGAGGGAGGCATCATTTATATTAGCCACTTAGGGGACGAGTTCTTCTTTGGTAAATCGCGCCGCCCTGAAACCTGCCTTGCAGCTCTAGAGAAGACCGTTGTACTCAACAAAGTACACGAGTCTCCTAATTATCATCTTCTCGAGGAACTTGCATAGGCACCTTGTCACGGCGATGGGACGATAACTTGATGGGAAAGAAGCGTTCTTCCCTTATTTCAGAAAACCCACTACAATGGTCCACCTCCAAGATTGTGCCCAGACGTTGTCAGTGTCGGCGTATAAATTATATGGACGTGAGGAACATGCGACAACTATCAATTTTTACCTCACGGCACACGTGCTTCCAAAGTGCTCTTGCGCTTTTATAAAAGATGAGTTTATCTTACGTGGGGTACCGACGAAGGACACTTCACCCCTTGTTTTGGGACTCGTGCTCGCCTTCAAAGCTGGTTCCACCATGGGCTTCTTGGGCTGGGCGGGGCCAGGAAACATGGGGAATGCACTTTTCGTTGGCGTCGAAAGTATGTGCGGTGAGGGATTGGGCCGCTTCCTCGAAGTGCAGCTTTGTAATAAACGTGTGATGTATTTATGATATTTCTGTACACGTAGTCCAGTTTTCTTGAGCTTCACTGAACCTTTTATGGGAAGGCGAACTGTTCGGGCCATTACCTATGTGTGTTAACGTGGCTGGGAAGTGTTCACTATCATACGGGTTTGTGCCAACATCCCACTCAAGAGATAGAAAGAGCATAGCAGAGTGAATAGCCAAGTAGAGGTGTAAGTGTGTTATAATAGGGTATGTGGGCTTGTTTAAAGGCCTGCTCCTGAAGTTGTTAGAATATTTTCAATGAGGCGACCACACTCATCAATGCGGGAAGAACCGCAGAGTAGATTATGTGCATTGAACTCACCCATTGGAATGAACGGCTCGGGCAGCTGATCTACAAGGCCCCCGAAAACAGAGCTGAAATGCTCGAAGTCAGAGGTGATGTAGAGGGCGCATACTCTGAACATTCAACTGAATAGTATTGTGCGGATAGCTACAGCCTCAAGCGAAGTATTTAAAGATACAAGGTGGTATGGTAATGAAGTTTTGTCCCATAATGCCCATACCATACAAGTGAATACAATATATCTATTGTAAATACGATATATCTAATTGGAAAGTTTGTGTTTGATGTTAAGGTGAGGTTCATGCAGACACATGACACTTGGCTGGTTAGTATGCAATATCTCGTATACATCGTCACACTTTCTAAGAAGGCCTTTGTATGTTCATTAGATTGCGGTTTCTCTTCCCATTATGACGTTTTAGGCGCTACTTGACTGTGTGATAATAATTGTCTTTCTAGCTTGAGCTCTCGGAGGGTTTTTTTCGGAATCTACAGAGGTTTGGAGGAATGGAGCCGTTTCTTTCGCTGCGAAGAAGATACGAAGGGTCCGACATCCAGCCACGCATCGGCTGTCCGGAGAGTGCCCGGAACACTGGGCTATCTCTACATGGCACCCCTTCGGGAACCCACGGTTTTTGGCTGCTACCGTCACAGACGTGGGAAGCGCCAGGGTGTGGGAAATCGGTGGGGAATGGATTGGAGTTGCCACGTGCCCTCCCCTACGAGAGTCCTCCACACCCTCCAGTCTCCCTCCAGCTGGAGGAGTCGAAACGGGGGGGGGCAGCAAACCTCCCAGCAGCGATAGCAGTCGCCACATTCATTGGAGTCGCCACACTCGGCGATTCCTAGCTACCCTTGACTGCCAAAGGCAGTTCGGGCAAGAGACGCTACCACCACAGCGTGTACAGGTGTTGTATAGGAAGCAGGTGCCTGCTCATCCGGGCTCGGAAAGCAACACATCAGCAACATAGCTGCACTGTGTCAGTGTGCTGATCAAACGCCGTACCAGTCCCGGCGGGCAGTGTATGCATGGGATGTGCCTCAAAGCAGCCTGTGATGTTGGTGTGCGTCACCCACGTGATGTTTTCTGTTACTTTGATCCGCAGAAATTTCATCACATCTTCGAATTTCAGGCATGTACGAGCATGGGAGCGTGTGGGCAGAAGCAATTCGGGGATTTCAATGCGCCATTTCTAAAGTCATGCGACAAATGATCCGTGTCTGCACATTTAGGACAGGTCAGCTTTCCTCCGCGAGATTGGGTTTCATGGCCCTATCTTCGACACTTAAAGAACCGCCTGGGATGTCGGACATATGGTCATGCCTAAGAGATTATGAAGTTCACTCTGACCTTTTTTGGGTGGAGCTGTGAAATAAAATTTTAGGGCAAGATGCTTTGTTGCTAGTTCTTCATTTGCTCTCGAAATTACAATTCGTGTTGCAGAAGTTACTACTTGAGGTTAACGCGCATGATGAACTTGCCCCTTTGTCTCATACTTTCAGTCTCTGTCTGAGATGACGCCTTGAGAGGAGTTGAGGGATCTGTGTACAGGTACAGTTACAGACAGGTCAGCCAGAGTGGTCGATTTCAATGAGGTTCTCGCTTTCTTTTTTCCGTTGTACTTTAAGGAGTAGGTCACCAGATGACACAATTTTAGCATGACAACAACAGACTCAATGCATTTGACCGATAGAAAGACTGACATCTTTGAAACCGGGGTGGCCTCGGTAAATTACCTACAAGATATTTATTTTTCGTTTTTCGTTTTTTCATAACCTTATAAATGTTGGTAAAAAGACCAGATATATTATTAGCAAAGGAAGTACATTTATTACTCCAAAATTGCCATAACAATGCGTTTGCGTAGGCGGAGTGAGGATTCGTTGTAGCCGAGTATTAAGCTTTCACCAAAAAAAGAAAATTCACACCGCTTTTTGTTTCTTGGCACTACACAAAGGACTTCTTTTGGATTAAGTAGTTGTTTGTAGGGCAACGAATAATGCTACCAACTGCCTTTCCTTAATTGTATAAGATTGTTGCGTAAATGTCTGGTCTCTTTACATACCTCTTCTCCTACTGTTACTCCTGATTTTTTTAATTATGTTAGAAAAGTAGTGATCAAATCATTTAGTTTTTAGTTCGCAAGATTTGAATTCAATAATTATGGGCTTACTCTATTTCAAAGTAAAACTTGTTGTTTGTATGGGTTTAACGCACCTACGCAACACAGGCGATGGGGCGTGCCGTAGTGGAGGGCTCGGGATTACTTTTGTCCACATGGGGATCTTAAAATGCACCGAAGTCTCGTGCACACGGGCGTTTTTGCTTTTCGCCTCCAGCAGAAAAGCGGCCGCGCCCCTGTGCTCAGCAGCGCAACGCCTTACCCACAGAGACATCGCGACAGGTAGTAGTAAAACTTCCTAAGCTGTTCAATCCAAATTCGTTTTGAGGCAAACTAATTTGGAATATTGAAAAAGTAATCACGCCGCAATCCATATTTCTTACTATATTAGCTTTGATTGCGAAATGATCCACTGCCGACAATAGCATCATGCCCTCCGAACCTGCAGATGTTGCGGCGATATCGGGCATACGTCAGACGTCTACCTTCATTATTAGAAGCAACAATTCCAGAGCGGCGGTCCTGTCGATCCAAAACCGCAACACCTGCACTCCCCACTGCAAGATGTGCGAATGATACCACCAGCGGCCTCGCGCAGCTGCCCTTAGCCCTACCGACCCACTCCTCCACCACCTAAGAAGCGTCCGCTGGACTTGTCCAAGACCTCTAGCCGGCGAAGCAGCGATTCCCCGATTTCCCACCGTTCTCGCAACCGCATACATCACCCACCGAGAACCCTACCTGGCCTCCCCTATCACCGCTGAGCTCGTCAGCTAAACTATTCGAGCGTCTCACTGCTCCTACACCACCACCCCATAACCCATCTAACCTCCTCCTATTCCCAAGTTACCGTTTACGTCGAAATGTTCCAACAACACTTCTAGCAAACAAAAACAAGGTGAAGTCCTCATGCGACTCCCCCCTCCACAGATTCACCCCTCGCCCATTTCCGAGGTCCGTATCATCGAACGTGTCACCGAAATCATCAGTGCACGCATGGCCACCCACATTAAAGATGCCGTGGGCGTAGACGAAGGTGCCCCATCTTGTCAAGATATTCCACCTTCTCGCAGATTGCCTAGCCAAATTCGAACTCGCCCTCTACAAATTGAGGACAGCCTGTTCCTTCCTACCATAGTCCCACCCAAGAAACACAAAGTCCACTTGTATACTACGTAACACATCCATCGACACTATAACTGTGTATGAATGCCGCTCGTTCAACCGGAAGCATTATCAGCTCTCCTTCTTCGCCCAAAGAGACCTTCCGATGCCACCTCCCTGCAAACAAACGACCCCTCCACCATATGCCTGTCAGAATACAACCCCTCCAATCAAGATCCACAATCCCGCATGGCCACCAGCCTTCATAACTCCCACCCGGCCCAACCACACCACCTCAACCAAACCATCCCCACACCCTCGTCGAAATCATCTCGACTAGCGTCACGCGTCCGAGCATACATTTTTCAACATCTACAGCTTTGAATGACCCCCCAAGTCCATAGAATCCCTCATTCAAGAAGCTGCACAGATAGCTGTAACCCACTCCCTTCACGTCTTTGGTCACTTCAACGACCCTCACTTAACTTGGGGCTGCCGCTACGCCTCGAAAGAGGGTACAGCCCATCTCTGGGCGATCCAAAATCTTACCTCATCCTCCAAAACGACCTAATCATCCCGAATCGAACCGGCAAAAGTGTTGGACCTTCCACCATAAATATATGAGCTTTACCAGAAACTGCCCCACAGCTCAGTTGCACCGCCTTGACGAAGAAGCCCTCTGAAGCGATTACTACCTGATCACTCTCCTCTTAACGTGGGTCACAAACCCCTCTACAAAGGGTACGCACACCTCGCGAATTGGCCCATTTTTCGTGAGGATCCCACCCCTTTTCCACCCATCAACGCCAACCTAGATGGCTGAGCACAGGCAGTACAGCGAATTAGCAACCACACCCAATGCACAGCAGTCCCAGTTGCCACGCTGGCCGCCCATCCACACCTCCTCCACGTGTGCGATGCACGTAGGAGCATTAGTAAAGGATGGAAGTGTCCGCGATACACTCACCCCCTCAGGAAACGTATAGCCAGCCAGAGCCAACAGATCCAAACGTACTCCAGCCAACTTCACAACCAAAGCTGGTGGGACTTCTGCACCCGCCTGCAAGGTACCCTTCACAACTGCAAGACCAGGTACCTCGTCCGCTTCCTCCTGGACCCCCACTACACTCAATGTCCATCAATGTGCAGCATCCATCAACCCGTGCTTCTCCACACAATCACATAGTATCGCTTCGGCCATCCGTTCACCCATCCTCCAGCCCTGACCCTTCAACACAACTGGCCCTCAATGCGGACATCGACATCCCCTTCACCATGACCAAATCCCACGTCATCCTTCTCCGCCTCCGTATCCCAGGGCAGACACCACATTACTTATGGAACTGTCCGCAACTTGCCGGCCAACGCCCTGGAATACCTTCTCACTTATTACAATGGCCACTGAGAAGCGGGCATGTATACCCTTACAGTGGCACCACTGAAACATCCCTATTATGCCTAAGCCTAACAAACCTACCTCCGCCACCACCGTTCGACCCATAGCCTGCACCTCCTTCCTCGCCAACATCTACGAACACCAAGTTCACCAGTGCCTTGCCCCCTACCTCCAAAAACGTAACCCTACCCCATTACCCTGCTTGGTTTCCGCCAACACCTCACCCCCAAGACGTCCTAATACAAATCACTCCTAAGCCATTGCAGACCACATAAGCCATGACACCAACAAAACACATTCCTCCCCCTCGATGCCAATGGCACCTTCGACAACGTAATCCACCAAGCCATCCTCGATTTCCTCGAGCACACCGGTTGCAGCCACCGCAGCTACCAATACGTATCCGTGTTCCTGGGGACCGCACTGCCACCCTCCGGAAGGCCCTTGCGAGCGTCTTGCACGCATATTCATTAAGTGTCTCGGCAAAATATTTGGCGAGTAAGTGGTGAAGAATGCATTTTTCCCCACTTTCTTTCTGACTCAAAAATTCTTCATCCGTTTCTATGACCTACGGCATTCCCCCCTTCGCTTTCCAAGGGTTTTCTTCACTGCCCACCCTTGTTCTGTCTTAAAATTTCACGGAGCCCTACATTTCAGAATTCTGATTCGCTAAATATATATATATATATATATAATATATATATATATATATATATATATATATATGTATTGTAAGAAGCCTTCAAGGAGACGTCGCTCACTGATAGAGCGGAGAAGGCAGACGCCGTTTATTTGGCGAACGCGTAGCCAAGCAGCACTAGCCTCAGGGATGATAATGATCATGTACAGGTGACGAAGATGAAGCATTACTGAAAAGGATGACAGGTGATGATGATTACACATAAGATTCAAATCAGCGAAATATTGTGCCGCGGAGAACTACAGTGCTTACAATAAATGCCCCCCTCGAGGAAGGCGGCCGCCCGGCCGCTGGCATTTAGGAAGTGCGAGAGTGGAACTTTTTGAGACGGGAGACATGCACAATTTCGGTTCCCCGACAGCGACGGTCCGTGCTGGGAGACACAGGGGTGACCCGATAGTTGACTGGCGACGTCTGCTCCAGAACGGTATTAGGGCCGAGGAAACGCCGAAGAAACTTTTCGAATAGCCGAGGCACACGAATGGGGGTCCAGAGTAGAGCCTGGTCCCCTGGGTGGAACTGGATACACCGGTGAGAGGCGTCATACTGGAGCTTGCGGTCCTGCTGGCAGGCATGGGTGTGTTCATGGGCAATACGCCGGCAGTGGTGAAGGCGAGAGATGAATTCGTCAGAACCGGGCACAAATCCCGTCGCAGGTGCCGAGAACAGACAGGTGTCTATGACGAAGGAGGGACCACGGCCATAAACAAGAAAAAACGGAGCGTACCCAGCGAACCCAGTACTATTCAATGGTGACCGCCTCGGCGTTCCCTGAACTGGTACCACGTGCAGATCGGATATGCACCTCTAGGTGCGCGTCATGCGCGACTTGTTTGGCTCTTCCTATTTTTTTTCTCTCTCTTTTTTGCATGCTTCTTGCTGCTCTTTCAAATAGGATTGTACAGTCATATACTGTCGAAGCTTCTGCCTGAATGCTTTTGTGCGTGCTACTCTTTCTTCCCACCCCTAAAACCACTTTCATGATTCGATCTCCTGAATCGGATTCTTAGAACGGATGTGCATGGTCTTATCTCAGCCATATGCATGCATAGGCATATCTTCTTTTGAACCCTCTCTTTCTTACAGTTGCCACAACACACTGGAAATATCATTTACCTAGTTAGTTTTTTTCTTTTGCGTACTTGTTTTTTATGTTCTTACCGCGTGCGTGATTTTGTAACTTTTTTATGGCAATTCAGAATAAGTGCATTGTCAAAACTTGTTTTGAACCCTTACTTTCTCCCCTTTTTGCCGCGGGGGGAAAGAGAAGTTTTCTTGTTAATTTTTTTGCTCTCTTTAATATTATTTTTGCATATGTTCGTACCATGTATTCAAGTTCACGTTCCAGTTCAATTTATTTTACTTTTTTGTAAAACCTAATTGAGTACAATTGCAAAACAGGTGCCTAAGTTGAGAACTGTCGAGGGGACCTTGTTACGTAACATAGTAATAATACAACAAAACGCAGCAAGCAGTTGAGAAGGTTTCAGTACATTGTAAAACATAATTAAAAAAAGTAAAAACAATACATCGAACCGGTACCGTGCAATAATGCTTCATTGAGAATTGTCACACAAATATCCGTTAAAAGTACGTATACAAAGGAAAAACACATAGTTTACCAGACATGTAGTTTTCTAAGCAGATATAATTAAAACAATTTACGAAAGCAATGTATTGTATAACTTCACTTCATTTCTTCAGGATATTGTTTCATGTCGACACACCAGCAAATTTAGCAGTTTTTTTGCCTTAGTCCGTCCGCACTTTTGGCGTGAAAAAACTATTATGGGCAGAGAATTGGGTGTCATTTGTGTTAATTAGATGCTGCGGTGGGAATCCTTCAATGCATATGGGATTATGAACTAGGGGATAGAACAATGAAGCCCGATTTAAAATGAATAATTCGTTTGCCGGATGCACGCCTGGGTAATGTAGAGGGGCATGGAATAAGACCGAAAAGGAGCAAATTTAATGATCTGGAGATCCTGATTTTTTAGGATCTCCAGATTCACAGTAGGTTAATTTTAGGAAGGTAAGAATTTATTCGGGTGTAAAAAGGTTTTTCAGTTACTTGACTAAAAATACAAGAATGCAGATCGGGTGGTAGGTAATAATACATAACCGGTCTCCTTTTTTTGAAACCAGGAGTGATTTTTGTTTCTTGGCACTACACAAAGGACTTCTTTTGGATTAAGTAGTTGTTTGTAGGGCAACGAATAATGCTACCAACTGCCTTTCCTTAATTGTATAAGATTGTTGCGTAAATGTCTGGTCTCTTTACATACCTCTTCTCCTACTGTTACTCCTGATTTTTTTTAATTATGTTAGAAAAGTAGTGATCAAATCATTTAGTGTTTAGTTCTCAAGATTTGAATTCAATAATTATGGGCTTACTCTATTTCAAAGTAAAACTTGTTGTTTGTATGGGTTAACGCACCTACGCAACACAGGCGATGGGGCGTGCCGTAGTGGAGGGCTCGGGATTACTTTTGTCCACATGGGGATCTTTAAAATGCACCGAAGTCTCGTGCACACGGGCGTTTTTGCTTTTCGCCTCCAGCAGAAAAGCGGCCGCCGCGGCCGGGAATCGAATCCGCGACCCTGTGCTCAGCAGCGCAACGCCTTACCCACAGAGACATCGCGACGGGTAGTAGTAAAACTTCCTAAGCTGTTCAATCCAAAGCCGTTTTGAGGCAAACTAATTTGGAATATTGAAAAAGTAATCACGCCGCAATCCAAATTTCTTACTATATTAGCTTTGATTGCGAAATGATCCACTGCCGACATTAGCATCATGCCCTCCGAACCTGCAGGTGTTGCGGCGATATCGGGCATACATCAGACGTCTACCTTCATTATTAGAAGCAACAATTCCAGAGCGGCGGTCCTGTCGATCCAAAACCGCAACACCTGCACTCCCCACTGCAAGATGTGCGAATGATACCACCCAGCGGCCTCGCGCAGCTGCCCTTAGCCCTACCGACCCACTCCTCCACCACCTAAGAAGCGTCCTCTGGACTTGTCGAAGACCTCTAGCCGGCGAAGCAGCGATTCCCCCGATTTCCCGCCGTTCTCGCAACCGCATACATCACCCACCGAGAACCCTACCTGGCCTCCCCTATCACCGCTGAGCTCGTCAGCTAAACTATTCGAGCGTCTCACTGCTCCTACACCACCACCCCATAACCCATCTAACCTCGTCCTATTCCCAAGTTACCGCTTACGTCGAAATGTTCCAACAACACTTCTAGCAAACAAAAAACAAGGTGAAGTCCTCATGCGACTCCCCCCTCCACAGATCACCCCTCGCCCATTTCCGAGGTCCGTATCATCGAACGTGTCACCGAAATCATCAGTGCACGCATGGCCACCCACATTAAAGATGCCGTAGGCGTAGACGAAGGTGCCCCATCTTGTCAAGATATTCCACCTTCTCGCAGATTGCCTAGCCAAATTCGAACTCGCCCTCTAACAAATTGAGGACAGCCTGTTCCTTTCCTACCATAGTCCCACCCAAGAAACACAAAGTCCACTTGTATACTACGTAACACATCCATCGACACTATAACTGTGTATGAATGCCGCTCGTTCAACCGGAAGCATTATCAGCTCTCCCTCTTCGCCCAAAGAGACCTTCCGATGCCACCTCCCTGCAAACAAACGACCCCTCCACCATATGCCTGTCAGAATACAACCCCTCCAATCAAGATCCACAATCCCGCATGGCCACCAGCCTTCATAACTCCCACCCGGCCCAACCACACCACCTCAACCAAACCATCCCCACACCCTCGTCGAAATCATCTCGACTAGCGTCACGCGTCCGAGCATACATTTTTCAACATCTACAGCTTTGAATGACCCCCCAAGTCCATAGAATCCCTCATTCAAGAAGCTGCACAGATAGCTGGATCCCACTCCCTTCACGTCTTTGGTCACTTCAACGACCCTCACTTAACTTGGGGCTGCCGCTACGCCTCGAAAGAGGGTACAGCCCATCTCTGGGCGATCCAAAATCTTACCTCATCCTCCAAAACGACCTAATCATCCCGAATCGAACCGGCAAAAGTGTTGGACCTTCCACCATAAATATATGAGCTTTACCAGAAACTGCCCCACAGCTCAGTTGCACCGCCTTGACGAAGAAGCCCTCTGAAGCGATTACTACCTGATCACTCTCCTCTTAACGTGGGTCACAAACCCCTCTACAAAGGCTACGCACACCTCGCGAATTGGCCCATTTTTCGTGAGGATCCCACCCCTTTTCCACCCATCAACGCCAACCTAGATGGCTGAGCACAGGCAGTACAGCGAATTAGCAACCACACCCAATGCACAGCAGTCCCAGTTGCCACGCTGGCCGCCCATCCACACCTCCTCCACGTGTGCGATGCACGTAGGAGCATTAGTAAAGGATGGAAGTGTCCGCGATACACTCACCCCCTCAGGAAACGTATAGCCAGCCAGAGCCAACAGATCCAAACGTACTCCAGCCAACTTCACAACCAAAGCTGGTGGGACTTCTGCACCCGCCTGCAAGGTACCCTCCACAACTGCAAGACCAGGTACCTCGTCCGCTTCCTCCTGGACCACCACTACACTCAACGTCCATGAATGTGCAGCATCCATCAACCCGTGCTTCTCCACAGAATCACACAGTATCGCTACGGCCAACCGTTCACCCATCCTCCAGCCCTGACCCTTCAACACAACTGGCCCTCAATGCGGACATCGACATCCCCTTCACCATGACCAAATCCCACGTCATCCTTCTCCGCCTCCGTATCCCAGGGCAGACACCACATTACTTATGGAACTGTCCGCAACTTGCCGGCCAACGCCCTGGAATACCTTCTCACTTATTACAATGGCCACTGAGAAGCGGGCATGTATACCCTTACAGTGGCACCACTGAAACATCCCTATTATGCCTAAGCCTAACAAACCTACCTCCGCCACCACCGTTCGACCCATAGCCTGCACCTCCTTCCTCGCCAACATCTACGAACACCAAGTTCACCAGTGCCTTGCCCCCTACCTCCAAAAACGTAACCCTACCCCATTACCCTGCTTGGTTTCCGCCAACACCTCACCCCCAAGACGTCCTAATACAAATCACTCCTAAGCCATTGCAGACCACATAAGCCATCACACCAACAAAACACATTCCTCCCCCTCGATGCCAATGGCACCTTCGACAACGTAATCCACCAAGCCATCCTCGATTTCCTCGAGCACACCGGTTGCAGCCACCGCAGCTACCAATACGTATCCGTGTTCCTGGTGGACCGCACTGCCACCCTCCGGAAGGCCCTTGCGAGCGTCTTGCACGCATATTCATTAAGTGTCTCGGCAAAATATTTGGCGAGTAAGTGGTGAAGAATGCATTTTTCCCCACTTTCTTTCTGACTCAAAAATTCTTCATCCGTTTCTATGACCTACGGCATTCCCCCCTTCGCTTTCCAAGGGTTTTCTTCACTGCCCACCCTTGTTCTGTCTTAAAATTTCACGGAGCCCTACATTTCAGAATTCTGATTCGCTAAATATATATATATATATATATATATATATATATATATATATATATATATATATGTATTGTAAGAAGCCTTCAAGGAGACGTCGCTCACTGATAGAGCGGAGAAGGCAGACGCCGTTTATTTGGCGAACGCGTAGCAAAGCAGCACTAGCCTCAGGGATGATAATGATCATGTACAGGTGACGAAGATGAAGCATTACTGAAAAGGATGACAGGTGATGATGATTACACATAAGATTCAAATCAGCGAAATATTGTGCCGCGGAGAACTACAGTGCTTACAAAAAATGGCCCCCCTCGAGGAAGGCGGCCGCCCGGCCGCTGGCATTTAGGAAGTGCGAGAGTGGAACTTTTTGAGACAGGAGACATGCATAATTTCGGTTCCCCGACAGCAACGGTCCGTGCTGGGAGACACAGGGGTGACCCGATAGTTGACTGGCGACGTCTGCTCCAGAACGGTATTAGGGCCGAGGAAACGCCGAAGAAACTTTTCGAATAGCCGAGGCACACGAACGGGGGTCCAGAGTAGAGCCTGGTCCCCTGGGTGGAACTGGATACACCGGTGAGAGGCGTCATACTGGAGCTTGCGGTCCTGCTGGCAGGCATGGGTGTGTTCATGGGCAATACGCCGGCAGTGGTGAAGGCGAGAGATGAATTCGTCAGAACCGGGCACAAATCCCGTCGCAGGTGCCGAGAACAGACAGGTGTCTATGACGAAGGAGGGACCACGGCCATAAACAAGAAAAAACGGAGCGTACCCAGCGAACCCAGTACTATTCAATGGTGACCGCCTCGGCGTTCCCTGAACTGGTACCACGTGCAGATCGGATATGCACCTCTAGGTGCGCGTCATGCGCGACTTGTTTGGCTCTTCCTATTTTTTTTTCTCTCTCTTTTTGCATGCTTCTTGCTGCTCTTTCAATAGGATTGTACAGTCATATACTGTCGAAGCCTTCTGCCTGAATGCTTTTGTGCGTGCTACTCTTTCTTCCCACCCCTAAAACCACTTTCATGATTCGATCTCCTGAATCGGATTCTTAGAACGGATGTGCATGGTCTTATCTCAGCCATATGCATGCATAGGCATATCTTCTTTTGAACCCTCTCTTTCTTACAGTTGCCACAACGACACTGGAAATATCATTTACCTAGTTAGTTTTTTTTCTTTTGCGTACTTGTTTTTTATGTTCTTACCGCGTGCGTGATTTTGTAACTTTTTTTATGGCAATTCAGAATAAGTGCATTGTCAAACTTGTTTGAACCCTTACTTTCTCCCCTTTTTGCCGCGGGGGGAAAGAGAAGTTTTCTTGGTTAATTTTTTTGCTCTCTTTAATATTATTTTTGCATATGTTCGTACCATGTATTCAAGTTCACGTTCCAGTTCAATTTATTTTACTTTTTTGTAAAACCTAATTGAGTACAATTGCAAAACAGGTGCCTAAGTTGAGAACTGTCGAGGGGACATTGTTACGTAACATAGTAATAATACAACAAAACGCAGCAAGCAGTTGAGAAGGTTTCAGTACATTGTAAAACATAATTAAAAAAAGTAAAAAACAATACATCGAACCGGTACCGTGCAATAATGCTTCATTGAGAATTGTCACACAAATATCCGTTAAAAGTACTTATACAAGGAAAAACACATAGTTTACCAGACATGTAGTTTTCTAAGCAGATATAATTAAAACAATTTACGAAAGCAATGTATTGTATAACTTCACTTCATTTCTTCAGGATATTGTTTCATGTCGACACACCAGCAAATTATTTAGCAGTTTTTTTGCCTTAGTCCGTCCGCACTTTTGGCGTGAAAAAACTATTATGGGCAGAGAATTGGTGTCATTTGTGTTAATTAGATGCTGCGGTGGGAATCCTTCAATTGCATATGGATTATGAACTAGGGGATACGAACAATGAAGCCCGATTAAATGAATAATTCGTTTGCCGGATGCACGCCTGGGTAATGTAGAGGGCATGGAATAAGACCGAAAAGGAGCAAATTTAATGATTGGAGATCCTGATTTTTTTAGGATCTCCAGATTCACAGTAGGTTAATTTTAGGAAGGTAAGAATTTATTCGGGTGTAAAAAGGTTTTTCAGTTACTTGACTAAAAATACAAGAATGCAGATCGGGTGGTAGGTAATAATACATAACCGGTCTCCTTTTTTTGAAACCAGGAGTGATTATAACAACTTCAAGCAATAGGGAAATTCGCAAGCTTTGAAGTGATGATTTCATCTAAAATAGGCGATAGTTTTTGACACACAAGTTTTATCTTAGAAGAGTGAATATAAACTATGCGTGTACGGTCGTATTAGGATATGAAATGAAATAACCATTTTTTAGCTGCCGAAGTAGGACGTTAATAAAAACATAAGGACAACATGAGAGATAGGCTTTAAGAAGGATTAATCTTGGAGCTATCACACTTGGCAAAGTGCTCACTGAAAGCTTCTGCAATGTCACTGGATCGGTAACACAACAGTCATGAACTAATATTTTGATACATGGGGCAGAACACAGTCGTTTAAAAATCTGTTGAATACTTGCCCCTTCTTCGTGGAACCGTCGCCGTACTTTTGAATTTCTTTTTCATAGTGGGCATCCTCGATTTACCGGTCCTGGACGATCCGCGGACAATCCGAGGACTGTGTTCCGACCGGACGTCCATTAGGAATACATGGGAAAATCGAGCGCTGGCTTGGGTCTCGGGCAGTCCGCTGACAATCTGGGACTGATAATACAGGAGCCCCAGTATTCACGTTTGACCAGCTTCAACAACATTGATAGCATTATAGAATACTTCTTGAAGCGATTTTTCAGTGAAGTATTAGATTATTGGGGTTTTATTTTTTTCGGCGATTTTATTTCTTACTTATGGAACGTAGCACTCTCGGAGTAATTCATGTAGTCAGAGGGGAGTGATACCATTTCATGATATGAGTTTTTTGATGTACACTTTGTGATACACGCATTTATTTTAAAAAAAATATTATGAAAATCTTTTTCTGCGCGTTGCTCTACCACTCCAAAACGTCAGTCAGTAACACGTATCAGTTCCACATATTTTGTGGTACTTATTATAGACTTTTCGTATGGATACTACTTACAAAAGGAGTATGGGCTTCTAAGCACAAACAAACAGGGCTGTGATCAAGGAATAAGCTTTCAATAACACCACAATTCACACTGAAATTACACAAGATATTATCGATTCAAGATAATAAGCCACCTCCATCGCATCTGTTAAAATAATTGATGATAGACGTTATTCCATAGCCAAGGTAACGATTCACTTATTCAGCTCAGGATGCACTATTTGTGTCAATAACGTTTACATTTATATCTCCACAAAAAATATGAAATTTTTATATTCGTTTCTTATTCTGTTTAGAATTGTTCTCAACTCTATGCAGAAATCTTATATTGAAGAAAAGGCTGACAGATAGAGGGACGCGATAAATGGACAGAGATTATTCACTGGAAGGACGGCGGGTTCGAATTCGGGCCAGACAAATTCTCAATTATGGTTAAAAAGGCGATGTCATTACGACGCCTACATGAAAGTGACCAAGTAATTCTTTTCAACTCCCAGGGCGTGACTCGAACATCCAGAGTCTGTCACGAGTGCCTAACTAGCAGAAACTGCTCTTATGCTACCTTGGCATCAATGCTGCCAGAAACGAGACCCTTGCTATGCTTTCGCGGAATAATATAGTTAGGAAATGAGGGGCTCGTTGATGAAATAGAGAAATATTGGTCGGCAGTCAAAAACGCCAAATGAGGTATAGGGGTTGTTAGGCTCTTTTTTTTACTGTTAGTGAAGATAAAATTTTAAATATACGTAAGAAAGAAAGAAAAAAGAATGAAAAACACGAGCCTAGAGTTGGAACCGCACCCATGTCTTTAGATTCGATCCCAAATACCTTACCAATTCCGATATCTCGGCAACTGTGTTCTCTTCCCCTTTCTGGGGTATTTATATTTACTAGAACTGCATCTGACGCTTGAGGTAGTAGCCAGCGGCACTCTGAATATACCAGAAGAAGGGGATCTTTTTCCAACCCCCGGCGAGTGACTCGAACGTCTACAGCCTGTTATGAGCGGCTAACTCGAAGGAAACCCTATTATGCTTCCTTGGCATCACGGCGGCCATAACGGACACTCTCGCTATGCTTTGGCAGAATAATATAGTTTAGAAAATGATGGGCTCGTTGAGGAATTACAGAAAGATAGGTCGGCAGTCTACAATGCCAAAGTAGGCATAGGGGTGGAGTTAGGCTGTTTTTTCTGCGGTTAGTGAAGGTATCATTTTGTAAATATACGTAAGAAAGAAAGAAAGAAAAACACGCGCCCATAGTGGGCCCCTAACCTACGCCTTTGGATTTGATCTCGAATTCCTTAACAATTCGCTTATCTCGGCGACTGTGTTCTCCTTCACTTTCTGGGGTATTCATTATTACTAGAACTACATCTGACGCTTGAGTTGCTAGCCAGCGCCACCCTGACTACACGGGGAGAAGGGGACTTTTTTTTCAACACCCGGGGATTGACTCAAACGTCTACAGCCTGTCATGAGCGGTTAACTGGTAGGAAACCCTGTTATGCTATCTTGGCATCAAGGCTGGCAGAAACGAGACCTTCGCTAGGCCTTCGCCGAATAATATAGTTAGAAAATGGGGGGCTCGTTGAGAAAAACAGAAAAATAGGTCGGCAGTCTAGAAAGCCAAATGAAAAATAGGGGTGTTTTATGTTATTTTTTTATACAGTTCGTAAAGATAACATTTCGTACCTATACATAAGAAAGAAAAACACGCGCCCAATATGGGGACAAAACGTACGCCTTTCAATTTGATCTCGAATGCCTTACCAATTCGGCTATCTGGGCGACTGTGTTCTCGTTAATTTTCTGGGGTATTTAAATTTACTAGAATGCATCTGCCGCTTCAGGGTGGTAGCCATTGCCAGGCTGACTACACGGGGAGAAGGGGGAAGGGGACCTTCTTTTCAAGCCCCAGGGCGTGACTCGAACGTCTGCCACCTGTCAAGAGTGGGTAACTGGCAGGAAATCCACTTATGCTATCTTGGCATCAAGGCTGCCAGAACCGAGACCTTCGCTAGTCTTTCGCCCGAATAATTAAAGTTAGGAATTGAGGGGTCTCGTTGAGGAAATACAGAAAGATAGGTAGGCAGTCTGAAACGCCAAGAGAGGAACAGGGGTGTTTAGGGCGTTTTTTTTTCTATGGTTTTTGAAGTTAACATTTCGTAGATATACATAAGAAAGAAAGGAATAAATAAAGCAAGCAAGAAAGAAACATAAACACGTGCCTACAGTGGGGACCAAACCTAGGCCTTTTGATTTGATCTCGAATGCGTCACTGATTCAGTTGTCTGGCGACTGTGTTCTCTTTCATTTTCTGGGGTACTCATGTTTACTAGAACTGCATCTGACGCTTGAGGGTAGTAACCAGCGCCAGTGTGACTACACGGGGAGAAGTGGGCCTTCTTTTCAACCCCCCGGGCGTAACTCCAACGTCTACAGACTGCAATGGCAGGATACCCACTTCTGCTACATTGGCATCAAGGCTGCCAGAACCAACACCATCGCTATGATTTTGAAGAATGATTTAGTTCGCAAATGAGCGGTTTGTTTAGGAAATACAGAAACATAGGTGCGCAGTCTACAAAACCAAATTAGGCATAGGAATGTTGTTAGGTTATTTTTTTATACGGTTACTGAAGCGAACATTTTGTAAATATAAGAAAGAAAGACAGAAAGAAAGAAAGAAAGAACCAACGAAAGGAACAAAGGAAGAGAGAAAGAAAGAAATGACGAAAAACATATGCCTAGAGTGGGGACCGAACCCACGCCTTCCGATTTGATACGAGTGCCTTTCCAAATCGGTTATCTGGGCGACTGTGTTTTCGTTCACTTTCTGGGGTCTTCATAAATACTAGAACTGCATCTGCCGCTTCAGGGTAGTAGCCAGCACCACTCTGACTACACTGGGAGAAGGACACCTTCTCTTCAACCCCAGGGCGTCACTCGAACGTCTACAGTCTGTCATGAGCGGGTAAATGGCGGGAAACCTTCTTATGCTATCTTGGCATCAAGGCTCCCGGAACGAAAACCCTCGCAGGCTTTTGCAGAATAATATGATTAGAAAATGAGGGCTCGTTGAGGATATACAGAACGATATTTCGGCAGTCTTCAATGCCAATGGAGGAATATAGGTGTTGTTAGGCTATTTTTTTTCTACGGTAATGAAGGTATCATTTTGTAAATATACGTAAGTAAGAAAGAAATAAAAACGCGCCAAGAGTGGGGACCAAACTTACGCCTTTCAATTTGATCTCGAATGCCTTCCCAATTCGGTTATCTGGGCGACTGTGCTCTCTTTCACTTTCTGGGGTATACATAATCCCTAGAACTGAATCTGACGCTCGAGGGTGGCGGCCAGTGCAACCTGGGCATCAAGGCTGCCAGAACCGCGACCCTCGCCATGCTTTCACAGAATCATAAATTTAGGATATGAGCTGCTCTTTCAGTAAATAGAGAAAGATAGATCAGCAGTATAGAACACCAAAGGAGGCATAGGGGAGTTAGGCTCTCTTATTTTCGACGGTTAGTGAAGTTAACATTTTTTAAGTATACGTTTGAAAGGAAGACATAAAGAAAGAAAGGAAGAAAAAAAGAAAGGAAGAAAGGAAGAGAAAAGAAAGACATAAAGAAGAAACTATGCGCCTAGAGTGGGGCCGAACCCACGCCTATCGATTTTATATCGAATGCTTTACCAATTCGACAATATGGGTGACAGTGTTCTCCTTCACTTTCTGGGGTATTCATATTTACTAGAATGCATCTTTGGCTTGAGGGTGGTAGCCAGCACGACTCTGACTACGTAGGGAGAAGGGGACCCTGTTTTCAACCCCCGGGGCATGACTCCAACATCTACAGCCCTGAATTGACCGGGTGTGATGAACTCAGGGTTCGGTGGTGGGAACCACGAGACGTATACGCAAGATCAATGACGACAGAGGCCACAACACGAAGGTGAAGCGGGTAGAGGCAATATATTGCAGAGAGCGGACACACGGGGGTATGCAGAAGGCGATGGAAAAACAAAAACAAAATTGAAAAATAAAGGAATGAAACGCAACGGGAGAGGAAACCACAACTAAGTCCTTCCCTGTCGCAGTTTCTTCGCGATTCGTGAGAGAAAGCACATGCGCGAAGAAAACCACAACAGTCTCACTGATGCAGCCCGTTATGACTCGGTCGCGAGTGGCTCGATGGCTCCAGGCTGACCGGAACGGAAGGCGAAGAGACCAGGCGCAGCGAAAACGGCAGGAGAGGGATCCCGGCGCTGTTGCCCAGTGCAGTAGCGGATCCGGCTGGTGACCAGGAGGTACCTGGCGATGTCCCGGTGCGGTAGCACGGGCGCCGTCGATGGGTGTCTTCGCAGCTGATGCAGGCGCACCCCGAACGCTCGTCCGCCCAAGAGCCCGGTCGCGTTCCTCCTGCTCTTCCTCTTCTCTGGAGACGCATACCCATTAGCGAGTGATTGGCCTCGTCTCCTTCCACTGTTTTCTTTTCTGCGCCGGTTTCCTTCCTGGAGCTCATCACATTACCCCCGGCTTTAGAAAGTGTTTTGGGGTGACGCCACAGACACACTTTCAGGAAGACTCCGGTGGGCGAAAGGTGGTGCAAGGAAAAGAAAACAAAAGAATGTTTGCACAGTCAACAGATTTTGCGAACGGCAGTAGCATCGTCTGGAGGACCACGACACCTCACTGCTGATGACGCCCCAAAACAATGTTGAAAACTTTGATCTCCAAGCAGATGCTTATGTTGATCGTGGCCCGTATGTGCACTATGGGCTTGTCGTTCTGCTTGGAAACAGACTTTCGTTACGCACAGGCTAACGGTAGGCAGCTTTCTCATAAGAGCGACGCCCACTTCACTTTCTGGATTTCCTGTCTTGCACGGCTGACAGGTCCTAAGAAATCTTCGGACGTCGGCGTAGATGTTTGGCCAATAAAATTCCCGGAGAATTCTTTTAGTTATTTTTAGGAATCTATGATGACCTGGTACTCCTTCATGGGCCTTCTTCATTACCGCGTCTCTAAAAGGATGCGGAATTACAAGTTGCTGTATGGGGCGGCCAGACGGCAACGAGTACCGACGGTACAACAGCCCCTTCTGCCACACAAACTTGCACGGGTTCTCTTTATCCGAAGAGGACTCTGCCCGATGCCATCTTCATGCAGTTGTGTAGCGTCTTGTCCAGCTGCTGCTGTTGGCGCATCTCTTTTGTGTAACACCGCGGGAAAATGATGGGACTTGCTGGCCGGTTATGCTGCACTTTGTGATGGACGTGGCTGGTGTTCTCGTCGGCCGAAGGAAGATATGCTTCACCACCGAGCACCGCTGGAGTCGCTGGATGTCTTGGTTGCTTTGGCTTCCATGCGGGGTTAGGTCTGTTCGGGTACCTAACGCCTGGTACGTTTCCAAGTGTGAGGTCGTACAAGGGATTATACTCGGTCACAACTTAAGAACGGCACCGGAAGTTGCCGCTGAGCCTTATCACCGTAGCCGGATGTTTCTCCGCGCGGCGCAAGTAGGGCGTTACTGGGAATATTTTGAACACGGCGTGAGCCGTTCCCGTGATTTTGTGGACTTAATGGCTTTTAAACGACTCCAGTGAAGAAAAACAAACTGCGTGAGCAGCAGACGATATCACGTATTCATGCAAACCCCTTTCAAAACGCGTCGCACTGACGTCACGGGTCCGGCGCTATGGCGCAGTGATACACCACATGAGGTGGTGCCGTTCTTGAGTTGTAACCGAGTATAGTCATGCATTTGGCCAGGACTTTTCCACTGAAGTAAGGTGTATCCACGTGGATAAAAAGCCTCTTCAGGTCTCCTTGTGGTATTGTCCACAAAACGGACGGTGATGCACGGCCTGTAAGGCAACTATCAGGGACGAGGTCTCGTCGCACGATGACGGCGTTGCTGCCGGTGTCTCTCAGAACGGAAACTTGTTGTCCGTAGATATCACCGGTTACAACAGGCATACGTCTTGCAGCACTGCTCGTTTGGAGCTGGCGTTGCTTTTTACGCTGGGCACGTGTTGGTGCCAATGTGCCTTTATTACCGTGGTGCCGTTGCGCGTTGTCGTGACGACCCTTCTCAATAGCGCAAGCCGACACCTGCTCCCTATCAAGGAGACTTAGAGCGACAGCTGGTCTGCGTGATGGCCTTGTTTTCCGCAATTTTCACAGCGGATGTTGTGGCCTGCAACTCTGCAGTTAGGCGCGCTGTGTCCAATCTTTCCACATAAAAAGCAGGTGGGAGCTCTCTTGGAAGGCAGGTCTGCTTGCGACTCTTTTATTTCGTCCCTGGTCTTTACCAAGTTTGTGAGAGCTTGTGCTTCAAGGAAGCGATCACAAGCTTCTGCCTTTCTTTGGTCGACGTGCAGTCCCTTTCCTTAATGAAAATGGCCAGCTGCGACGAGCAACACTTGGAGAATTGCTCCGCGATCATCTTGTCGCGTAACGCTTCGAACGTCTTGGGAACCCCAGACGTTTCGAGCCATCGGTCGAAATAACCGGAAAGTCGCGTCGCGAACTGAGTTCCGGTTTCGCCGTCCTCAGCTTTCGCCTGGCGGAATTTGTCATTGTACCCTTGAGGGGTAAAACGAAACCGCTGAAGGAGCGCCAGCTTGACATTTTGATAGTCGAGCGAATTCTTCTGGCGTCATCCTCCCGATGACGGAGAGCGCGTCTCCGGTGAGGCATGTGCTCAATCTCGACGGCCCCATTATCCTCCGGCCATTTTGAGCTGCAGCGACCCTCTCGAACCTTAGGAGGTATGCGTCCAGGTCGTCTCTGCGCGCATCAAATGGGGGATAAAGTTATGCGGGCTCGTCGACATGACAGGCACGGGGTTAGGTTGGGCTGCCACGGAGACCTCAGCTTGTGCGTTGTTTTGTGTGCCCTCCTGGAGCCTTAAACTGAGTCTCAGGCTCTCCTGCTTAGCGCGTTCCAACTCTGCTGCGGCCTTCAGAGCTTCCCGTTCTGCCGCCCTCTCATCGCGCAACCGAGCCTGCTCCGACTTAACCCATTCCCGCAGCTCGGCATCGCGGAGTCCCAGCTCCTTTCCGCTGGCCACTAACTTTTCCACCTCCCTGTCGGTTCTCTGTCCTCACGCCTCTTGGACAAGCCTCGTGACCTCCTCGAGATGTTATTGAAGAGGTCCTGTCGCGGACGCCAATTGTTATGAACTCTGGGTTCGGTGGTGGGAACCACGAGACGTATACGCAAGATCAATGACGACAGAGGCCACAACACGAAGGTGAAGCGGGTAGAGGCAATATATTGCAGAGAGCGGACACACGGGGGTATGCAGAAGGCTATGGAACAACAAAAACAAAATTGAAAAATAAAGGAATGAAATGCAAAGGGAGAGGAAACCACAACTAAGTCCTTCCCTGTCGCAGTTTCTTGGCGATTGTGAGAGAAAGCACATGGCGAAGAAACCACAACAGTCTCACTGATGCTGCCCGTTATGACTCGGTCGCGAGTGGCTAGATGCCTCCACGCTGACCAGAACGGAAGGCGAAGAGACCAGGCGCAGCGAAAACGGCAGGAGAGGGATCCCGGCGCTGTTGCCCAGTGCAGTAGCGGATCCGGCTGGTTACCAGGAAGGTACCTGGCGATGTCCCGGTGCGGTAGCACGGGCGCCTGTCGATGGGTGTCTTCGCAGCTGATGCAGGCGCACCCCGACGCTCGTCCGCCCAAGAGCCCGGTCGCGTTCCTCCTTCCTGTTCCTCTTTCTGGAGGCGCATACCCATTAGCGAGTGATTGGCTCGTCTCCTTCCACTGTTTTCTTTTCTGCGCCGGTTTCCTTCCTGGAGCTCATCACACCGGGTAACTGCAAAAAACCCTCTTCTACGACCTTGGCGTCATTGCTGCCAGAACCGAGACCATCGCTAGGCTTTCGCCGAATAATAAAGTTAGGAATTGAGGGGCTCCTCGAGGAAATACAGAAAGATAGGTCGGCGTCAAAATAGCCATAGGAGGAATAGGGGCGTTGTTCGGCTCTTTTTTCTACGGTTAGTGAAGCTATCATTTTGTAAATATAAGAAAGAAAGAAAGAAACAAAGAAAAAAGAAGGAAAGAAAGAACGAGAGAAAGAAATGACAATAAACACGTACCTATAGTGGGGACCCAAGCACACGCCTTTTGATTTGATCTCGAATGCATTACCGTTTCGGTTATCTGGGCGACTCTGTTCTCTTTCACTTTCTCGGGTATTCATATTCACTCCAACTGCATCTGACGCTTGAGGGTGGTGGCCAGTGCCCCTCTTACAACACGAGAAGGAGATTTTCTTCAACCCCTGGGTCGTGACTCGAACTTCTACAACGTGTAATGAGCGTGTAACTGGAGGAAACCCTCTTCTGCTACATTGGCATCAAGGATGCCAGCACAGACGCCTCGGCAGGCGTTTGTGGAATAGTATAATTAGGAATGAGGTGCTCGTTGAGTAAATACCAAAAAAGATAGGTCGGCCGTTACAACGCTAAAGAAGGCATTAGGGGTGTGTTTGGCTCTTTTTTTCTACGGTTAGGGAAGCTAACATTTTGTAATAAAAGTAAGACAGAAAGAAAACCCGCATCCAGAATGGGGACCAAACCCACGCCTTTCGATTTGATTTCAAATGACTTACCAATTCAGCTATCTGGTTGATAGTGTTCTCCTTAAATTTCTTGGGTATTGATATTTACTAGAATGCTTCTACTACTTCAGGGTGTAGCCATTGCCAGCCTGACTACACGGGGAGAAGGAGCTATTCTTTTCAAACCCCGGGGCATGACTCGAACGTCTGTGGGCTGTCAGGGGCGGGTAACTGGCAGGAAACCCTCTTATGCTACCTTGGCATCAAGGCTGCCAGAACCGAGACCATCGCTATGATTTTGCAGAATAATTTATTTCGGAGATGAGGGGTTTGGTTAGGAAATATAGAAACATGTGCGCAGTCTACAACACCAAAGGAGGCATAGGAATGTTGTGAAGCTCTTTTTTTCTATGCTTAGTGAAAAGAACATTTTGTAAATATGAGAAAGAAAGAAAGAAAGAACCAAAGAAAGGAAGAAAGGAAGAGAGAAAGAAAGAAATAACGAAAAACACGTGCCTAGAGTGGGGACCGAACCCACGCCTTCCGATTTGAAACGATTGCCTTACCAAATCGGTTATCTCGGCGACTGTGTTCTCCTTTACTTTCAGCGGTATTCATATATACTCGAACTGCATCTGTCACTTGAGGTGCTTGCCAGCGCCACTCAAAGTACACGGAAAGAAGGAGACCTTCTTTTCAACCCACGGGGCGTGATTCGAACGTCTACAGCTTTTCAAGAGTGAGTAACTGGCAGGAAATCCTACTATGCTACCTTCGCATCAAGGCTGCCAGAACCGAGACTCTCGCTAGGCCATCGCTGAATAACATAGTTGGGAAATGAGATGCTCATTGAGGAAATACAGAAAAATAGGTAGGCGGTCTACAACGCCACGGGAGGAATAGGGGTGTTTCAAGCTCTTTTTTTCTATGGTTAGTGAAGCTATCATTTTGTAAATATAAAAAAAGAAAGAAAGAAAGAAAGAAAGAGAGAAAGAGGTAACAAAAAACACGTGCCTAGAGCGGGGAACAAACCCACACCTTTTGATTTCTTCTCGAATGCATTACCCATTCGGTTGTATGGGCGACTGTGTTCTCTTTCACTTTCTGGGGTATTCTTTTTTACTAGAACTGCATCTGACGCTTGAGGGTAGTAGCCAGTGCCACTCTGGCTACACTGGGAGGAGAGCTTCTTTTCAACCCCAGGGCGTGGCTCGAACGTCTACAGTGTGTCATGAGCGGGTAACTGGCCGGAAACCTTCTTTTGCAATCTTGGCATCAAGGCTGCCAGAACGAAGACCCTCGCAGGCTTTCGCAGAATAATATGATTTGAAAATCATTGGTTCGTTGAGGATATACAGAAAGATATGTCGGAATTCTACAACGTCAATGGAGGAATAGGGGTGTTGTTAGGTTCTTTTTTTCTACGGTTAATGAATGTACCGTTTTGTAAATATACCTAAGTAAGAAACAAAGAAAAACTCGCCCAGAGTGGGGACCGAACTTACGCCTTTCAATTTGATCTCGAATGGCTTTCCAATTCGGTTATCTGGGCGTCTGTGTTGTCCTTCACTTTTTGGTGTATTCATATAAACTATAACAGCAATTGAAGCTTGAAGGTGGTATCCAGTGCCACTCTGACTGCACGGGGAGAAGGAGCCCTTCTTTTCAACCCCCCGGGCGAGACTCAAATGTCGAAAGCCTGTCATGAGAGCGTAACTGGCAGCAAACCCTCGTATGCTATCTTGGTATCAAGACTGTTAGAACCGACCCCCTCGCTATGCCTTCACAGAATAATATAATTAGGAAATGAGGAACTCGTTGAGTAAATACAGAAAGATAGGTAGGCAGTCCACAACACCAAAGCAGGAATATGGGTGTTGTTAGGCTCTTTTTTCTACGGTTAGTGAATTTCCCTTTTGATAACTGTAGTTAAGAAAGAAAGAAAAGAAGACACGCGCCCAGATTGGGGACGAACCAACGCCTTTCGTTTTGATCTCAAATGCCTTACCAATTCGGCTATCTGGTCGACGGTGTTCTCTTTCACTTTTGGGGGTATTTATATTTACTAGATCTGCCTCGGATGCTTGAGGGTGGTAGCCAGCCCACTGCGACTACAAGGAACGAAGGGGACCTTTTTTCAACCCTCCGGGCCTTGACTCGAACGTGTACAGCCTGTCATGAGTGGGTAACTTGCAGAAAACCCTCCTATGCTACCTTGGATCGAGGGCTGACATAACCGAGATTGTCGCTAGGCTTTCGCAGAATAATATCGTTAGGAAATTTTTGAGGGAATATAGTTATATCGCTGAGGAAACACAGAAAGGTAGGTCGGCTGTGTATAGCACCTAAGTAGGCATCAGGGTGTTGTTTGGCTCTTTTTTCTACGGTTACAGAAGCTAACTTTTTAAATATACTTAGGAAAGAAACAAAAAAACACGCAACAAGAGGTGGGGACTAAACCCACGCCTTTCGTTTGATTTCGAATGCCTTACCAATTCGGCCATCTGGGCTACAATGTTCTGCTTACTTTCTGTGGTATTTATATTTACTAGAATGCATGTGCCGCTTCAGGGTGGTAGCCAGTGCCTTTTTGACTACACGGGAAGAAGAGGACCTTCATTTCAACGCCAGGGTATGACTCGAAAGTCTACGGGCTGTCATGAGCTGGTAACTGGCAGGAAACCCTCTTATGCTACCTTGGCATCAAAGCTGCCCGAACCCAGACCATCGCTATACTTTTGCAGAGGAATTTAGTTATGAATTGAGGGGTTCGTTCAGAAAATACAGAAACATAAGTGGGCCGCCACAACACCAAAAGAGGCAAAGGGATATTGTTAGGCTCTTTTTTCTATGTATAGTGAAGCTAACAGTTTGTAAATATAAGAAAGAATAAAATAAACAAGGAAATACACGAGCCTAGAGTGGGGACCAAACCCACGCCTTTTGATTTGATCTCGAATGCATTACCGATTCGGTTTTCAGGGCGACTGTGTTCTCTTTCACTTTCTGGGGTATTCATAATTACTACAACTGCATCTTTCGCTTGAGGGTGGTGGCCAGTGCTACTCTGACAAGACGAGAAGGGGATTTTTTTTCAACCCCCGGGTCATGAATCGAACTTCTACAGGGTGTAATGAGCGGGTAACTGGCAGGAAACCCTCTTCTGCTACATTGACATCAACGCTGCCAGAACCGAGACAATCGCTATGATTTTGCAGAATAATTTAGTTCGGAAATGAGGGGTTCCTTAACGAAATACAGAAACATAGGTGCGCAGTGTAAAACACGAAAGGAGGCATAGGGATGTTGTTAGGCTCTTTTTTTCTACGGTTAGTGAAGCAAACATTTCGTAGATATACATAAGAAATAAAGAAATAAAGAATGAAAGAAAAAAAAAAAAAAACACGCAGCAAGAGTGGGGAATAAACTCACGCCTTTCGATTTGATTTCGAATGGCTTACCAATTCAGCCTGTCTGGGCCACAGTGTTCTGCTTACTTTCTGGGGTGTTTTTATTTACTAGAATGCATCTGCCGCTTCAGAGGGGTCGCCAGTGCCTTTCTGACTACACGGGGAGAAGAGGACCTTCATTTCAACCCCGGGGCGTGACTTGAAAGTCTACGGGCTGTCATGAGCCGGTAGCTAGCAGGAAACCCTCATATGCTACCTTGGCATCAAGGCTGCCAGAACCGAGACCATCGCTATGCTTTTGCTGAGGAATTTAGTTAGAAATTGAGGGGTTCGTTCAGAAAATACAGAAACATAGGTGGGCAGTCTACAACATTAAAAGAGGCAAAGGAATATTGTTAGGCTGTTTATTCTACGGTTAGTGAAGCTAACTATATGTAAATATCAGTAAGAAAGAAAGAAAGAAAGAAAGAAGCAAAGAAAGAAAGGAAAAAAGAAAGAAACAAAGTGAAAAACACGTGCCTAGAGTGGGGACCAAACTGACACCTTTCCAGGTGATCTTGAATGACTTACCAATTCGGCTATCTGGGCGACGGTGTTTTCCTTACTTTTCTGGGGTATTTATATTTACTTTGATGCATCGCCCGCTTGAGGGTGGTAGCCAGCTCCACTCTGACTTCATGGGGAGAAGAGGACTCTTTTGTCAACCCCCGGGGGGCATAACTTGAATGTTTACAGTCTGTCACGAGCGGATTATTGGCAGGAAACCATCCTAGACTATCTTGGCATCAAGACTTCCAGAATCGACCCCTCGCTCTTGTTTTGCAGGATAATATAGTTAAGAAATGGGGGGCTCGCCTAGGAAATACAAAAAGATAGGTCGGCAGTGTACAATGCCAAAGGAGGAATAAGGGTGTTGTTAAGCTCTTTTTTTTTCTACGGTTAGTGAAGTCAACATTCTGTATATATACGTAATAAAGAAAGAAAAAGAAGGAAGAAAGAAAGAAAGAGAGAAAGAAAGGAAGAAATAAGGGAAGAAATAAAGAAAGAAAGAAAAGCACGCGCCTAGAGTGGGGACCAAATCGTGGCTTTCGTTTTGATTTCGAATGCGTTACGAATTCGGCTATATGGGAGACTGTGTTCTCCTTCATTTTCTGAGGTATTCATATTTACTTGAATGCTTCGCTTGAAGACTTTCGCAGAATAAATGAAGGCATTTACTTGAAGGCTTTTGCAGAATAAAAAAGTTAGGGAGTTAGGTGCTCGTTTAGGAAATTCAGAAAGATAGGTGGGCTGTCTACAACGCCAAAGGAGGCATAGGGGTGTTAGGCTCACTTTTTTATCGACGGTTGGTTGAGTTAACATTTTGTAAATATAAGTAAGAAAGAAAGACATAAAGAAAGAAAGAACGAAAGAAACAAAGAAAGAAGGAAAGAAAGCAAGAAAAACACGCGCCTATACTGGGGACCGAACACACGGCTTTCGATTTCATCTAGAATGCCTTACCAATTCGGCTATGTGTCCCATTTTTATTGCTGGTTTCAGACATCACAAAAACGTGCAACAGTAATAAAAGCTGGCTTTGCCTAAGCCAGCGTAATATGTCTAAAAACGGGGCATAGACAACACTTTCTCTGCATCCTGCAGCCACTAGGGCGTAAAAGGTTGACCCTTCTACATTTCTTCAATGCGATGGACGCTTTCACAGAAATACTGCCTCGTGGGCCGTTCATCGACGTCCGAGTAACAAGCTGCCAATCAAGACCTCCATAAACCTCTGAGGACCAGCAACATCAATGGGACGTAAGACACTCCATTATCGTTCTCAACTGCCAGAAACCGTATACCATGAGGATCCAAGGAGAGTTTCTTTTTTAAAGTTCTCTGAAGAACATCCCACAGAAACACCGCATTCCCAACAGTCCAAAAATACATGTTCAACAGTATCGGGCTTCTTGCATAGCCAGCAGTCTGCTCCCCAGGGCACGTTTTAACCGTTTTAACCGTTTTAACCACGTTTTAACCGGGAGCACACCAACATGGAGCCTAAAGAAAAACGTTTGAACAGCCGGCGGAACAACCATTTCGTTTTCACGTTTCAAAACATTTTGTCCTGGGCCACTTAGAAACATGGATCTCTAGAGTGGCACTAGAAAGCAGATTTCAACGAGATCTTTGTAGAGGATCTTCTTCGACACTGAACTCAAATATTCCATGGAAAAACGCAAACATAGAAATTGTGTTGTCTTAAGACATCCTTTAAATATCCGTGAACTCCGGTATAACACAAACATGACGTAATTACAATCTGAGGCAGAAGTCTACCTAACCAAACCTGAATTAGAGTGCGAAGAATGGGGTCCTTCAGCTCACGGAAAAAGTAAAATATATTGACTACTTGTCGCAGAAAAAGATGCGACAGTAACAAACCACCCTCACGGACAAGTCTGAAAAGATTAGTTCTACTCGCCTGTTACCAGGTCGAGCCGCTAATAAAAACAGCACATACCCGGTGTAACCTTTCTTACATTTGCAGGCGAACAATGAATAACTTGCAAAACGTACCAGGGCTTAGCGAACAGAAACACGTTACATACCGTCGCCCCCGCCAACAAAGACAGCGTTTTTCCTTTTCCTTCCGACTTTTCCGCTTTTCTCGCAACGCCGCTGTCTGGCTTCGCCAGTACGGCTCGCTGTCGAGGTAATTTGCCAGAGGGACACCTAGATACTTGGCAGGCGTAACTTGCCAGCTGACACTTTCAAACACACTGGGTGTCCAGTCGCAAGAACCCGTGCCAGAACCCCGGGCATTTTTTCCAATTTACGGAACTTCCAGTATATTCACAAAAGGAATTAAGTATTTTAATAGCGCTACTGATACTTTCTTTATCACGGTGCAAAAAAAGCGATGTCGTCCGCATAAGCAAGTACACGGACCTCACACGCCTGCAACCGAAAGCCATTAATACTGTTGTTAATTACGCTTGCGCAGAGGGCCTCAATGTATAAACGAAAAGTAAAGGCGAAAGCGGGCACCCTTATCGAAGCGAACGTGTGACTTTGATTGGACGACACACTGACTTGTTAATAATCAAACTTGCCGAACACCCTTTATATGGCGTTTGTAGACGCCCAGCTATTATTCTTCCGATGTTTACTTGTTTTAAGATGATGAAAAATCACATCAGGAGACACTTTATCAACGGCCTTCTCTAGGTCTATTTGGAACATGGCTACATTTAGGTCCATACTGTCACAACATTCTAGGATGCTTCTCGCTGCGTGTATATTACTTGTTATAGATCTTCCTTTTATACCACATGTTTGGTGCTCCCCCACTATATGTGTTTTTATTATCTGTAACCTCCCTGCTAGAATTTTATTAATATGTTATAATCGACATTAGTTAACCTGATTGGCCTATACGCTGTGACCTTTTTTAGTTCATCCCTGTCATCTGTTTTAGGTATGTGTACATTGTGCGAACACAAGAAAGATGGTTGTAATCTATCCCGCTGATATGATTCCATATAGAGTTCACACAATATCATATTGAGGTCATCACGAAACGCTTTGTAAAACGCCGCGCACAACCCGTCTGGTCCCGGAGACTTGCCCGGCTTTAAATCGTCAATTGGTTTCTTAACTTCATCAGGTGCAATTGAAACTTTCAGACAATCTTTAACAGCGTAGTCGATAACCGGCAAGAAACGCATAAACTCTTCCCTAAAACGGGTTGACATGAAAAAAAAATCCTAATACTCACAAAAGACGTACGATATTATTCTCTGGTCACTTGATACATGCCAATTGTACTCTAGTTCACTGGTTGTGTTTCTGGTGGCGTAACGTTTGTCAGAGCAAAGAGCTCGCTTGGTTGGTGCTTCACCCAACAAAAACTTCCCCCTCAGGCTAGGACTATCGCCCCATGGTACTTTCTTCTTCAATAGACTACAACTGTTGTTTCACGTCTTTATTATCATCCTTACACAATCCCGGTGACTGGCTCTCTGGCGCTAAAAGTGTTTCCAGGTTGCGTCGGAGCAGGGCTTCTTTTTTCGTTTTACGATGATGTAAGGCCCTTGACCTTTCCAAAGCTTTCATCTTAATTTCTTCTTTGAAACTCTCCCACTTGGAGGCACTGCTAGAATTTTTCTGTTCCATTGATCTTCTAATCATTTCAGTGTCCTCTGCTACAAATTGTTCATCCTTCAATAATTGGCGATTCATTTTTCCCAGGCTCCAGTTAAACTACTTCCCATTTTATTTTCGCTTACCAATCATGAAAGAGACCCGGCAGTGGTCACAAACAGACTAAGGCGTAGCATTCTACTCTAAGCACTGTGGTCCAAGGTGAAGAGATACATAGGCCCTATCTAAACGCGTAAGACTCACACATTAAAAATGAGTAAAATGTACTGCTCCTGTGCCGTCCAAGGCATCCTCAACATCCTCTAGATCGAAATTTCGCTCAGTGCAATTGTGCTGCCATCACGAAACGGAGTACAACGTCATTTATCTCTAGCAGAGCACACAATAAATATTCCCTAGAAATCGTGTTTGCAGCTAACCGATAAAAAATTCATTTCACCCCACCAGCACAAGATTAGAGGAATGATTTCTGTAAGTACATAGAAATTCATTACCCTTCTCGACGAAGGCACTGTCACTGTTAAAAGGGTGGTAGAAGGCACCGATTACCATGTTCTGCCCGTCTAGAAAAATTTTTGCAACTACGCTTTCAATTCCTGTTATGTCTGGTAATCTCGACAACCACACGGTGTTCTTAAACATTATGGCTACTCCAGCCCCATGGCGGTGTCTATCTCTTCGAATAATATTATAGCTTAGAGGTAACATTTCAGAATCAGAAGTATCTGGATGTAGCCAAGTTTCTGTTATAATTAAAACGTGAGGTTTGTAAGCTAGAATGACATTCTCTAATTCCAAACTTTTGTTGATTATACTGCGGGTGCTGATAATAAGGCATCGGAAAGACTTTTTGGGCTTGACTGTTGGTATCTACGGCTCTTGCAATGTGCTACTACTATGTGCTAAAAGTACTCATTTCATTTGAACGTTGTCCCACTCAACGACGTTCTTGTCAATCTTAATGTTGTCGTAAAGAAGTTGGACTTTTTTACCGGTTTTCCGGATTTTAGCAGTGCTCTTCCACAGCTCCTTCCCAATTTGTCTCGTGGATGGAGCAAAATCTTAAGATACCGATATGTTTGTGCCTTTAGGCTTGCAAACGTTCTTGTGTACAAACGGTTTTTCTCTGTGGTCCGTCAGTTTTCGTAAAATGGATCTCTGTTTATTAGGTTTTTTTCGTCCGAGTCGAGGAATTCCCTCGACTGGGGATACCTTTAAGTTTAGCATCGTAGAGAAGACATTGGTCACCACTTCGTTAGTAAGCGATTCCAGTTATTCGTCAATTATTTCCTCTACACCATATACGATCGGATTGTTTCGCCTGCTCCTTTACTCTAATTCGACTAACTTTTTTTTCCAGATTCTGGAGGGTTTTTTCGGGTGTTGCTATTTTAGGGGCAAATTCTTTCACCACTAACACGCTGGCTTCCACTTGTTTATGTTTCTCTTCGATAGCGTCTAGTCTACTTGTAAAATCTTCTGACCATTCATGAGCTGCTCAAACATTTTTTTTCAATGGTAGGGCCGGGACGTTGTTCAACATCTCCACAGAGTAGCAGTAAGGATAATAAAACACTGCGGATATACAAGTACACATCAGACAGGTCGTCCTCCAACCGCTCCTCTTTCACTGCTCTGATTTCGTCCGTGATGTTCTTAGGTTCATAAAGTTTCGGTAAAATCAGGACCTGGGTTGGTCTCGACGCCTCCCGACAACATTAAATGCAACTCGTATACCGCATGACAGCACTTGGCGGCAACAAGAAGGCAACACTGTTGGATAGGCAGCTGAACAAAAAAGTAATTGCTGGATCTTTTAGCTAGAAGGGCATATGGTTTACGCACCTGCATAGCAAAAAAAAGGGGATTAGTCGAACTTGTCGTGGCGAAGCCACCGAGCCCACAGGGAGGCACGCGGTGTCGACGCTCTTTTATAGTTGTCTCCTCAGTGAAAGTTGAAGGCGGTGGCGCATTTCTGATGGTCGTCCATACTGTTGCTCAAGGAGCCGGGGGCGCCGACCGGTAAATGGCGGCGTCGGGGAGACGGCGAAGCAGCGGCCAAGGACGCACGGTGCCGGCGAAAGACGGGAAAGCGTCCACCCTGCACCGTCCGACGAGACCACGAAATGAAGCGGGGCTAACACAAGCACGAGAATGCTTGCGGGCACCTGCGTAGCGAAGAGAAGGGGATTATTTGAACTTGTCGTGGCGAAGTCACCCAGCCAACAGGGAGCCGCGCGGTGTCGTGGCTCCATTATAGGCATCCTCTCAGTGAAAGTTGAAAGCAGTGGCGCATTTCTGATAATCGTCCATACTGTTGCTCGGGGCGCCGGGGGCGCCGACCGGGGAATGGTGGCGTCGGGGAGACGGCGAAGCAGCGGCCAAGGACGCGCGGTGCCGGGGAAAGACGGGAAAGCGTCCGCCCCCGCACCGTCCGACGAGGCCACGAAAAGAAGCGGGGCGAACACAAGCACGAGAATGCTTGCGGGCGCCTGCATAGTGAAGAGAAAGAAATTAGTCAAACTTGTCTTGGCGAAGCCACGACAACTTCTGTATATATTATGAATTGTGCACTGCGACTTCGAAGAATATGATTAACAATAAAAAGTACACCATAAGGCTCTGCTGTAAAGATACTAGCATTACTATTCAGAGTTCTAGCGACACTAAGGACTGGTCATTCGCAGTGCAGGACACACAGGTGGCCGTTTTGGGAGCATCAGTATAAGATATAGCAGACTGGTATTTCTGCTGCACATACAAGAAGTTCTACGGGAATGCACATCCGCGTCCTGTTTTTCTTGATATGTGTGAAAGATATGTCGTATATTACAGGGCAGAGAGGCCATGGTGCTATAACATGGGTTACAGAAGTTTTGGTGATGTCTAAAAAAGATACAGCAAGCCCTGACGCTTCCTCTCTAATTCTGCAAGAGAAAAGCGCAGAGAACGATAGCCGATTTGCAGTCAGTTAGGATGTATTGTAAAAACTGACTTTAAACAATTGTAATGCATTGATGATATTTCAAAAGCATAAAGGGGATCTATGTGTGTTTGCTGAAGTGGTAGGTTACATTTATTACCATCTACGTAAGCGTACAACGGGTTCGGGCGGAAGCCGCCACTTTTCAGGCGAAGCCCTAGATTTAGCCCTGGGTATAGCATTTTCAGGGATGTTTTGCTTGCTTACCCATAGAAGACGTTAGCATAGTCCAATGGTCAACCTACTGAGCTAGTAAAACACCTAAAAGGGATTTGTCAGCACCATATGAAGTTTGTGAGGGAAGGTTTAAGAGTGTGATTGCCTTTAAGCATTTATGTTTAGGTTGTCTGGTACGTGTGATGAAGGTCAGTTTTTTGAAAGACTACTCCTAGAAACTTATGTGCGTTTGACTAGTATTGAGACACAATAGAGTTTGGTGCATGGATGCGGCCGATTACCACTCCTCTTAGAAAGAACACACAAGTGCACTTTCCTA
Organism: Haemaphysalis longicornis; assembly: GCA_013339765.2. Classification (NCBI taxonomy): domain Eukaryota; kingdom Metazoa; phylum Arthropoda; class Arachnida; order Ixodida; family Ixodidae; genus Haemaphysalis; species Haemaphysalis longicornis. The sequence goes on from CM023453.1 coordinate 144,851,923, forward strand.
ATTTAATTTCAACCCACTTCTATCTTCTCATCAAGATAGCTTGTTAACACCAAACTGGACTTGGCGCTCACCGAGAGGCAAATTATAGTATTTCAATTATAGTTGAACTTCGTCCATATAGATTGAACAGAAAATTTCTGGTGGCATGCCGTCCTAAGAAAATTCATTTTCACACAATATACAGAGTGCAGATGACTACTGTACCTTGCGGTACGCTAATTTGTTGCACATGAACCCTCGATAGTGCCCTTCCAACTCGCACGCGAATGGTTTTCTCTGACAAATAACTGTCAAGCATTGTCATCATGTTACCAAACATGCCGAACTATTTCAAACCGCAAGGGATACCATACCACCAAGTAGTATCATACGCTTTTTCAAGATCAATGATTACTGTCATACAGTAGTGCTTGAGGAGGGAGGCATCCTTTATATAGGCCACTTAAGGGACGAGTTGTTCTTTGGTAAATCGCGCCGCCCTGAAACCTGCCTTGCAGCTCTAGAAAAGACCGTTGTGCTCCACAAAGTACACGAGCCTCCTGTTAATCATCTTCTCGAGAAGCTTGCATAAGCACCTTGTCACGGCGATGGGACGATAATTTGAGTGGAAAGAAGCGTTCTTCCCTTATTTCAGAAAACCCACTACAATGGTCCACTCCCAAGATTGTGCCCAGACGTTGTCAGTGTCGGTGTATAAATTTATGGACGTGACGAACATGCGAACACTATCAATTTTTACCTCACGGCACACGTGCTTCCAAAGTGCTCTTGCGCTTTTATAAAAGATGAGGTTATCTTACGTAGGGTACCGATGAAGGACACTTCACCCCTTGTTTTGGGACTCGTGCTCGCCTTCAAAACTGGTTCCACCATGGCCTTCTGGGGCTGGGCGGGGCCAGGAAACATGGGGAATGCATTTTTCGGTGACGTCGAAAATATGTGCGGTGAGGAATTGGGCAGCTTCATCCAAGTGCAGCTGTGTAATAGATGTGGGATGTATTTATGATATTTCTGTACACGTAGTCCAGTTTCCTCGAGCTACACTGAACCTTTTAAGGGAAGGCGAACTGTTCGGGCCATTACCTATGTGTGTTAACGTGGCTGGGAAGTGTTCACTATCATACGGGTTTGTGCCAACATCCCACTCAAGAGATAGAAAGAGTATAGCAGAGCGAATAGCCAAGTTGAGGTTTAAGTGTGTCATAATAGGGTATGTGGGCTTGTTTATAGGCCTGCTCCTGAAGTTGTTAGAATATTTTCACTGAGGCGACCACACTCATCAATGCGCGAAGAACCGCAGAGTAGATTATGTGCATTGAACTCACCTATTGGAATGAATGGCTGGGGCAGCTGATCTACAAGGCCCTCGAAAGGAGAGCTGAAAAGCTCGAAGTCAGAGGTGATGAAGAGGGCGCATACTTTGAACATTCAACTGAATAATATTGTGCGGATAACTACAGCCTCAAGCGAAGTATTTAAAGATACAAGGTGGTATGGTAATGAATTTCGCCGATAATGCCCATACCATTCAAGTGAATACAATATATCTGTTCTAAATACGATATATCTAATAGGAAATTTTGTGTTTGATGTTAAGGTGAGTTTCATGCAGACACATGACACTTGGCTGGTTAGTATGCAATATCTCGTATACATCGTCACACTTTCTAAGAAGGCCTTTGTATGTTCATTATATTGCGGTTTCTCTTCCCATTATGACGTTTTAGGCGCTACTTGACTGTGTGCTAATAATTATCTTTCTAGCTTGAGCTCTCGGAGGGTTTTTTTAATGGAGCCGTTTCTTTCGCTGCGAAGAAGATACGAAGGGTCCGACATCCATCTACGCATCGGCTGCCCGGAGAGTGCCTGGCACACTTGGCCATCTGTACATGGCACCCTTTCGGGAACCCACGGTTTTTGGCTGCTACCCTCGCAGACGTAGGAAGCGCCAGGGTGTGGGAAATCGGTGGGGCATGTATTGGAATTGCCACGTGCCCTCCCGTATCAGAGTTCTCCACACCCTCCAGTCTCCCTCCAGCTGGAGGAGCGGAAACGGGAGGAGCAGCAAACCTCCCAGCAGCGATAGCAGTCGCCACGTTCATTGGAGTCGCCACACTCGGCGATTCCTCGCTACCCTGGACTGCCAAAGGCAGTTCGGCAAGAGACGCTACCACCACAGCCTGTACAGGTGTTGTATAGAAAGCAGGTGCCTCCTCATCCGGGGCTCGGACAGCAACACATCAGCAACAAAGGCTGCACTGTGTCATTGTGCTGACCAAACGCCGTCCTAGCGCTGGCGGCAGTGTATGCATGGGATGTGCCTCAAAGCAGCCTGTGCTTTTGGTGCGCGTCACCGGGGGGATGTTTCCTGCTACTTTGATAGGCAGAATTTTCACCACATCTTCGAATCTCAGGCATGTACGAGCATGGGGAGCGTGTGGGCAGAGCAATTCGGGGATTTCAATGCGCCATTTCTAAAGTCTTCCGACGAATGATCCGTGTCTGCACATTTAGGACAGGTCAGCTTTCCTCCGCAAGATTGAGTTTCATGGCCCTATCTTCGACACTTAAAGCACCGCCTGGGGTGTCGGACGTATGGTCGTGCCTAAGAGAATATGAAGTTCACTCTGACCTTTTTGGGTGCTGTGAAATCAAGTTTTGGGGAAGATGCTTTGCTGCTAGTTCTTCATTTGCTCTCGAAATTACAATTCGTGTTGCAGAAGATACTACTTGAGGTTAAAGCACCTGATGAACTTGCCCCTGTGTCTCATACTTTGAGTCTCTGTCTGAGATGACGCCTTGAGAGGGGTTGAGGGATCTGTGAAGAGGTACACTTACACACAAGTCAGCCAGAATGGTCGATTTCAAGGGGTTCTGGCTTTCTTTTTTCCGTTGTACTTTAAGGAGTAGGTCACCGGATGACAAAAATTTATCTTGACAACAGCAGACTCAATGCATTTGACCAAAAGAAAGACTGACATCTTTGAAACCGGGGTGGCCTCGGTAAATTACCTACAAGATATTTATGAAAATGTGCCTTCTGAATACAAATACTTCGGTGCGTTTTTGTGCGTATACATCTTTTGGGGGTACGATTGTTGAAAGTGAAAGTTTTAGAAAACAGCTTGTGTATGGTATAGAGCACAATACGGGAGTAATTTCTCCGTCAGCTTACCCTGATAACTGAGGATGTCCCGGAGTTCTCTTCCTGGTAAACAGACGGGCGGCCCATCCGCGGAGGCATGACCACGGCTCCGACGGCCACCGTTTGTGGTTTCTTACCCTTCATTTCGAAACACATCAATGCGGTAGGTTCAGCTTACGTAGGAAGGCACCGGTTGCGTGGCTTCGCAAATACCGTCACAAAGATTACTCAAGGTGCCCCGCGCGGGGTAACTGAACCTACAACGAATTGTTTTAAGTGGAATGAATTGGTCTGTGACATCTCGCATTTTGTTTTTGACAATTTTTATTTTTTATGCCCTTCCAAAGGAGAAAGAGTTAAAATGGGGTCTTAAAATGTTTACGATAACAGATCACAAGAATACAAATTGCACTTCTTCAGTCTATATATACTTCTCTGCATCGTTCATGACACAAAGGATTTATATATCAAACAAAATTTACCACAGAATGATCATAAATGAGTCTTGCATTATTCATTTGGCGAGTTCTTTTAAGTACAATGTATATCAAGTTTAAAAAAAGGACTTACGCACCGAGGTAAGTTCTATTTAAATGAAATTGAAGTCATTTCGCAAGTCAAGAAATACCAAGTTTTCAAAAGACCGGGTTGAGGGTTCGGTGTTCCAATTTTCCCATCTTAGGTGTGGTTATTAACGAAGATGAAAGCGGGAAGAAACATGAAAGTCGGAGATTTTGAAAAGCATGCGAGGAAGCAGTGTAAAGCGTTTTAGGTATCATCACAGCGTGTCTACTGCGTATTGTGCAGGCAATGGCAAGCGCATATGGCGCTGTCTTTACTACCTAAACTTATGCATGCGTAAAAAAAAATTCAAGGAGCTGTTGAATGAAATTGCGTGTGAGTAGAATTTAGTTGATATTGAAATCACCACACCCCACAAAGTCTTCCCTCCCAATCATAACTATCACTTTTGCCTTCCATGGAGGGGTGACATATTTCGCTGTCACAAATCTTACCAGATTTCCAAGTCCTTGTGAGTACAACCACATTGTTGGCACTGTCATTCATAACCAAGAAAAACTTGTTTTGTTTTTTCATTAGCTTACGAATGTTGGTAAAAAGACGAGATATATTATTAGCAGAGGAAGTACATTTATTACATCAAAATTGCCATAACGATGCGTTTGCGTAGGCGGAGTGAGGATTCGTTGTAGCTGAGTATTAAGCTTTCACCGAAAAAGAAATTTCACAACCGCTTTTTCTTTCTTGGCACTACACAAAGGACTTCTTTTGGATGAAGTAGTTTTTTGTAGGGCAACGAATAATGCTATCAACGGCCTTTCCTTAATTGTATAAGATTATCGCGTAAATGTCTGGTCTCTTTACTTACCTTTTCTCCTACTGTTACTCCAGATTTTTTAAATTCTTTTAGAAAAGTAGAGATCAAATCATTTAGTTCTTAGTTCGTAGGATTTGGATTCAATATTTATGGGCTTACTCTATTTCAAAGTAACACTTGTTGCTTGTATGGGTTGACGCGCCGACGCAACACAGGCGATAGGGCGTGCCGTAGTGGAGGGCTCGGGATTACTTTTGACCACATGGGGATCTTTACCCTGCACCGAAATCTTGTACACATGGGAGTTTTCGCTTTTCGCCTCCACCAGAAAAGCGGCCGCCGCGGCCGGGTATGGAACCCGCGACCTCGTGCTCAGCAGCGCAACGCCTTACCCACAGAGATATCGCGGCGGGTAGTAGTAAAACTTCCTAAGTTGTTCAATCCAAAGCCGTTTTGAGGCAAACTAATTTGGAATATTGAAAAAGTAATCACGCCGCAACCCACATTTCTTACTATAATAGCTTTGATTGCGAAATGATCCATTGCTGATCATAGCGTCACGCCCTCCGAACCTGCAGGTGTTGCGGGCGATATCGGGCAGACGTCAGACGTCTACCTTCATTATTAGAAGCAAAAATTCCAGAGCGGCGGCCCTGTCGATCCAACACCGCAACACCTGCACTCCCCACTGCAAGATGTGCGAATGATACCACCCAGCGGCCTGGCGCAGCTGCCCTTAGCCCTACCGACCCACTCCTCCACCACCTAAGAAGCGTCCTCTGGACTTGTCGAAGACCTCTAGCCGGCGAAGCAGCGATTCCCACGATTTCCCGCCGCTATCGCCCCCGCAACATCACCCACCGAGAACCCTACCTGGCCTCCCCTATCACCGCTGAGCTCGTCAGCTAAACTATTCGAGCGTCTCACTGCTCCTACACCACCCCCCATAACCCATCTACCCTCGTCCTATTCCCAAGTTACCGCTTACGTCGAAATGTTCCAGCAACACTTCTAGCAAACAAAAAACAAGGTGAAGTCCTCATGCGAAGCCCCCCTCCACAGATCACCCCTCGCCCAATTCCGAGGTCCGTATCATCGAACGTGTTACCGAAATCATCAGTGCACGCATGGTCACCCACATTAAAGATGCCGTAGGCGTAGACGAAGGTGCCCCTTCTTGTCAAGATATTCCACCTTCTCGCAGAAAGCCTAGCCAAATTCTAACTCGCCCTCCAACAATTCCCAGACAGCCTGTTCCTTTCCTCTCATAGCCCCACCAAAGAAACACAAACTCCATTTGTATATTACATAACACACACATCGACACCATAACTGTGTATGAATAAAACTGCCGCTCGTTCAACCGGAAGCGTCATCAGCTCTCCCTGTTCGCCCGAACAGACCTTCCAATGCCACCTCCTTGCAAACAAACGACCCCTCCACCATATGCCTGTCACAATAGCACCCCTCCACGCAAGATCCACAATCCCGCATGGCCGCCAGCCTTCATAACTCCCGCCCGGCCCAACCACACGACCTCAACCAAACCATCCCCACACCCTCGTCGAAATCATCTCGACTGGCGCCACGCGTCCGAGCATATAATTTTCCACATCTACAGCCCCAAATGACCCCCCAAGTCCATAGAACACCTTTTTCAAGAAGCTGCACAGATAGCTGTAACCTACTCCCTTCACGTCTTTGGTGACATCAATGACCCTGACTTAACTTAGGGCTGCCGCTACGCCTCGAAAGAGGGTACAGCCCATCCCTAGGCCATTAAAATATTACCTCATCCTCCAAAACGACCTAATCATCCCGAATCGAACCGGCAAAAAGGTTGGCCCTTGCACAATAAATATATTGCCGCGAACCATGCATTGGGTTTGTTTATTTGTGTTTTGCTTTTACCGCCCGGCTGCGCCGGTCTGTGTTATCTCCGTGCCAAGGGAAGCGCGCGTTCCATTCTTTATTTCTGTGACGCATGTGTTATCTGTTCTGATAGGGAGAGCATTCCGATCTAACGTGAACATCCCGGAATAATCTTCTTGCATCTACAATGTTCTCGATGCTAATCGACGGTTCCAGAACCACGCGCGCCGAAAGATAAAAGGCCTGCAGAGCAGACGCCGGGGCATTCGATTCAAGTCACTTTGTTGACCGCTGCTTCGCCGCCTCTGTATTCTTTTGAGTTGTTAGGGGAGCACAATCTCGCTCCAATAAACTTGTTTCTCCTGCAAGACAAGTGCGTCGTCCTTGGCTTCGTGACATCTGGTGGAGGTGCTGGGTAGTATGCGCACAGTCCAAGAAATCTGCGCACGCCCTTCATATCTTTCGGCCTTGGGAAGTTCGCTATGGCTGAAGTTTTCGCCGGGTCAGGCAGGACTCCCGCGGCTTTGAAGACATGGCCCAAAAACTTCAGTTCCTCGTACGCGAAGCGGCACTTTTCAGGCTTCAGCGTTAACCCCGACGTACGGATGGCCTCGAGTACAGACTGCAACCTTGCGAGGTGTTCGTCGAAAGTCCGGGAGAATACCACAACGTCGTCGAGGTATACGAGGCAGGTGTGCCACTTCAGGCCAGCTAGCACAGTGTCCATGACTCTTTGGAACGTTGCTGCTGCCGTGCATAGCCCAAACGGCATTACCTTGAACTCGTATAGGCCGTCCGGGGTTATGAATGCAGTCTTCCCTCGATCTCTCTTGTCCACTTCAATTTGCCAGTAGGCGGTCTTCAGGTCCATCGACGAGAAGTACCTCGCATGGCAGAGGTGGTCGAGGGCGTCGTCGATTCGTGGCAGGGGGTGCACGTCCTTTTTGGTGATCTTGTTCAATCGCCGGTAGTCAACGCAGAACCTAAGTGTGCCGTCTTTTTGCTTCACGAGTACGACCGGCGCAGCCCACGGACTTTTCGATGGCTGTATAATGTCGTCGCTGAGCATGTCATCGACTTGAGTCCGGATGGCTTCGCGCTCGTGGGAAGAGACGCGGTACGGTGACTGTCGGGTAGGTCGGGCTCCATCCTCGGTTATTATCCGGTGCTTCGCCAGAGGTGTTTGACGTAACTTTGAGTTCGACGAAAAACACTCGCTGTAGCGACGCAGCAAAGCCAATAACTTGTTCCTTTCTTCTTGCGGTAGCGCCGGAATCACGTCGAAGGGGTGCGGAAGCTTGAAGGTATCGTCGGGTGCGCGTTCAAAGTCGGCGACTGCTATCACGTCACTTGCTTGTTGCGTTTCTTCGACGAACGCAATTGCAGCGCCCTTGTTTAAATGCTGGTACTCCTCGGTGAAATTGGTGACCAAAACGTGGGATTTGCGCTGCTTAAACCGCGCAGTGCCTCTTGCGACAGACACACCGCGGTCAAGAAGCAACCTTTGGCCACTCTCCACGATAGCGTCGACGTCGGGAGCAGCACCTTCACAGTAGACGGCGATCATCAAGCTTGCGCGGGGTGGCAGGGTGACGTGACCATCGGCGATCCTTACAGCTGCACGGATTTCGGGGTTCGATTTCGGCGTCATGGAGTGGTCGGAGGAAAAAGTTATCGACTTCGTCTGCAGATCGATTATTGCGCCGTTGTCCGTCAAAAAGTCCATTCCGAGAATTACGTCGCGGGAGCAGTTGGGCAAAACGACGAACACCGCAGGGTACGTCGTGCCGTCTATGGTGACGCGCGATGTGCACGTTCCACTTGGCGTCACGAGGTGGCCTCCTGCTGTGCGTATGTGCGGACCGTCCCATCTGATCATAACCTTCTTCGTGAAGGTGAACATAAGACTTGGGACGAAGTCCTCCCGTATGTCACGTTTGCGTACAATACAGCGACGCAGGAAACTACGCAGATGACACCGTTCGAGCTTGTCTACGGAAGACGACCGACTACGATGCTTGACGCCATGCTTCCTGATGTAGAAGACGACGACCTTAACGCCGACGTCCAAGGATACCTTCAACGTGCCGAGCAGGCCCACCAGCTCGCTCGAGTTCGTATAAGGTACCAGCAGCTGGTGGATGCCGGCCGCTACAACCTCCGACACCGAGACGCCGAGTACCAACCAGGGGATCGTGTGTGGGTTTGGACTCCCATCCGACGACGCGGACTGAGCGAGAAACTTCTGCGACGGTATTTCGGACCCTACCAGATTCTGCGACGTATTGGCCAACTTACCTACGAAGTGATCCCCGATGGTGACTCCGGCACATCACGACGACGTACGCGGCCCGAAGTCGTCCACGTGGTTCGCTTAAAACCTTTCTACGAACGATGACGAACTTTTATTTTCATTTTCGGACTGTCGCTTATGTTAGCATCGGGTCGATGCACTCTTAGAAGGGGGGGGGGTAATGCCGCGAACCATGCATTGGGTTTGTTTATTTGTGTTTTGCTTTTACCCCCCGGCTGCGCCGGTCTGTGTTATCTCCGTGCCAAGGGAAGCGCGTGCTCTATTCTATCTTTCTGTGCCGCATGTGTTATCTGTTCTGATAGGGAGAGCATTCCGATCTAACGTGAACATCCCGGAATAATCTTCTTGCATCTACAATGTTCTCGATGCGAATCGACGGTTCCAGAACCACGCGCGCCGAAAGATAAAAAGCCTGCAGAGCAGACGCCGGGGCATTCGATTCTGCGACACTCACTGACGCAAGTCACTTTGTTGACCATTGCTTCGCCGCCTCTGTATACTTTTGAGTTGTTAGGGGAGCACAAGTTCGCTCCAATAAACTTGTTTCTCCTGCAAGACAACTGCGTCGTCCTTGGCTTCGTGACAATATGAGCTTTACCAGAAACAGCCCACAGCCCAGTGGTACCGCCTTGACGAAGAAGCCCTCTGAAACGATTACTACCTCATCACTCTCCGCGTAGCGTCGGTCACAAACCCCTCCACAGAGGCTACGCACACCTTGCGAATAGGCTCATTTTTCGTAAGGATCCCACCCCCTTTCCACCCACCGACGCCAACCTAGATGGCTGAGCACAGGCCATAGAACAGCGAATTAGCAACCACACCCAATGCACAGCAGTCCCAGATGCCACGCTCGCCGCCCATTCACACCTTCTCCACGTGTGGGATGCACGTAGGAGCCTTTCTAAAGAATGGAAGTGTCCGCGATACACTCACCCCCTCTGGAAACGTATAGCCACCAGATTCCAACAGATCCAAACGTACTCTAGCCAAACTTCCAACCAAAACTTGCGGGGACTTCTGCACCCACCTGGCAAGTACCCTCCACACTGCAAGATCCAAGGTACCTCGTCCGCTTTCCTCCCCCTCCTGGACCACCACTACACTCACGTCCATCATGTGCAGCATCCATCAACCCGTGCTTCTCCACAGTATCACACAGTATCGCTACGGCCCATCCCGTTCACCCCATCCTCCAGCCCTAGCCTTCCATACACCTGGCCCCCTACGCCGACATCTGACATCACACTTCACCATGACCAAATCCACGTCATCCTTTGCCCTGACCTAACACGCAGCAAGGCCCACGGGCAGAGACCACAATCCTATCGACTGTCCGCAAACCCTACCGGCCCGCTCTGGAAAACCTTCTCACTTACTACAATGGCCACTGAGAAGCGGGCATATATACCCTTACAGTGGCACCACTGAAACATCCCCCTGATGGCCTAAGCCTAACAACCTGACCTCAGCCACCACCCTTCGACCCATCGCCTGCACCTCCTTCCTCGCCAACATCTATGAACACCAAGTTCACCAGTGCCTTGCCCCCTACCTCCAAAACGTAACCCCTACCCCCTTACCCTGCTCGGTTCCGCCAACACCTCACCCCCCAAGACGTCCTAATACAAATCACTCCTAAGCCGTGGCAGATCCACAGCAGCCGTGACACCCCCAAAACACATTCCCCCCTTGATGCCAATGGGGCCTTCGACAACGTAATCCACCAAGCCATCCTCGATTTCCTCAAGCACACCGTTGCGGCCACCAGCAGCTACCAATACGTATCTGGCGTTCCTGGGGTACTGCACTGCCACCCTCCGGTCTGCCCTTGAGACCGTCTTGCGCGCATATTCAGTAAGAGTCTCGGCAATGATATTTGCCGGAGTAAGTGGTGAAAAATGCATTTTTCACCACTTTCTTTCTGACTCAAAAATTCTTCATCCGTTTCTATGACCTACCGCATTCCCCCTTTGCTTTCCAAGGGTTTTCTTCACTGCCAACCCCTATTCTGTCCTAATAGTTCACCGAGCCCTAAATTCAGATTTCTGATTCGCTTAAAATATCTATTAGATTATATAGATATAATATATATATATATATTTAATAGATAAATATAATATTGTTAAGAGGCCTCAAAGAGACGTCGCTCATGATGGAGCGGTGAAAGACAGGACGCAGTTATTTGGCGCACAGCGTAAGCCAAGCGGGCACAAGCCTCAGGGATGATAATTGATCAATGTACAGGTGACGGAAGCATGAAAGCAGTACTGAAAAGGGATTGACAGTTGATGAGGATTACACATAAGAATTCAAATCAGCGGAATATTGTGCCGCGGAGAACTACAGTGCTTACACTAAATGCCACCTTCCCCCCCCCCCCTCGAGGAAGGTTCCGCCGGGCCGCTGGCAGTTAGGAAGTGGCGAGAGTTGAACTTTTTGAGTACTGGAGACAAGCCACAATTTCGGGTTCCCCGACAGCGACGGTGCGTGCTGGGAGACACAGGGCCGATGAATCGCCGATGAATCGCCGAATGAAGGGCCGATGAATCGCCGAAGAAACTTTTCGCATAGGCCAGGCCACACCAACGGGGTCCTGAGTAGACCCTGGTTCCCTGGGTGGAACTGGATACACCGATGAGAGGCGTCGTACTGGGAGCTTGCGGTCCTGCTGGCAGGCTTGGGTGTGTTCACGGGCAATACGGCGGCAGTGGTGAAGGCGAGAGATGAATTCGTCCGAACCGGGGACAAAGCCCGTCGCAGGTGCCGAGAACAGACATGTGTCTATGACGAAGGAGGAATCACGGCCATAGACAAGAAAAAACGGAGCGTACCGAGTTTTTCGTTGGCGTGCCGTATTATACGCAAGCGTTATGAATGGAAGGATGGCGTCCCAGTTAGTATGGCTTGGTCCGATATACATGGAGATCATATCCGAAAGTGTACGATGGAAGCGTTCCGTGAGGCCGTTTGTTTGGGGGTGGTATGAGGACGTCACTTTGTGGATGGTGTGTTTGATGCACGAAGCAGGTCTGCAATGACGCTTGAAAGAAATGTTTTTCCACGGTCACTTAGACTTGGCAGTGACGGCGGGAGGAGCTGGTGCATCGTAACTGAAACGCAATTTTGTGTGTCGCAGGTTCCAGCGGGAAGCGTTGCTGTGTCACGGAGCCGCCCCAGCGAAGTGAGACAGCTCTGCCTACAAGAAAGTGTGTGCGCCCTGCGTCAGGATCAGCGCTCATTGGCACCACTACAGCACGGAACCTCTTCATTGGGCCAGCGACAGCGACTGCAACGTCACCAGAAAGCACAGCTATAAAGCCTGCGGAGCGGGACGTCGTCTTCACTGGCAGGACGGCGGAGCAGGCTGGTGCATCGCAGCTGAAACGCATTTTGTGTGTCGCAGTTAGTGTGGAAGTACTCGTCTTCACAGACCTTGCTTACGCTGCTTCTGTCGCTACTGCCATTTGTGTCGTTTCGTTGAAGTGTTTTTTTTTAGCTTCAGTACAGGTGTAACAGTACTCGCAGTGATGACTAAGACTGCTATGGCAGACATGAAGCGTGAAGTCGAGGAAATGATACGAAACTGTAAAAAAGAAATGGAAGATCGTATAGATGAACTGCAGAAAAGCGTGGAATTTCTAAGTGCGAAGTACGAGGAAAGTAGTACAGCAGTTAGTGCTTCCGAGGCTGAAAATAAAAAATTGCGCGAAGACAACGCGCTCACTAAGTTTAAAGTGTGATCTTTTATCTACCCAATTCACGGCGAGTCAACATAGGAGTAACCCAGTGCGAACAATATTCTCGTAACATGAACCTGGAGATTAAAAGGTGTTTCGCCATGTGACGACGAGAACCTAGTAGAACTTCTGGGCAAATTGCCGAAAAGGTGGGAGGAGGCAATCAACGCAATTCTGAGCATTGCAAATGCCCCGCAGTGCCCGTAGCAAAAAAACCGAACGAGCCATAACATTGTTGTTCAGTTTGCTCATCGAGGAAAGCGCGACGCTGTGCTCGAAAAGGCTCGTAAAAAGAAGTTGGTGGGCGGCGATCTCGACCTGGAAGCCACAAACCCGATATTTATCAACGAGCACCTCTGCCCAGAACTAAAGAAGCTTCTTGGTCAAACAGTGGCGTGGAAACGGGAAGTAGGATGGAAGTTCGTTTGGGTGCGAAATGGCAACATCTTTGCACGAAGGGCTGACAGGGCGCTTCTACTTAAGGTCTTTTCCGCGTCTGATCTTGCCAAAATAACGTAACGAGTTGTACAGTTTCTTTGTGTATGCCACGCCTCTTTTTCGTCATGGCTTGTTCAAACGGTAGTGAACGCAGAATCGCTTTGTGTAGAAGTAACATGATAGAAAGAAAATATTGCTCTTGCTGTAATCGCACTTTAAATTTCATTCTTCAGAATCTGTACGTGCCCTGTTCTGCATATTTTATCATTCTTGCTCATGCTTACCATGGTATATTATCTTTACGACACGACTATGCTGTTATCGGCATTCACTGCATAAATACGCCCACTAAACTTTCTGAAGGCAAAAAGGAAGAAACTTTGTCCCGCGTTTGTTTGAAAACTAGTTCCCTTTCTCACTTTGTCGTGATGCAATTATTATTTGTTAATTGTTCATGCTAGAACCTGAAAACGTCACCTGTCCCAAAGATGGCAGGTACCTCCGTTTTTTTCACTGTAATGTGCAATCCGCACGAAATAAGGAAGATGAATTATTTTCGTTCCTCAGTGACTTTTCCTTCCATTTCGACATTATAATGTTAACTGAAACGTGGTGTACGAGTGAATATGACGTGCATAGGTTTCCCGGTTACGGAACGTTCTTTTTAAATCGCGAATGCAAATGTGGCGGTGGGGTTGCACAGTTGATAAAAAGTGACGTATCGGTAAATCCAATGCCAAACTTTTCCGCAGTAACTGAAGATTACGAGGTACTATCAACCACCTGTGGTAGCAATATGTTCGCAGTGATATACCGACCACCGACAGGCAGCGTAAAAACGTTTCTTGCCTTTTTGGAAAATGTTATGTGTTTTGCCAATGATAACCAGCTGGAACTTGTAATTGGTGGGGATTTAAACATAAACATGCTAGAAGACAATTCCCCATCCTATGAACTACTACTGTTACTGGACTCGTACAATTTTATAAATGTAATTACTCAACCTACCCGCATTACCCTACAATCTGAAACACTGTTAGATATGTTCATTGCGCAAACTGATAAACATGATGTAAAAGCTGGAGTTGTTTCAACTAGTGTAAGTGACCATTTGCCAATATACATGTTTTGGAAAACTAGATCCGCATATACTAAAAAAACGCTCTCTGAAACTGCCATGGTTGAGGCCATGAGTGTTACTGCCCTTCAGATCTTTAGGCAACAAATATGTTCGGAAAATTGGGCGGCAGTTCTGAATTCTGAATGCGCCAATGAGGCATACGACATCTTCATTGCCATTTTTGTACGCATTTACAAAGGATGTTTTAAATTTAAAAAGTTTGAAAGGTCAAGAAGGACAAGAAAACCGTGGGTCTCAAGGGAGTGTCTTGCCATGATTCGTAAGAAATCTTCCTTGTACACACAGTTTGTTAAAAGTAAGAACCCTGATGACCTTGCGAATTTCAAAAGGTACAGGAATGGGTTAAGTCGACATCTCCGTAGAGTTAAACAAGCCTATATTAATAACGTTTTAAATGAATCGGGTAAAAGCCACCCAGAGGAAGTCTGGCGCAAGTTAAACACCGTTCTGAACCGCAATAACTCCGTAAATGACGTAAAAGAAATCGTAAATAATAACACAGTCCTTTCAGGCTTAGAACTTGCTGAAGCCTTTAACACGTACTTTATAAATCTTATAAATAGCTCACACAACAAGTATGTTTCTGATTATTTAACTCTGGCGAATAAAAATACTGCTTTTCTAAGTCCAACAACGCCGCACGAAATACACACTCTTTTCTCATTCATAAACAACAGCAATGCGCAAGATATTGATGGCCTTAGGATTAAGCCAATAAAATTTGTTCTAGATTGTCTTTTACCTGTATTGAACCATATCTTTAACCTCTCTTTGAGCTCCGGTGTGTTCCCAGAAAAGATGAAAAGAGCCAAAGTAATAGTTATACACAAATCTGGCGACAAAAATAATTTTTCGAATTATAGACCGATTTCCATACTCCCAATATTTTCAAAAGCGTTAGAAAAGGTCATATCTGCAAGATTAATATCTTTCTGCGAAAAGCATTCCATATTATCCCCAAGTAAATTTGGCTTCCGTAAGGGAATGTCTACAGAGCTTGCCCTATTAACGCAAAAAGATATCATTATTAAATCCTTTGAAAGCAAGAAACTAATTATGGGCATTTTTGTCGACTTCTCAAAAGCATTCGACTCAATAAACCACCGCACCCTCTCAGAAAAATTGGAGTATTATGAATTTCGTGGTGTTGCACTGAAACTTTTGAATTCGTACCTAACTGACAGAAAACAGTGTATCAAAATTGCTGCTTCCTTCCCTAGTTTCAAAACTCTGACTGCTGGAGTCCCTCAAGGGAGCATACTTGGACCAATATTATTTAATTTATACATTAACGATATTGTAAACATAACGGATCAAACTTCCTTCATAATTTACGCCGATGACACAAGCCTTTTTGTACAATCTGATAACGCCAAAGAACTGTGTTTTAGTGCAAATAGTACGCTAGAAAAACTAAACCGCTGGAGTACTGTTAATTCCTTGCAAATTAATACTATGAAAACAAAAGCTGTTGTATTTACGCCTTATCAGAAACATGTTGACTACAATTTTATCCTGCATATTGGTAATGATAGGATTGAAGTAGCTTCGGAAGTCAAAACTTTAGGCGTTATTTTTAACCCAGCACTTACTATGGAATACGCAGGTAAAGCGGGCACTGAGCAGTCTGGCAAAGATTTATGGTATTCTGTGCAAATTTCGTCATAATTTACCCATAAAAGTAAAACTTATGGTTTACAACGCGCTTTTCTCTTCCAAAACCAATTACTGTGGTTTGGTTTGGCGCACAACATCGAAGAATAATATAAACAGCATATTCTCTATTCAAAAGAAAGCGCTTAGAAATGTTGCAAACGTTTCCTACGATGTGTCACTACACGATTATTATAATTCCCTTAGTATCGTACTTGTCCCCCAATTGTACAATTTCATGTTGCTGGCTAGTTATAAAAGGAACTTAAACAGTAATAATACCGCATTTCTGTCACTATGCAACCTGAGAAAGGTTCCTGATACAGGATATACATTTCGAAACAAAGCCACTTGGGCGGTTCCTTTCTCTAGAACCTATCATGGGCTAGATAACATTGATAACCGTATTTCGCGACTATTAAATGACATGATTGTTGAAAGTGTTAACATAGACAGTATTTCCATATCCGCAATAAAGCAATATTTTATAAATTGCCATTCTTGAATTGTACATAAACATTGTGGTTAAGAGCGTAGTGACACGTGAAGAAATGTATGTGCTCTAATTTTGTTGTGTTTTTGCTCGGTTTTTTATTTCCAATTCATAGCTTTACTTGACTGAGTCGTAGGCTGCTGTCACATTATTTCTCGTTGAACATGACACGGTTCGTATTTCGTACATTATAGTGTTGTCTTATGTTTCAATATTTTGGGCTACTTGATTTTTCTTTTTTGCATACTTGATTTCTTTCTTTCTCTCCTAAATTGTGTCACTGCAGTAATTGTTTTTTTAGAAAAATGCAAGTTATCGTGTTTTTTCTGCATTCCTGTAGTTGATGTTTTCTATCATTGCTGTTTTCATTAACGTTACACAGTCTGTTACTCTACCAAACAAAGTGTTTTTCATTCCATTAAGAGCTGCACTCTGCCTAGCTCACTGCCTTGTAAGGGGAGATGGGACCCCGTCAAGCTGATATAGCATCAGCTTTCTGTCCCCTCTCCCTGCATATTCTTTGTGCTATGTAAGAAATGCAAATAAACTGAAACTGAAA